>CM061063.1:237240452-237735830 GCA_030762895.1 Sophora flavescens
AGTGGTCTTCAATTTTTAGTGATGGGACTTTCGAGTGAAATGACAACGCCTTTTAAGCCTTTAACCGGGTTGAGTTAAATTTTAATTTAGTAACCGTAGTTTAATTCTTGTGGACAAGAAGCGCCACATATACTCATTTAATGTGAGCCACATGTTTTGTTAATCATAGTTAGCAAGTAACTTGTAGTTAAGTTAATTATTAACTATGGTTTAATCATATGTTAATTAAATAATCACAAAAACCGTTAATCTAAGCTAACAAACAAAACAAGAGCCTAAGATTTCTCACATTCATGAGGCTGCAGCCCCCTCCCATTCCTCTCTTTATCTTCTTCATTTCTTCTAAAGTACACTAAACTCCATTATCTGTCCCCGAGAGCTTCAAGTTCATGCTTTGAAAACTTTGCAAAGATCATCAAATCTCTTCATCTTCACCTCTAGGTAATAGGATCATCCATGATCATCTCCTTCCCATTCTTAGCTTTTGTCTTCATATTTCATAGTTTTCATTTCTAGATCTAGAACTTCAATAATTCTGAAAAATTGTAAGAAAAAAATCATAAAAATGTGGCTAAATTTCTATGATCTGGTTATGGTCCCACACTTTCATTATCGAGAACATGTGATAAAAAACATTTTTCCTTCCTATGTTCTATAGATGTGCAGGCTCTCTCAAAAATGAGCTTGTTGAAGTTTTGTTTTCCAATTTTACAGTCTTAATATCAGTTAAAGCTCACTAGTACTTGACATGATTTAATCCAAGAAATAAAGTCCAACTAAATTGTCTGGCTAACATAAGGCTAAACCTAAGGAAAGAGAAATGGACGATTTTATTCTGACGAACTTATGACAATTTATCTTGTATGCTCTAGGATCATTATCTAGAGATTAAGTTGATTTGAAAAATCTAGCCTTTCCTTATCATAACTGAAACACTAACCTATTTTTGTTTGATTTTTTCATATTTTTGAATTATATCCGTTTATCTATGTTAGCTAATACCTTAGGAAGGCCCAGCATCCAAAAGATTAGAATGAGAAAATGATCCACATCCCTAATTTGAATTGAATGGTCGAACCCTAGCTATTCTAGGATTAAGGGTGATTTTGTTAATTAGCGATATAGTTATGTTGTTTGGTTGAAGGAAAAGCATTAGCGCGGTGTGATACTTGAGAGATCAAATGAAGTCAATTCATTGATAACCCAGGTAGAGGGAAAGAGGCAATCTCTTAGTCGGGATACGATAAGTAGTATATTTTATAATAATTGTGTAGAGGTGACCTAAACCACACTGGTAGTCGAAGTAATCGACAAGACCAATCTCATGAAGCCTTTTAAGCCAAAACCAATGGTGATTAAGTTGTCGTTTATCGACATTAGGATTGAATACCAGTATTTGATGATGTTTGACTTTATGTTATTGAATTCTTGTGATAAGCTTCGGTGTGGTGTTTCCACACTGCGTATGACGTGTGTGCATGTTTGAATATTTGCGATATTGTGTTATGCATGATGCCTTTGGTTTTGTATTGTGCATAGTGGATTCATAAAGATATATGTTGTTCGAGAGATAATTGTTGTTTGGGTGTGAGGATAATGGTGACAGGGTACTTCTTCGATGAGTTATTTTAAAGAGGAAGTGTGACATAGAATGTTCTTGATTAAGGCTTTGATGGAAGGTTCAGCGTTTTCGGATGTTAATGTGGGTTGGTGAGATCCATGTGTTTTGCGTTGTTGATCACATTCGATATTTGGAAATATCTGAGGTCAAAAGTTCTCTCATTGAACCCACGTTCCACCATAGAGTGGTTGTGCAGCTATGGTGTCATTGAATTTCATTAGGCACCCCACGGAGTGGAAGGGAGCATGCAGGATCATCGTGCAGCTTATAGTGTCATTGCTTTGCGTGGTGTGTTCTCACCATGGAAGAAATTGTGCAATGGGAATTTGGAGCAGACTGTTTGAACAGCTTGGTGACATTCCCAGCCAGTCATTGAAGAAAATTGATGGTGGTAGCGTCATTGTAAAAGTTTGAATTGTATGTGAGGTGGGTAGAGGATGATACATTAATTTGAGAGATGATTTGTTAGTTATTTATGTTGATTATGCAGCGACATTTATTTTTATGATATGTATGACACTTTTAAAACTTTTGACATTAGAAATGTTTCTTATCCCTACTCTTCTTTCTGTGTGTTTATTTTATCTTTTATGGGATAAATGTGAGAAGACCACCGTGTAGGTGAGAAAGCTTGTCTTGAAGAGGCGTTGAATGAACACCGGTATGAGCTTAGGATGCGAGGGCAGATGTGGTTTTATTCAATGTAGGTTTAGTGTGCCAGGACCAGTGATTTGTACTTAAGATGTTCTGTTTAAGCTGTGTGGTTGTTTTTAGATACTGTAGGGGAGTATCTTGACGATTCCCTACAAACAGTGTTTTAAATACTATGATGCATAAACCTAGGTATGTATGTAATATATGGTGTGTTGCTTTGATTTTTTCTTTGGTTATTGTGTTTATAGTTAAAGTTTTACATTTTACTTGTTTTTTTAGAACCATTTAGCATTAAGCGTTGATTGAATAATTAGTGTGGGTTTTTAATTTAATGGAGCAGAAGAGACCTGACAGGTGTCTGGGACCTACATTGCCTAGGTAGTAGAATTGTGTCGCTGAGTTGGGCCTTTTGTCATCTCTTGGGGAGAGGTATCTCAACCGTTATCTCTCCACCAGAGACTAACGAAACACACATATATTCCCATTACAATCATTCCAAATAACCTCGATACGCAACATCTTGCAGCCAGTTAAGCCGCGTCAATATTCATCAAGTTCATATTAAAAACAACACAAGCATCACGAAGATCACAAAAGATACAATTATTAATAATAATTTATATCACCCAACATGTAAATATTCAATCTGCATAATAACACTAGTGGAAAATATACATTAGGCAGTGAGTTCGATGGGTTAACCCAGCTAGGCGTTAAAGGGCGGTGAGTTTGTAAATATCGGAACTTCATTAATTTAATTTTAGCGTCGATTGTTTTAATGATTGACGTTAAAAGTATGACTCTTACTTGTCAGTTGTCAGCGGCGTTAAAGGTGAAACGTTCAATATCGGTTCTATAAGAAGCGGCGTTAGAATAATCTTTTCGCTGCGTCCGTCTCTGTATCAACGCAACGTTAAGTTATTTTAATATTTTTTTATCTAGTATCACGTCCCTTCGCATTGCTTCCTCAGTTTCAGTTTCACGTGGTTGCTTTGATGTTTGTGTTGTTTTGAAAACTTAAATATATGTGGAGTATGTTGAATCAAAATCAATAGGCTCATTCTGAAGTGTATCTGATATCTGAGAAGATGAAGGGGTTTGAATCCTATAAAAGTTACATTGAAAGGTTTATAATCATAAAGTTACGTGAAAAGGGTTTAAAATCCTAAACATTAAAGCTACATCCCTCAGAGAGTTTTATGAAATATGTGAAGAAAACTATTATACTCAGACCTCAGCAGGAGGCATGAGAAGAGCTCGAGAAAGGCAATAGGGTGCACTAGATCTGTTTCAAGCAAAGCAGTGGTTCGAGACTTCAAGGGGTCCTTTTGCCGGGGAGGTTTGGGCTGTGACCCCAGTTCTGATTGTCCTGCAGATTCTGGAAGGTGATAAGGTGGCAAGTCATATGTGTAGTTTCCCAAACTTATCACTCATGTATTAATTTACAAACTCGAAAGTTGTTTGACCATTAAGACAAAGACCTTTGGTCTAGGAATAGGAAGAAGAGTATGAAGTTAAATCTCACGGTGAACCATATTTTAGTCGAAAAGTGAAAGGATGGCAGGCTATTTATGGGCGGTGGATGAAGTTACTAAGCTAAATTTATGATTTTCTTGGAACTTATCTATAAACAATGTTCATTAAGAGGATTGAGTTCCGAGGTACAGGTAGTAACTTTGAGATCAAAGGAATGAATGTTTCTGAGATATCTATACCTTTTAGCATTCGTTGTTTAAAGCGGCGTTAAAAGTGTTTCAATTAAAATATTTATTGTTAGCATTGGGTTTTTAAAAACCTAGCGTTAAGTTGTTTTCTTCGGTTAAATAAATAGCTGACGTAAAAATAATCCTATATATTGTAAGCGTCAGAATGAATATTGGAAATAATGTAATTAATATCGGGAACTTGGTGTAAATTAAGTTGATGTTAAAAATGAGGTGGTGGCGGTTTGTAAATATTAAATCACTATTTCATCGATTGTATAAATAGCGCGTAATAATTATGAAACTCATTTAACATTACTTGTCATTGTCCCTATTGTCCCTCTTGCTGAATCCTTCCATATAATGCTCAAGTTTATTTCCAATCTTTTTTATTTAACACAAGTTTTTTAATTTTTGTTTTAGCTTGAAGTAAACAAATTCTTGTGCAAGTTAAATAAATAAACAACTAACATAAAACAAGTTATATGTATAATCAAATAAGTATGACATTAAGCGATTCGTAGTTAAATTAAATGATTTAAAGATTAAAAATTTCTGTGACATATCCACAAAAATATAAAAAAGTTTATGCATCGTGACATCATTTTTTCTCAGTCTGTCGTTGTGACTCCGATGGATGCATCACCTCTCCCTCACTTGAATTCCCATGATGCAAAAGTAAATCTTCGATCACTAGTGGCCTGAAGTGTAAGGGATCTTTGTCTTTACTTGCTTCGTGGAATTCATTGATGTATCATCTTGAATCCTGCAATACTTCTTCCCAAAGCAAAGTGAAGGGATGGCAGGGATGAAAAGAGTGAGAGAATCACATTTACATGAGTCACCAACATGTCCATTAGTGTGATTTACTCAAACTGAAGTTGTTTGACCATTAAGATAAAGATCTTTGAGTCCGGAATAGGAAGAAAGAGTGATGAAGTTGTCTCCATCCGTGAGCCATATTGTGGCTAAAATAATTAAAAGGATGGAAGGAAGCTGTTGTAGAGGTAGTTAAAGTTAATAGCTATTACGATTTTCTTGGCTTATCTATAAACAATGGGTATAAGAGGATTAGGTACAAGAGAATAGGTTAAATATCCAGTGTCAAAAGGAATGGATGTTTTTCACGAAAATATTGAACTTTTACCGTCGATTTGTACTGCTTCTGAGTAGAAGTTGTAAGTCTTTTTTAACGTCGGTTTACTTAATACAAGTGACGTTAAATATTGACACTTTAAATCGATTTTACTACGTTGCATATTAAATGTGAAGTTTTAACGTCAGTTTAAGACAAACCGGCGTTAAGTATATGATCGTCATGGGGTTTTAAAGGCGTAAAATATTCTCTTAGTTCTCACATTTCCGCATTGCGCCTCTCCGATTCTCCGTAGTCTCTTTTCTATCTTTTCTCGACTTCACTACCAACCGGCCACCGTCTCTCCTTCCTCTTGTGTCTGAGCTCGTCTCACCAGTACCCCGTGAACTCCTCGCCACCAGAGTGAGGTGCACTCACCCTTGCTTCTGTCTTTCCTCATTCTTTGCAATAACTTGACATCTCTCCCTTCCTGGGTGCTAGCTACTCCTTGTCCTGTAACTCTACGTTACCACGTGAGCGTTGGACCGACACCACCAAGAGCGCCTATTTCGTGAGTCTTTGGTGAGACACATTTTTATTTTGGTTTGATTGCATGCATGTTGCTGTTGGTTTATTGTAGTCTCCGTAGTTGAACTTGAAGCGTGAGTTTGAGTTGTTTGAATGTCTATATTTTTGGTTTTGAGTGTATGTTGAATTGTAGTCTCGAGGTGTAACTGTAAACCGTGAGTTTGAGTTGTTTGGCAATGTGCTACATTTTTGGTTTTGAGTGCTGTTTGCTGTTGGTTGATCATCCTGTTGTTGCTCGTCGTGTTTGGCGAAATCGATTCATTTATGACTTCATGAGGGTAGTTCGGTTAACGTTACCTGACCAGTGACGTGGCAATCTTCAAAAACTATAGTTTTCAATCTCCTGTATTGTCAACATATTGGATATATGTTTTGTATATCTATAGGACTATCTAGTTATTTTTATTTATATACATTTATTTTGAGTTATAACCTATGTTATGCATATCTTGTTCAAGCAGGCTTACATATGGATCGGTCGGATAGCCCGCGTACTGGAAGCCTTGTGGGGTCACTTGGGGCCGTCACGACCTTTGATTCTGGTGTAGTTTATATTATACTATCTTTAGTCTATGCACTTTATGTAGTTTATAATGTTACAACCACTCTGTTTATCATTTTTGTCATTATGTACATCCGGGCTCTGGAAGCGGGTAGGGCACCTCGTTGAAACTGGGAGACAGGCGGCGGACGAAGAAGCGGTGTCCTTCGATGCTAATCTAAATGCCCGGGACCCCATGCTAAAGAATTTGTAAGTGGGTGTTTACGCAATGACGGCAAATATACGTCATTCTGGACTGGCTGGAATGACCCCCGCAGGCGTTAAGGTCAGGTGAGAGGCTATCACGGTATTTTACCACATTAGTTTGATTTACATTATTAGATAATTATCTGGTTATAATCCATCAGATGTTCTTGCGTCTAATGTGGTAGCCGACTGTGCCAATGTGAGAGATCATCGTCATGAATTGTATAGAAAATGGCATCATTGGTGGAATGAGTTTAAACATGACTACCAGGTACTATGTATCACGAAGAAGCGCTTGATAAATGTTCTCAGTTATCCTCGTGGATCGGGATATTTGCGGTATGTGGAGTCGTGCGGATGGAGGAATTTCAGGTTGGTTGATTAAGTTAATTTTGTATGCTTATTATAGATCATTTAATTGTATTTAATTATGTGTTTTTTTTTGCTTGAATAGGCTAAGGCAAATAAGGGTTGGCATGAATCAGGCAAGAACCGTCCCACCGCCACCCCATGTCTCGGAGGTGGGTACCAGTTCGGATCGAGCGGATGATGGCGGATAAATGTGGCTGGGCATGGCGAGCCTCTGCTAGGATTGAAAGAGGAGAGACATTACAGGGCACACCATCAAGTCCTCGCCTGGACATCGAGCGCGAGGATGTCTGAATGTGCCGCCGCATGACAAAGACGGGATCTTTAAAATGCGATACCCCTTCTGCGGGCGGCGTATAAGATGTAAGTAAATAATTAACTGAGTTCAATTGATATTTGTATAGATAATTTGCAAAACTTTTACTTCGTTTTTTCATTTGTTTTTCATTGTAGATGGATCTTTAAAGCAAAAATCTCCCAAAGCTTCGTCCCTTCCCGGCGGCAGAGCGTCTTGATATTTGCTTAGGGAGCAGATAACCATCCGACGGGTTCTCGGTGTTCTTGGGAACGTGACCATCAAACAATATTATGCAAGTTGCTACCATGTGCGGGGGTCAATGAAGCATCAATTTTGGTGACCTATTCGAGACTGAAGTCCAACCAGATATTACAACACATCTATGCAAGGCTTTACTATCAACCCATTCTGAACGGTGCATCACAGAGCTTTCCTCTTCGAGACATCCGGACACCGTAGAGGCACCTCTTTACATGTGAGCACCAAAGAGAGTTTTAGTAGGGCACATGTGGAGGACGATGAGTTGGCGCTAGGGAGCGAGAGTTGGAAGTCCGGCGCCATGTAGCAGGTTAAATAAAAGGCGTGAGCTTGAGTTGGACTCCAAACGACGGAGCTCGAAATGTTGCAAAGGTATTTGTTATTATTGTGTCCAGATTAGTAAATAATTACTTGTGTTTTTTTTAAATTGTCAAAAACATCTGTTTTGGGTTTTCCTAAATCAGGCTGTCGACGATTGTCAAAGTTGTCATCTCACTGTTTGTTCTCTTTGGTGAGGATTATGCATGAGATTTTGAATGTCCATTGAGCACGATGGATGGGGTGGCACTCCTGAATCAACAGAGGTTGTTTACCTTCACGGGTGATGATCTCGAAGGCGCTTTGAAATAACGTCCGGATGAGCAAAGAATGTTTTGGTCTACGGTGCCGTAAGTTAATTTAAATTTTATAATTTATTTATTTTTGGTATTTTCCCATTTCATAATTTATTTTAATTTCAATATATATATTATGTAATTAACATCACACTCTTTTCATATCTTAGGTATCTCCATCGATTCTTGACTTTGATAAGAGCGTTGCATCGATTTACGGTTTGTTAGATCGGCGAATCCTTGTGCTTGATTTCTTTAATAGTCGATGCATTGAGTAAATCTAGGGAACTTGTTGGAGACAATCGGGAAGAAATATATCTGGCTCCCTACTATATGAAAACCAATGGCGGTTGTTGTACTTCATAGTCGCAGGCATAGGTCATATTCTTACGCTCCCAACACAAAACCCTACTACGGAGGTGGTGGAAACTGTCAAATACGTAAGTGGTCTTAAATTCCATTTTAAGTTTTAATATCAGTTGTTTTTAGTTATTACACACATGATATATGAATTTGTTAATTGATCGACATGATTATTTGTTTATGATAGCGCTGAAGGCGAAGTAGCATAAGTTGCGCAACCCGGAGAAGTAGGACTTCCTAGGCTAAAGCAAATCCCTGTATGGAACATCATAAAGATTTGGTTGTTTATTATCAATAATTAATATTATAATTACTAATTTATATGTATATTCAATGACATTGAAATTAATTTTGTTGGTAGTCTCGATTTCAAATTGACTGGTGGTCGTGGCGGTATTATGTGATGCTTCATATCTTTGACACTAGTCTCAGCATCTATTACTGATGGATGGAATAAGGTAATATTTAAATAACTTGTTAAATTATATTATAGTTTTGAAGATGACTTGCATTGATGTTATTGTTATTATTTGAACGTGTCTAGGCATTTATCGACCAATCAACTATTGAAGAAGATGAGTTAAGAGAGATCTTGAGGATGCGCCATGATTCTTCTTCAAGTATCTTGACTGAAAAAGGAATAGACAATATACCTCCAATACTTAGATAAATAGTTATTTTGTTAGACTTTAGAAAGCAATTAATAACATGTATATATATATATCCTTAGATTGATAGTTTTGTTTTTTAGACATTGGAACTAAAATTTATTTATATATACATGGGTTTTGTTTAAGTCCCCATTGTTCATTTTCTTTTGCAAATTCTGTAATGTGTGTGATATTCGTATACTGGGATATTTACGAATGGGGATAGAGGGGGTGATATTTTAAACGAATTTTAAAAAAAAACCTATTACGCGTCGATTGTATCAAACAACCCCCGCGTTAGTGTATTTTATAAAATATAAAGTACACTATTAACGCGATTGTTTATTAAAACTGACGTTAAGAAAACTTCTTGCATCGGTTCTTTATTACCAACGGCGTTAGTTTTTAACAAAATTAATGTCGATTGTCTTAAGAACGCGGCGTTATAGTTTGTGTTTAGCGTCAATTGTTAAAACCGGCGTTAATTTTTACAAATTAACGTCGGTTTTCTTAATGGACCGAGGTTAATAATTTTATATTTAACGTCAAGTTCTCAACTGACGTTAAAAATTAACTATTAACGCCTTACAATTTGTATTTCATCGATGATACGACATAAAAAATCAATTTTAAATCGACGTAAAAGCACTTATTGCACTAATGGAATTAATCACCAATAAAACATCACTTTCATTTTAAGGACAAAACCCCATATAATTAGCCACTCATTTCATAACAAACTATTTAAAATTTATACCATGGAAGTTTGAGGAAATGATGTTTACTTACTTCTCGTGACTTTCAAGAAACACTAAAAATTATCATTGACAAATGCTGGTGTGACACCTCCACCCCGCATGTTAATATAAAACATTTACTTAAAAATTATTAAAACATACATTTTTTTCATTAAAATAAAAACGGATAGAAAGTACCGTATTGTAACATCTCAACAATGCGGAAAAGATAGTTTTGAAATAAACATAAGCATAACATAAAACAAAAACATAACCCAACCTCGATATCACACACAGCTGGCATAACTGGTTCGAATAAAATCCACAGAAGCAATGAAACAACTAACCCAAAACAACTATAACTATACGATCAACTTAACTAGAGTCATGGCTCCTCGTAGTCACTCCTCCACTGGCGCCTCCATCGTCTTTACAAAGAGATACATGCCAAAAACGAAATAGAGAAAACAGGAGTAAGAAAACATGTAAACACATCGGCATGGAAGTAGTAATTAAGATGAACATACATCATATACCTAGAATTTACCATCATATAGCTTTTAGCATCAACATATAATTATATCAACATATAAATCAATCAGCGATGTCTGCGGTGCAACACTACTCGGTACTCCATTTTGCATGTGGATCAAAAGTATCTCCCGAAGGCAACGGAGTCATATCCACATTGGCCAAAAAGCACCAACGCCAACCAGTTCACCAAACATGGACGAACCCCTGATAGCCGACATCATACCTAGGATGTGCTACCAACGGGGCCGCAGTTCACAAACTTGGGTAAACCACCCATGAGGGCCAAAATAGTCGTACTCTGACGACCTCCCTATGTTGATCTTCCCCACTAACAACTCAATGCATGATGCGTGGGCACAACAACAAACAAGGACAACCACCTCCTTTGCTTGGGCCAATAAGCACCCAAGACTTATCATCAACATCAACATCATCAACACCTCGACCCCTACGAGTCAAGGCCCCTTGGCCAAAAAGTACCAAGGTTTCAACTTATCAACACCTCGACCAAAAAGCATCGAGGCCATTTTGGCCAAAAAAGCACCAAAGCATATCAGCGTGCGGTAACCCATTGGGCTACGACTTAACCAACTTGTTATTCTTGTTTATCTTAATTAGTCTTTAATTAAGTTATCTAACGCTTCTTTTATTCAATTGGTGTTTTTCACATTATTAGGGGACAATTGGGGTGAAACACCCCTTTTACAACATTTAATTTGGCGTTCCATCGAGTAGGGAGCACGGGCGTATTCGTCCTATAGCACCTGGCCGTGCTTCACGGGCCCTGTCACACCTGGTATAGAGCGTATCCCTCTTCTCCATAATTCAACCCGAGAGCACGGTGTTCTCCTGTTCAGCACGCTCGTGCTCCTCGGAGCTAGCCAGACTTCTGGGCAGGATTCAACTTGTGTTCTTGGAGCCAAACTCCCCAACACTCTCAAATCGGTTCCTGTGGTCCTTGACTAATCCAATTGGCATCAAACCTCACCTCCTCACTAACAGTCCATGTCTTATGAAACCTTAGGGGAATAATTCCATTAATTCTTATGTTAATAAAGAGCCATATTAAATCAATTTGAGTCCTTTTAATAAACCAACACCAACCAACATTCACCAATCGATGCGTAATAACAACAACATAACAACAATATTACATATCATAAAAAGATTCAACCAATTATGCATCATTGGGCATACAACATAGTGAATTATAGAACCATAGCATACATGACAGACATACCATTAACCAACTAACAATTATAGCAATTAACTTATACATAATAGGAAGACTACGTAATCAAACATAACGGTTAACAACATATACGATCTGCTGCTGGAACCCTCATCTTACCCTTATCCCGTGCCTAATGTCCCCTGCTATCCCTCTCCCGTACCTGATATGAAGAATCGAACAAATGCGAACGTCAAATGGTAGACCAAACGAAAACCAACGTGTTCCATGGCGACTCTTGTCACTTCCAAGCCTCGTGTCAAACAAGAATATTAACCCATTAGTTCCCCAATCAAAGACAAAAATGAACCAAGGAAGAGGAGAAACGTTACCTATACTGGGTTGTCCGGACAAACAAGGACTTTCCCAAGGGTCTCCAAAACTCATAAGACGTACTGAGTTTAGAGGAAACAAAGGAAAAGAACAACTCTTAGCCGATAGGGTTTCTATTTGTGCCAAAAATAGGGTTCATGAGAAAACCCATCGTTATTGTTCTATATACAAGGTATCGGACCAGAAGCGGTCATGGTCCTTGTTGAGCACCTGCCATGCTCCCTTGTTGATCACGGTCGTGCTCAACTTAATGCCTACGAGGCGCGGGCTGCCATTTGAGCACGGTTGTGCTCTCTGTCCGAGCACGGACGTGCTCAACTTAGTGTCGGTGAGACGCGCTTTTCCCAACAAGCACGGCCGTGCTCAACTTAGTGTCGGTTGAGGCGCGCTTTCCCAGCAAAGCACACCGTGCTCCATGTTGGCACACCCAGGTGCTAGACTCGACAACCATCAAGACGAAATCCTAAGAAAGGGATTTTAAGCCTAGAAATCTCACTTAGCCTCAACAACAAAGCTAAGTTAAAACCTAAGCCTTAAACAAACAAACAACATACATAAAAGCACTTAACGAAAAACGAGGTGTTACAATTCCACCCCCCTTATAAAAATTTCAGTCACTCGAAATTTCTTCTCACTGTGTTGAAAAGGCACATATATGATTCCATCATCTTGCTTTCCATATCCCATGTAGCACTTTCCTCATGTTGGCGACTCAAACGACTTTGTGGGAGGAATCTCCTTGCCTCTTGGCTACTTCACCCTCCTCCTGGGCTCAAAGGGTAATACCTCAAAAGTCAAGTTCTCTTTTTTAAGCTTATCCGGTATCGGTACTATCACGTGGCTAGGGTCATGAATGTCTTTCTAAGTTTAGACACATGAAAGACACTATGAAGGTTGGACAAGAACGGTGGTAAGGCTATTTGATAGGCGACTTTTCACTCTTTTTAGAATTTGGCAAGGACCAGTTAATATAGGAGTAAGTTTCCTTGCTTTCATCACTCTACCAACCCCATGGTTGTCGGGGTAACTCTCAGAACCACATGGTCACCTTCCGGAATTCGAGCACCCTCTCCTTTTGTCATGGTAACTTTTTTTCCTACTTTGTGCCACTTTCATCTCTTCGTGAATCATCTTCATTTTTTCAGTGGTTTCTTGCACTAACTCAGGTCCTAGCACTACTCTATCACAAGTTCACTCCAACACAGGTGTCTCACATCTCCTCCCACAAAGAGCTTCATAAGGTGCCATCCCAATCTGGAATGGAAGCTATTGTTGTAGGTGAACTCTATCGGGGCAAAAACTTGTCCCAATTACAGGACTATTACGCACACACATGCTCTAAGCAAGTCCTCTAAGGACTGGATGGTCTCGCTTCGGATTGACCATCGATCAGCAGGTGATAAGTGAACTAAGCCTAAGCTTTGTCCCTAAGACCTCTTGCAAACCATTCTAAAACCTAGAGGTAAACCTTGGGTCTTTATCGGATACTATGCTGGAGGGTACACCATGTAACCTAACTATCTCTTTAATGTATACCGGGTCAACTTTTCTAAGGAATGCTCCATGTTCATAGGGGATGAAATGGGCGGTTTTAGTCAATCTATCCCCAACAACCCAGATCGCCTCAAAACGAGTGGAGTCTGAGGAGTCCGGACACAAAATCCATGGAGATACTATCCCACTTCCATTCCAGGGTATACTTGTGTCGAACTTACCGAAAAATTTTGGTGTTCTATGTTAGCCTTTTGGCACTTCACCGCCGTGTGCCACGCGCCAAAAAGCGATCGATTATAAAATAATGCGGTATAGTGCGACAACTCGGATCGTCTCTCAAGGACTCTTTAGTGTTGTTATTATAGAAAATTAGTAAAAGTCGAATTGGGGGTTGTTTGGATTGAAACTAAAATAAAGAAAAACAAAACAAAACAGAGAAAAGAAACAAATGATTTAAAAGATTAGCAAATAAACTAAAGACGACTAACCTACTGTTCTCGGTTTCCCACTATCATTGGTTCAAATAAATCCAAGCCTATTCTAATCCCCTCCCGTACTGTAGGAAATAGTTAACAAACGAACACCTACTACACGGATGTATGTTCCTATTCGCATCTAAACAAGCGGGGGTTAAGCCCTTCCCGTGAACTAAACGAACACGAGAAAGCGAACACACGCCGAATTAAACAAACGCGATTATATATAGGAACATAGCATCACCGAAATGAATCAATACAACACTATACATTCCTGAATTAAACAAACAGAAATATACGACATGGCATTGAAAAGAGAAAAGAAAATAAACTAGGGGAATACTGAGACCTCAAGTGTTAATAGAAACCAATTGCAGTGGATTAATCTAGGAGACTAGCTCTCCATTACAAAAGGAAAACAAAACATAACTAAAAAGAAAACAAAAGACTAACTAAGACTAGCTCGAAACTAGCCAAAACGGCTAATTCGACTACCTAAAAAACTAGCTATGACTCACTATGACTAACTATTTAAACAAATTCTCTCAAGACCTCTCAATATCTGAATACTCCTTTAATTCACTTCAACCTCTGCCTCTTAGCTTTCCAAAGCCACTCAATTTGCTTAATTATGAGTTAAGATGAGGGAGTTATGTCCACATTCAACTCATAGGGCAGCTGAAACGTCTCTGACTTCACATGGATTAAAGCCCTTCAAAACGGCTCTGTTTGGAATAATGGTCTTCATGAGAGTTAAAGCTCTTTGTTTTATCTTTCATTTGCCACCGGTTTCAGTTCAAACCGACATCTACAGCCCAAGTTATGGCCCAATCTTCATGACCAGTTCAGGTTCCGGTGGCGAATTATATTCGACTTCCGGACTCGCGAGGCGAATGGATGCTCGCGAGGCGAACGCTTCAACTTCAAAACTGCCACGGCCGTGCTCTTCCAACACGGGCAAGCCGTGATCGTCTCTGACTTTTCAGGGCTGGGTGACTCGCGACGCGAGATATCCTTCGTGGGCGAAGCGGAATTATTTCCTATTTATTAACTTGAAAATAAGGAAATAACATAAGTACTTTATTTAACTCTAAATCAACTAAATTAACCTAAAAACACTTTACAGACTCAAAATCTTACTTAAGGACAATCAAGTCTAATTTGGGTGAAAATGATATAAAATTAGCACAAAGCCAAGGTCTTTACTAGTTATAAAACCAGTCAAACAAAGGCTCATCAAAATACCCCAAACTTAAACTTTGCTTGTCCCCAAGCAAACTACACTCAAAAACTTAAAAAGACTCAAGACCTGGCAAGCTCAAAAGATTCAATCAACTTCCACACAGATTTCAAGCAATTTATCAAAATATTTTTTTCTTCAATGTTCCCCCTTTCAAACAAAACAATCCCCACATTCATTTATTCTAAACAGTTGAGAATTTCATCATTCAAACAATCATTAATCTAGGCAGGGATCCAAGTTACACACAAGAGGGAGATCACCAAATTCAAACAACTGCCTTCCTCACAAGGGAAATTTATGTTCACTCAATCGCTCGGTTTGTGTCGAGGCTATCAACATTTCACTCGGTTTCACTTTTAAGAAGCACTTCCCATAAATTTGATTTTCATCTCAAAATGATTCCCACGAGAAAAACATGCAAGCAACATCAAAAGGTCTTTTATGGGTTGTAATGGGGCACGGCTAAGGGTAGGATATACAAAGGAACTAGGTGAAGACCACAGGAACTAAGAGAGCATGAACATTATTTACACTTTGAATTTAACTCAAGTTCCTTTTTCATTTTTCATTTTGCCTTGGGTGGCTATAGCCTCTTTATTCAAACAGCCTTTTTGGCATTTGTCCACTTTTTATTTTTATTTTATTTTTATTTTTTTAATTTCTGCTTTTCTCTCTTTTTTTTTTTCTATTTTTTTCTTTTTTTTTTTTTTCTTTTATTATTTTTTTTTTTCCCAATCCCAAACAACACATTGCAGGGTAGCCACCCCAAACTTAATTTCTTGCAACCAATTTCTCACTAAGCTTCCATGCTCTCCTAATCCTAAGATCGGGTTAACATGGTTTTTCGATTTTAGCTTGTAACATAAGGTTAACAAGAATTAACGGGCTAATAGGCTCAATGGGCTAACTAGGAACATGCATTGGGGATGGTTATTTTTTGGCTAAGTAGCTATTTACAAAGAAAATGCCTAAATCATCTGAAGCAAACACATAATCATGCAAACCAAAAAGAGATTCAAGCAAATTCAGGAAAGTGCAACTTAAAAAGTGATTTCACACAGTCAAAAACATGTTGGAGGCTCAAAACCTCACTTGGACATTTTTGCAAATTGTTTAAGCTGAGATTCTATCCCTAGTGTGTGCTTCCTATCACCCCAAACTTATCATAAATCATGCCATCATAACAAAATCCCAAAGTTCAGTTTTCAATCACATGGGGATCATATTTTCAAAAATTTCATATCCTAGGGGGAAAACAGTCAACACTATCATGCAATCAATCTATGCAAAATCAATAAAATCCATCAAACTTGCCCATACCAGACTCAACACAACTCCTGAGCTTCTCAAATTATTCAGGAGCTTTATTGGAAACAAAACAGAAATAAAGCAAAGAAAAAAAAGAAAATTAAAAAGGAGAAAGGGTAAGAAAAACTCATTGAAGGGCGGTTCCACCAGGATCCCACTGCTTGTAGCATAGGTCCCACATGATGGACAAAGAGTGGGAGTTCATTCCATGCTTCCCTAACTCGCATGACCTTGATGTGGGGGTGAGTGCTTGACAATTACGGTGACCTCGCCCAGTGCGGCGGACTTCTCACTCCCCTTCGGGTCACAGCTGACCTCTTTATCTACAAAGTCTCCCCAATAGAAGTGGGGCTCAACCTCTTGGACCGGCCATGGTGCAAAATCCAAGGGTTTAAACTCCATCACTGGTTCCTCAGGGGGAAGTGGTAAACAGTTAGAGAATGTTACTGGTTTGCTTCAACTTCTGCAATGTCTTCATCCACTGCACTAACAAAATTTTCACCCGCTATACACGCATGAAATTTCAAAGACACCACCACAAGGGTTAGAGTTAGTACATATATTACAAAAAAAAGAATCAGAAAAAGTTAGAATGTCTGGGAATTCTTCAATCAATTCATCCACCCCATTACTCTCAACACATTCAATTGTTTTACTTGAATCATCTACTCCCAAAGGTTCTTCTTTATCTTCGAGCACGGGAGCGGGACGTCCTCTTGATCCTCCCGATCTAAGTTTCTGAACAGAACAAACCTGCAAAACGATCCGCATTTTCTATTTTTCCTGAAAAGTATAAACACGTAAAACATTCAACACACAAAGCAGTTCAGTCACAATAACAAGCATTAGGATCGGGGATTCAACACATAAACCATCATCAATGAAACATTATCATCAGGTTATTATCAAAAGTATTTTCAGGAATAACCATCCGTGAATCCTTATGTTCCTCAAGGGGCTGTGGAGTTCGCATTGCAGCCGAAGTTGGCGGTAACTTGATCAATTAGAGCCCACAACTTTTGAGATTCAGCTTGGTCCCTCTGTTGGGCTTCACGTTTCCTTGCCTCCATTGCCTCCATCCTCTGTTGAAATTCAAGATTGTATGCCATCCGTTGATTGTTCTCTTCCATTTGTTGTAGCATTGAAGCAATCTCATCCAAGGTGCTCTGTGAAGATCGGAAGGTGCGAGAGGTGGTCACTTGGCTAGGATAGTATGGTGGTGGCTCATTAAAACTAGGATAATACATGCAAGGTGGTTCATAATAAACATTAGGCAAATATCCATACATGTAATTATCCATGGCAATCAAACAACCGAGACAAGCGAGACAAAACTAACTAGAAAAGAGAAATTTTTTTTTTTTTTTTTTTATTTAATTTTTATTTTCTGCTAATAACAACAAACCGAGTCCCCGACAACGGCGTAATTTTTGACCGTGGCTGTCGCCGCGCAAAAAAAAACGGCGATTATAAAATAATGCGGTATAGTGCGACAACTCGGATCGTCTCTCAAGGACTCTTTAGTGTTGTTATTATTAACAGAAAATTAGTAAAAGTCAGAATTGGGGGTTGTTTGGATTGAAACTAAAATAAAGAAAAACAAAACAAAAGCAGAGAAAAGAAACAAAGCAGTTTAAAAGATTAGCAAATAAACTAAAGACGATTAACCTCTGTTCTCGGTTTCCCACTATCATTGGTTCAAATAAATCCAAGCCTATTATAATCCCCTCTCCTTTGTAGAAATAGTTAACAAACGAAACCACTACTACGGATGTATGTTCCTATTCCCGAATTAAACAAGCGGGGTTAAGCCCTTTGTGAACTAAACGAACACGAAAGCGAACACACGCGAATTAAACAAACGCGGTTATATATAGGAACATAGCATCACCGAAATGAATCAATACAACACTATACATTCCTGAATTAAACAAACAGAAATATCTGACATGGCATTGAAAAGAGAAAAGAAAATAAACTAGGGAATACGAGAACCTCAAGTGTTAATAGAAACCAATTGCAGTAGATTAATCTAGGAGACTAGCTCTCCATTACAAAAGGAAAACAAAACATAACTAAAAAGAAAACAAAAGACTAACTAAGACTAGCTCGAAAACTAGCCAAAACGGCTGGTCGACTACCTAAAAAACTAGCTATGACTCACTATGACTAACTATTTATACAAATTCTCTCAAGACCTCTCAATATCTGAATACTCCTTTAATTCACTTCAACCTCTGCCTCTTAGCTTTCCAAAGCCACTCAATTTGCTTAATTATGAGTTAAGATGAGGGAGTTATGTCCACATTCAACTCATAGGGCAGCTGAAACGTCTCTGACTTAACATGGATTAAAGCCCTTCAAAACGGCTCTGTTTGGAATAATGGTCTTCATAAGAGTTAAAGCTCTTTGTTTTATCTTTCATTTGCCACCGGTTTCAGTTCAAACCGACATCTACAGCCCAAGTTATGGCCCAATCTTCATGACCAGTTCAGGTTCCAGTGACAGCAATTATATTACGACTTCCCGGACTCGCGAGGCGAATGGATGCTCGCGAGGCGAACGCTTCAACTTCAAAACTGCCACGGCCGTGATCTTCCAACACGGGCAAGCCGTGATCGTCTCTGACTTTTCAGGGCTGGGTGACTCGCGACGCGAGATATCCTTCGTGGGCGAACAGGAATTATTTCCTATTTATTAACCTGAAAATAAGGAAATAACATAAGTACTTTATTTAACTCTAAATCAACTAAATTAACCTAAAAACACTTTACAGACTCAAAATCTTACTTAAGGACAATCAAGTCTAATTTGGATGAAAATGATATAAAATTAGCACAAAGCCAAGGTCTTTACTAGTTATAAAACCAGTCAAACAAAGGCTCATCACACACTAAGCATGCATGAGACACCCCGTTGTGCCTCGGTGTTTTATTAGATTAAAGCCTTCTTTATTAATTCCTTAATCACGTGCTTAATGTGAAAAGACATAAAACTAAAAAAAAACTTAAGTTAATGAGCATACAAACTTCAATTACTTAAAAATTCATACCATAATTATATTGCCAATACATCCATATGTCTTATACATATTACAAAACACTATTGAGGGTATCCTCTCAGTAGGATCCCCCACAGGCATAAACTTAAATAAAAGTCATACTCATCAGAAACATATAAAAATATTTCTTAGACACACTGGCCATACTATCTATACTCTAATCACCATGGGTCACAGCTCGACCTCCCGCCTCTAGTTCGTAAGGAGTTCCATCCAACTCCTCAGCAACCTCCGTTTCATACATAGTTCCGTCCAGCGCCTCAGCAACATAATCCTCCATCGGGTCTTCTAACGTAAATAAAGTAAAAACACAAAAATAGAGAAATATAGGGGACAAGAAGCAATTCTATCATCAAAAAGCGGAACATAGTCATAGTATATAATATAACAAAAGTCACAGGCAAACATCATGCTAAATCAACCATCATCCATAATTCAATATATATCATCCTCTACCCTCAACTCATGCAATCTAACACTTTACGATGACGTGGCCCCTACCAATTCCTTCACACAATCCTCGTTGGGAATGTCAGTCGATTGTTCAAGCGACAGGTTCCAAATTCCCGGTGCACATCCTCTTCCATGGTGAGAATGCTCACGTAAAGCGATGACACTATAGCTGCATGATTATCCCGGTGCACACCCTGTCCACTCCTAAGGGTGCTCATGAAATTCAATGACACTATAGCTGCATAACCTATATCTAAGGTGGAACGGTCTAGAGAGAACTCCTGACCTCGTGTATTCCAAATACACGGTTGTGAACAACAATGCAAACATATGAATCTCACCAACCCACATTAGCAATAACCTAGTGCCTTAACCTTCCATCAAAACCTTGGCACATGTTCTATGTCACCATTATCCTCACCCACAAACCAACAATTATCTCTCGAACAACATATATCTTTGCTTAAAATCCACTATGCACAATATTAAAAACCAAGTAGATCATGCATAACACATTATCAACAACATATTCCAATATCACCCAAAATAACACAATATCAATTCAATAATGATAATAAAATAAAATCAACCACAACCAATATAAAATCATCCAAACGTCGATAAACCTACAATCCTCGAATCACCATTGGTTTTACAGAAAAGGTTTCCAATGTGATTTTGGTCTTGTCGATTACTCGACTACTAGTAGGGTTTAGGTTGCCCAACACAATTATTAAAGAATATGCTACCTATTGATTCCGACGGTAGATTGGTTCTTTCCCCCACCTGAGTTATCACCGGAATCCCGAATTTGACGTTCCTCGTTATCACACCACACTTTACCAATTCCTCTTTAAACCAAACAACACAATAATAAATTAATCAACAAAATCATCCTTAATCCTAGAATAGCTAGGTTCGGCCACTTAATTCAAAATAGGGTTAGGGTTCTTTTCTCATTCCAATCTTTTGGAATCTAGTTCCTATAGTATTAACTAGTATAGATTAATTGTTACCATTCAAAAATATGAAATAAAATCCTCTAACCACTTTGGTTAGGGTTTCGACCTCATGAGTGAAAATTGGCTAGGAAACTCTTTTGAGTTCAAACTCTTGGATTTAAGATCATAAGGCATATTATAAGCAAGAACAAGCATCATTAATTACAAATTAAACAAAAACATCATACCCACATTCATAGAGGGTTTCTTACTAACTAGGAAAATAGGGTTAGGAAATTTTTTTGATTTCAAGCTTCTAGATATAACAACTAGAGGTTTTGAGGAGTTAAGATCAAGTGTCATACTTTAAAGATTGAACCAAATCTCATTTACCCAAAAACACCTAGATTTGGCCTCACTAAGAAAAATAGGAAGGAAAATGATTTTGCTTACATGCTCCTAGATGAGGATAGTAGAAGACATATAAGGATCATAGAAATTGGTTTCACATTAAAATGATTTTTCTACAATTTTCTAGAAATATTTGAAATTCTAGATCTAAGAATTAAAAACTCATAAAAACTTGATTATCATGACTTGGAAACAAGGAAATCAATTAATAACATGATGTTTATTGATCAAGAGGAGTAAGGTATACCTCTTAGATGTTGGAAAGTTGAAAAGAATGGATCAAGTCCTTCACAAATTTTCCTAAAGTGTTCATGAGAAAAATAAGAGAAAATGAAGAAACGAGTGGGGGGGGGGGGGGGGGGGGGTTATAGGGTAGTTCTTAGGCCTTGTTTGGTTCTTAGCAATTGAATTAATGGGTTTTGTGAATATTAAGTAATATAATAGTTAACTATGGTTAATAATTAACTTAACTATGGTTACTTTGCTAACTATGGTTAAAATCATGTGGCCAAGAATTGATGAAGGGTGTGACTGATTTTGGTCCACAAGAATTATCCTTGGTTCCTTAACCATGGTTAAAATTTAACATAACATCGGTTAGGTTAAGCTTAGGGGTATTTTGGCCATTTCACTTGAAAACTCATGATTACTAGCATTTAATGCTTGTCCCCTTGTTCCCTCGACTACATTAATCGCTTCTAATATATCATCTCCTCCGGTGTCCGGTTCTATCAGACAGTTCTGTTTCCGTCGGTTCCCCGATTAGGGTTTTATGCCCGCTTAAAAACAAAAGACTAAACCCCCAATTCGGTCCTGAAAAAAACACTCGGGTCTGAAATAGTCCCATCCAAAATAAATTATCCATTTCATCCTTAAGAATGTAACTATCGGGACACTTTAGTGCTTCTTATGGTTGATGACCTTTGACCACCGGTTTCCAGCTTACGTGTCCTAGGTTTTTACTGAGTTGTTAGGTAGCACCTCTTACTTGTATTCCAGTATGGAAATTAACAGGAAAAAATTCAAAATAAAAGCCAAAATTCGTCAGGCCCAAAACGCATGCGGTTGAGGGGAGGGGTATGCAACGAAACGATTTCGTTCAGTCACCAAACCTCTGCAAAGAAAGAAGAAATTCGAGATGAAGGAGAATAAGTGAAGGGGTTCGCGTGAATCAAAGTAGCTCAATCCCATTTCCGAAGGGGTACCGTTGACAAAATCACAACCTCAAAAAGAAAATGCAACATAGGTAAGTTACATGTACTAACTCAAGGAGACAATAATACAGACTCTTCAATGCTATCTTTGAATTTTGTAAGGGACTAATTTGGGTTACTAAACAATTAGATAGGGACTAATTTGGCCCACAATATTAATTGTTTGGTCCCTTTGCTCACTAGGTGGATTTGTCTGATTTGCAGGAAATGGGTGATCATAGTACACCACCACTGCCACCAGCTGTAAGGCCACCACCTATCAGGTCTCGTGCTCAAGTTAGACCTCATTTCACTCCACCTCCTTTCACTATGGTCATGGCTAGACACATCCTTAGAAGCCTAGCTCATTTCGATGCAACTCCAAAAATAGAAAGGGGGTGAAATACAGATTAGGGTTTATGTTCGAATTGATAATGGAAAGTGGGCGAAATACAGATTAGGGAAAAGAGAAATATGGGAAGAGGGTAGCAACTAGAGGGAGGGAGAAGAAGATGGTTGATAATGGAGAGGGAGAATAGATTCAAGGGTTTCTATCAATGAATCATCGAAGGTGGGGGAAGAAGAAGGTTAATAGTGGAAGTGGGAGGAGAAACTGCATCGTTTTGGTAGGGAATAGGGGTGAAAAAAAATTTCAAGTTGGCTATCCTATTAGACATGCTGACTAACAACTCAGCAAAAATGGTGAACACGTCAGCTGAAAACCGGTGGTCAAAGGTGGTCAACTAACAGATGGACTAAGGTGTCCCGATAATTACATTCTTAAGGATGAAATGTATAATTTATTTTGGATAGAGACTATTTCAGACCTGAGTGTTTTTCTCAGGGACCAAATTGGGGGTTTAGTCAAAACAAAATATTTAGTTTTCGATTGAAAATTTTCAAAATAACCCAACTAGTTGGAAATATGATTTAAACATAAATCATTTTGTTCACGAGTCAAAATTAGGTTTTCTGATCATTAAAATCTTACTGTCAGTGAAAACACCAACCGTTTTCCGTCCGAACTTTTACCAAAATTCGTCTGAATAAACGTAATATTTTATTTCTGATAAAAAATTTGGAAAGTAGAATTCCTCACAGACAAAATATAAAAAATCTACAAATTTTCCGTTTCGGATCAAATTAGGGTTTTTCTGTCGGTATAAAGATATATTATCAGTAAAAACGCAGACCGGATTCCGTCTGAATTTTCAACCCAAATTTTCACCGTAACCTTCTACCATAAGAGAGACTATGAATATGATTTTATTTTATTCAAAATCACTTTCTAACTCTCAGATTAAAATATAATTAATTTTATTTTAACCGGTTAAACAGCGTAATTAAAAATCAGGTACATTACAACGCATACACAAACTCTCAACCTCCTCATTCTTCATCCTAGGCCACCAAAACATACGCTTAAGATCCTGATACATCTTAGTGGCACCTGGGTGCACACTCAGTCAACTCCTATGTCTTTCTTCAAGGATCAACTTTCTAAGCTCTAGGATGTCTAGTATACAGACTCTATCTTTGAACCTCAAAACTCCATCACTTCCTTCCTTAAAACTAAGGTTTCTACCCTAATCAATCAACTCTCTCTGGTCTAAGAGAAACTGGTCTATCTTCTAACCCTCTCTAACTTGATCCATCAAATTGTTGGTAATCTTCAAGGTTCCAAGCCTAATGCTCTTAAGGGTAACTTCCCAAGCTAAACTCAGATATCTAAACTCCTCAATCAGATCCATCTCCCTAACCATCAAAGATGAGACGTGCAAGGTTTTCCTACTCAATGGATCTACCACCACATTGGCCTTTCCTGGGTGGTAGGTTAGATCAAACTCATAGTCCTTTAAAAACTCCATCCACCTACGCTGCCTCATATTCAACTCCTTCTGATCAAAAACATACTTCAAACTCTTATGATCACTAAAGACCTCAAACTTTGCTCCATAAAGGTAATGCCTCCAAATCTTTAAGGCAAACACCACAACTCCTAACTCTAGGTCATGGGTAGGGTAGTTCTTCTCATGGGTTTTTAACTGCCTAGAAGCATTAGCTACTACCTTACCATTCTGCATCAACACACCACCTAAACCCTGCTTAGAAGCATCGCAGTAAACTACGAAAGGTTCACTAGGATCTGGCAAAACTAACACTGGTGCTGATGTCAACCTATCCTTTAAGGTTTGGAAACTCTCTTCACACTTAGAGTCCCACACAAACAATTGTCCCTTCTTGGTGAGACAGGTTAAGGGTAAGGCTAACTTCGAGTCTTCTATGTGCTCTTGTTTGAATTATCTATGTTTATTATAGATAATGATGCGTAGTAATAAGAACCTTTAGTTCTTCCTGTTTGGTTCTCTGTACTAAAAAGTGGCTTTGGACAAGTGCAGGAACCAATGGCAGGAAGAGGCAGGAACGACCAAGCTATCGTTGATGCTCGCAATCGCTTGCCAATGCTATAGGATAGAACTAGAATAACAACAATGAAGGACAAGCTGAGTTTGAGTCTGGATAAGTTCCAGTGGAACAACCCGCCCTTGTTCAAGGGAGCTTATGACCCCGAAGGTTCTCTCTTGTGGATGCGGGAGATTGAGAATATCTTCCAGGCTATAGGATGCAATGACATTTAGAAAGTTATCTTTGGAACTTTCATGTTGACAGAGGAAGCTGAGCAGTGGTAGGAGAATTGTTGCCGGCGTATGGAAGCTGAGGGTACAGTGGTTACTTGGAATGTCATCAAGGACAGGTTCTTGGAGAAGCACTTTCCAGCTGACATCCGCGACAAGAAGGAGGTGGAGTTCTTGGCTCTGAAGCAAGGGACTATGTCCGTGGGAGAGTATGCCGCAAAGTTTGAGGATCTTGCTCGTTATTACACACTGTATCATTATGCAACCGACGACCGCTCCAAGTGCATGAAGTTCGAGGATGGTCTTCGTCCAGAAATCAAGCAAGCCATCAGTTACCAGGAGATCCTTTCCATCCTGGTGAACAAGTGCAGGATCTTCGAGGATGCCTAAAAATCCAGAGTGGCAAGCTATAAGAGTTTATATGTTCAAGGCAATAGGAAGAATGATCATAAGGAGAGGGAAGGCAGCGTCTACCTCCAGTCGGTCAGGACTTCAAGCAGAGTGGCAAGAAGCCACAGTTTTCAGTAGGCAAGCCCAGGGACTGGGATTCTTCTGTTCCTAGGCCTATCAAATGTGGCAAGTTTGGTAAGGATCACTATACCAGGCAGTGCAAGGAGACAGACATCATCTGCTTCAACTGTGGCAAGTCTGTCCACATCAGCCGGGTGTGTGGAGGAGCAAAGTCAGAACCGAAAGTGCAAGCAAGAATCAGAAACCCCAAGCCAATTGACTAAGGACCACTAGGAGAGTCTTCACCCATAGCGGAATTGGAGCTTTCGAGTCTGAGGACTTGATCCAAGGTATATGCCTGATTGGTGAAAGCATACCCACACCTTTTCAATCAAGGTGATATATATTTTGAGAACGAAATTTTTATAAGGGGGTGGAATTGTAACACTCTGTTTTTCGTGTTAAGCCTTTAAATGTGTGTGCTATAAATGTTAAGTTGGACCTTATGAGTGTTATGAGGGGCTAAGTGGGACTTTCGAAGCAGGAAAATTCCTTTCTGGTACATAAGCACAAACGTGCTAATGTATCAGCACGCCCGTGCTTAAGGCACGTATCTTGTGGCTTTCTCAGCCACAAGCATGGTCGTGCTCAAGGGGAGCACGACCGTGTCGGAAAACGTGCTCATTGACATAGAAATTGTCTTCCCGTGCTTAAGTGAGAATGACCCCGTGCTCATGTTAAGCACCACCGTGCTTAGGGGGAGCACGATCGTGCTCGGGTCTAAAGCTATAAATAGAGAGCATTCTGCGAGGGTTTCGAGTGAAAACCACCTTTTTGGCACATTGGCCAATCCTAGTGTGACAGAAACCTCTTCCCTTTCCATTCCCTTGAACTCTTTGAAGTTGTTGGTGTTCTTGAGTCCGTTTGGGAGACGTCACGTGCGTTAGTGCCATCTAAGGTAATGTTATAATCCCTCTTTAATAAATAGCAACCGATAAGATGTTGAACCTTGGTAGACGAGTGTCCAAGGGAGCCTTGATGCTTATTAGTCAAGGTGTTGAGCTCTGGTGATTATTGGCCAGAGTGTTAAAGATGTTGTACCTTGGTAAGCTAGTGGCCAAGAGGACCTCGATGCCAAGTGGTCGAGGTGTTGAGCTCTGGTGCTTAATGGACAGAGTATTAAATAAAAGATTAAAGATTAAAAGATAATGTTGAACCTTGATAGCTTAGTGGCCAAGGGGGCCTCGATGCCAAGTGGTCGAGGTGTTAATGGTGATAGAACTTGGGTAGCCTAGTGGCCCAACCAGAGGTGGTGATTGTTTGATTGTGTGTTGTGTTGCTCATGCATCCACGAATCAGAGATTTTAGTGGGGATGTTCAACATAGGGGAGGTCGTCCGAGTGTAAGGCGATATGGCCATCCGTGGTGATTCATCCGAGAGTTAGGTGAATCTGGTCCCCCCGCGGTGGCGCATCCTAGAGTACGGTGCATCAGCTATCCAAGGGGTTCACCCATGGTTTGGTGGACTGTCGGCATTGGTACTTAATGGCCAATGTGGATATGTAACTCTGAAGTTGACATTCTGAGGTAGATTGGATCCAAGTGCATAATGGAGTAGTGGAGTAGAGTTGTACCGTATAGCATACATTGATTGAACTGTTATGGATGATGTATATGTGTTATGCATGATGATTTGTGATAACATGTTCTGTTTGTATGGTGTATGCTCATCTTGCTAACTACTTCCTTGACGTTATGTTTATATATATATATATATATATATATATATATATATATATATATATATATATATATGTTTCTTACTCCCCGTCTTTGTTGTTTGCTTTGCATGTATCTTTTTGGTTATGCAGAGGACGGTGAGCAGCTTGCTGAGGAGTGACTCTGAGGAACCGCTACTCGTAGTCTAGGATTTCATTAGTTTATGTTGTTATCCAATGTGTTTCCTGATTTTGGTTATACCAGCTCTGTAATGTGACATCGGGGTTGGGTTTCGATATGTTTGTTATGTGTTTCTTTTTAAAACTTGTTTTATTTTCCGTGTTTGAGAAGTCTGTTACAATGTGGTATCTTCTACCTGTTGGCGTTATAATCATGATATAATATGCATGTGTTCTCTTTCTTTATCTTTTTATCGATGTTATGTGTTATGAATATATGTGGGGTAGAGGGTGTCACAGCGGTTTGAAGAATCTTTGGTTGGAGTGTGATTCATAATTGTTGGTTTCGGCTTTCTCTTCTTTTGAGTTGGTCCCTTGGAGCATTAGGACTAGATGGAGAAACTGTATTTTCCTTACTAAGAGTATGAATTTTTCAGTTAGTCATATTTATAGAGAGGGAAACTCTTTTTGTAACACCCCCATTGGACATTACCTCGTGAACACGTGCGGAAATAAATTAAAAAGAATTTCTTGGTTGCTTTCGGAAATTTATTTACTTTAGGTCATAAAAGTTAGGTATAAAAATAAATTTTCTTCTTAATACTTCAAAAAATGTGATGCACACATCAAATATTAAAACTACGTCATACTTGTCAACCCACATACATTGATTTTATTTCCAAACAAAACCTTCCACACCGTACAAACTTTTCTTAAAAGTACTTCATTATTCCCAACTGAAAATTCAAACCTCATAAAGATTCTCAAGACTACGTTTACCGACTTTCTGAAAAACACACAACCTAATAAAATCCAAAGCTGGTCACTCTATAAGACATCTACTAGAAAGACCTTCATGGTCCTTATTTCTATCACCGACCTCTTCAAGGATCGGGACTCAAATCCTCGAGTGATCTAGAACTCCTCTGCACCCTCTACTCTTATGTACCAAAGTACAACAGCAAAACCAGAAAACAGATATATAGCAAGGGTGAGATACCAATATATTAGTTTATTATGATAACCACACGCGCGACACACAAAACATCATATATATACTCACAACATATAAAATTCTCAACATAAACACAACAGTTTATCAAAAGGATTCATACCCAACAGTCAATCGTCATTTATAAAAATACATGACACTTCAATATACGTCTAAATTTTATAACTAATCTCCGGAGATCCCAATTTCATTTTAAAAGGAACAACGTTCAACGTTCCATCGCACATTGTCCAACACAAGGCACAATGATCAGCGTACATGGGTTTCATTGTCCATCACGGCACAATGTACAATGTTACATGACACCTTGTCCATCAAGGTACCACGTTAAAACAACGTAAGGCACGTCTTCCAAATAATGCTTGTAAAACGTTTTAATCTCGTCATTTTTCTTTTTGTTCATTCCTCCCTTGTCGAAGATCAAAGGCTCATGACCATTCATAATTTCAACATTAAGATTTTTCATCGTCAACACAGGACATGAAGTCCGAGTGTCCAATCACAAGCCTTAGACCGATGCCTTAGTCTTGGGTTCGTGGTTATAGAAAACAACATTCACATTTAACAACGTTCACCACAACGTATATAGGACATAAAATCCATAACAACGTTACACGGATCAATGATCTACGTGTTTTCACCATAGAACACTAGAAACCCGACATCTCGGCCACTAGGTCCGCATTTTATCGTTAACATCATTTTTCGTATGGTGAAATACAAATACAAAACAAAACGTCCACAACTTATCCAAGTTGCTGGAAATAATTTCGCTAAGTAAAACTCTTTTGCAGAATATCTTTTCCATTTGAAATTCGTTTATAAAACGTTAAATTACAGAGAAATTCATTTTTCTCCAATGCTTTTCCTCTTAAAAGTCTTTTTCTAAAAACTTTGAAAAAGAACCCATTCATGACCCATTTCGGTCCAAACAAAATGAAACTGTTTTTAAAATGTTGCCGCAAAACTATTTTCTGAATTTCTCGTCGTTTAGAATTAAAAAAAAAATAAATAAAAAATTGACTTTTTCTTTTAAAATAATTTTTTCAACATGGAAATTAAGTTATTTTTAAAAATAAATTTTTATTTTATTTCAAAATTTGTTTTGTAAAAATTAACGTCACTATAAAATTTTCACAGTTACCGCCTCACTCTTCGTCGTAGATCACTCTTACAACAGAAAAATCATTAAAATAATATTATTATCAACTTTTCTTCAAATTCCACAAAATTAACTTAAATAACATCTTCTTCAACGTTTTCAACCTTTTCAACATTTTTCCAAGCTTTTATCCTTAATCTGAATTTTAGCACTGACCACTGTCAGGCTTTTCAGTCGAACAACCAATCAACAGTAAAATCATACATCACAGTTATAACAGATATCACAGTTATAACATGCATCCAAAATCAACATACAACATATATTGCATATACCACATATAAACATACATCACAGAGAATAATAACTTAGATAAAAACACTACGTAAATTAAAATTAACAACCACAACAAAATCACCAATAAGCATACAGACTCACAGATAGCACGTGGCTATCAAGAACCCCTCAGGTAAACTCCCCTTACCTCTTGAAGATTTCAAGTCTTGTTCTAGAAGTCTTTTCCGATTCGTTTCCAGTTTCCTCCGCGTAACACAGAATAATCAAACATCATTTGATCCTTCACAACAAATCACAACCAAAAATTAACATAGTTAAATAAAACTCATCTAGTTCATGTGAGCTAGGTTTCGACCTTCACTAGTTAATTAGGCTAGGGATGTTAAAATTTTATAAACTCTTGGATTAATGATCCTTAAGCATGATAAAGACATTATCAATGATTATAAACCAAGAACATTGTACAAAACTCATCTAACTCAATGAGCTAGGGTTTCGACCTTGACAACAAATTTGAGTTAGGAATTTCACTTGATTTCCATCTCTTGGATTCAACAAACATGGATTGTATAAGGTTAAAATCAAGTGTCACAAGATAAAAATTGAATCAAAATCCACCCAACCAACTAAGTTAGGGTTTCGGTCCTCTTAAGGAAAATAGGTTAGGATTTGATTTGGTATTCTCAATCACTTGGATTCAATACCCATAATGATTTAAGAGATGAAATCATGCATCATTTAACAAAAGTTGAAGCAAAACCCATTTACACCCAAAAGTGATGGTTTCGACCATACATGAAAGAATATGGAGGAAATTTCTTTTGAGTTCATGCTTCTAGATGATGAATATAGGCAGCAAGATGAGTTCATAGATATTGGTTTCAAGTCAAATGGATTTTTCTACAATTTCTTATGAATTTTTGAAGAAAGCATCATGAACTTTGAATATGATGATGAATGTGATGATTCATGGCATAAACTCATGAAGTATGTGAAGAGAAAGACTTGATTGATCATAAAGAGAAGAAATCACCTCTTGATACTTGAAGAAATGTTGAGATTTGATGGTGTTCTTCACAAATAAAGCTTAAGTTTTCATGAACTTTTGAGAGAAAATGATGAACTTTGAAGATGAAAATGATACAAAGTGAAGAAAATTTGCCTAAGTATGATGTTAATGATGGTGGAGCTATGGGGTGTGGTGGGTAATTTGGTCAAATCCACCAATGGCACACTTGTTAATTCCATGTAAAACCAAGGGTAAAATGGTCTTTTCCAAGCTAAAATATCTAATGGCATTTATGTGCCATTATGACTCGGATAGGATCGTCAGGAATGCTCATCACATCAGTCATCTCAGCTCCATATATGGCTCCGTTGTCTCCCCGACTCAGATTTTCCTCAAGACATTAGGAAGTTTTCGCCCGTAGCAAATATAATATTATATTTTTAAGCGAAAATTTTCAAAACTTCCAATATCTTAGCAAATACGATATAAACACTAACCATCTCATTCACGAATTAAAATTAGGTTTTCTGAGCAGTAAACTTTTACTGTCAGCGAAAACACAGACCTAGTTCCGTCTGAATTTTCAATCCCAAATTTTCATCGTAACCTTATAATATTAAGTATAACATGGAAATGACATTGGTTTATCCAAAATCATTTTCTAAGTCTCAGATAAAAATATAATCATTTATATACTGACAAATTGGCAAATTTTGGAGTGAAATACAATGGTTACACTTGGTGGGATTTAGGCCCTAGTTTTATTAGGGATGACTTTAATCGTAATAGATATGGCCTTCCAAACTTTAGGTTTTGTTAATTCTTTGCATGGGTATTGGCTATAGTCCCCCGATGATTTTGTATTCTTTTCTTCTTTTTTAATAAATCTTGGTATTGCCAACCTAGTTGGGATGTCTTGCAATATAGTGATGCATTAGCATACAATCTTTGCTTAAAAAAAACATTGTCATATTATTAAAAATGTTTTACTTTATAATAATTATCTTTTAAAAATCATACATATAATTCATAGAAAAACACATAATGATATATGATTTGTGGATAGTGTAAAAAACTTAACTCAAACAAAATTACATTCATTTTCTTTGATATATGCTCTCCCATTATAATAAATTAACTAAATGTCTAAAATAAAAAATCATCATAATAGGAAATTAAATTTGAAATTGTCCACATTTATTGTTCTTGCTAATAATTTAAAGGTAAAAGGATACAATATATTATCCAATTGACCATGACAGTAATGTAACTCCTCATGAAAATTTAAAAGAGAAAATACAAATTTTATTCTGCTTTTCCCCGGATTTTTTGCAGGACTCGCTCAAACTTGTCAATCAACACACGATTCTTACAGTTTAGGCATTTTGGATCATCTTTGGATATCATATACATGTAGCAAAATCCGCATCCCACCAGGACTAATTCGGGTAGCTCATCTTCTGAAATACCCCCAAGATCTTCTTCATTAGAATCTACCAAGGAATATGGGTATGCTCCTTGAGATGATGATGGTGATAATACCCGTGAACTTGACCTTGGAGGTGATAGTTTCTATTTTAAATCAGCACCCAAATCATGATCATTCATCTTTGTCTCAATCGCTGCTTCTTCTAAGGCTGGTTTAACCTTTGAATAAACAAACAAGTATATAAAAATTAAGTAAAATTTAAATATCTCGGGAAAAGATATATATGACAAAATCTCCATATATTAAATTGAAAAAAAAATACAAGTAGATAGAGTGATAGACTATAAGTACATCGTTTGTAATAATTGAAGACAAGAAACTAAAAAAAATCTAGCATTTAATTTTAATCTGTCAAATAAATAAAATCACAAATGACATATATGCCAATGGAATGAATAAAAAAAGATTGTATACCTCCAAATTAATTTCAGGTCCTGTAGAAAAATAATATTGATCTTGCGATCCAGTGAATGTTGGTTGATTGGGATCAAGAGACCTACGAAGTTGTTTTCCAAGATGATACAAGCTAATGTTGTGTTGAAAAACACTAGCATTAGCTTCATTCTTCAACATATTACCTTCTTCGTCTTTCTTAACGGGAATGCCTTGAACTTGTTGTGATTTTCCCACGAGGTTTTCCATCGCCGAAAATTATACTAGTTAAGGTGATGTCTAAAAATCTATGTGGGAGCACGTATAAATACTGATCAAATGTGGTTTCAGAGCACACTGACTTGAAAAAGGGAGGCTCATGTTTACCACTTAGCCCCAAATTCTGAATAGCAGTTACTACTTTAATTTTGCTAATTTTTTTATTTAATTAAAATATGATAAAAAATTCAAATATAAAAGGTATGTGGACGGAACACAACTAGATATTTTGTAATGTTCTCTTTGGTTTCACCTCTTTGGATTCAGGGCCGTGTATTCAGTAAAGCAACTAAGGCAGTTGCTTGAGATCCCGCATTCACCAACTTATTGACCCTTTGTAATTTTCTACTATTGTAAAGGCCAAAAAGTCTAATATGTAACATATAAATCAAATATAACAAAGATCTAACAATAACAACATGTACAAGAGTTTTTATTTACACATAGCAAGTAACAAAAAAAATAATACTGATAGAAATATTAAGGGCATATTTGGTTCATTTTCAGTTTCTTGCTCTCATTCCCTGTTTTCAGAAATAATTACAAAACTACCACTCTGTTTTCATTCATTTTCCTGTTTCCAAAGATTTGTACAGGAAACAGTGAAAACAACTAAAAATTATTTTCAGTGTTTCTTGTACAAATATTTGAAAACAGGAAACAAAATGAAAACGATGTGGTAGTTTCGTAATTATTTCTGAAAACAATAAATGAAAACAAAAAACTGAAAACAAAGCAAATAGACCCTAAATTTTATCAAAAGATTGTATTCTTTTAAAAATCTATGTATTGTTTATTGAATATTATTAACAATACTTGTAACACTTGCTATCGTTGAAGGAAGTTTTTCAAAATTAAAATTTCTTAAATCGTATCTTAGATCAACAATGTTACAAGATAGATTGAATGGGTTAGTCATACTATCTATTGATAGTGAAATGTTAAAATTACTTGAATATACAACTTTGATAATTTATTTTGCCGCTCAAAAGGCCAAAAGAATAATATAATGATTAATAATTCAAAGTATATTATGTTGTTATAATAGTATTGCCTTAGGCCCCAAAATGTCTTGACACGTCCCTGTTTGGATTATGATCCTCTCTCTCTCTTTTAAATCTTGTGTTTGCATCTCATGCTATAAGAAAGAAAGAGACCAAAACAAATTTGTTTTTGTCTGTAGGGTTCATTCGAATTTGTTTTCCTTTCTTTCTGTCTCACATCTTTTATTGGAACCAAAAATGTTTCTCTTTTAATTTCATATCTTGTTTTGTTATAGACAAAATTCATTACACATAAAATAGAACTCATATGACTTACTCGTCCTATTAACATGGATACTAATGCTATGTTTGGTTTATCATTGCAAACATACTTTTTGGTCCAGAAGTATGTTTGCACCAAAGGAACTCTATAGATACTTTACCCCAAACATATGTTTGTATCTTCTCAATTGTATACCAAACATACACTAAAACTCCAAATATAGAAATGTAAAGAAGTTTTAATAAGAACAAATGTCATCAAAGCCTTTTATCATTAAATTTGATCATATATATATAAAATGTTATAAAGATTTGACAAAGATTGTCTAATACGACTACCATCCTATATGCAAGCTATCTAAAGAAAAAAATTTGGTTCCAAGAAAAATGCGACTTATTAAAATTTATGACAATGGCATATATAGGCCCGTTTGAATGAGCTTTTAAAAAAGACTTATATGATGTAGAAGCAGAAGCAGAAGCTGTTATTAGAAGTAGAAGCTATTATGTGTTCGGATGAACTTTATAAAAAAGCCTTTTATGAAATTTATTACACGGACTTTATTGTCTAATAAAACATGACTAATCCCCATTCTCACTCCTCTACTGCTTTCCCACTTTTAGAAGATAGGAATTGTAACTTCTTAAAAAGGTATCAAATTGTGTTTTTACACTGATTTTACTTTTTTGACAAAAAAAAACTCATCCAAACACCAATATTTTTCATAAAACAACTTTTATTTCAAAAATAAGTATTTCTTCTTAGAAAAAATCTCATCCAAAAATGCTCATAAAAGACAAACAAATATAGTTGGATATAATCAAAGGGGTTGAAGAGTATAAGTGGAGTCGAGTTCAAATTTTGAACTATTTTTTTCTAAGTAGAAAATGAAGCCCAATTGTGGTTTCATATATGAATTTTTTTTAATAATTGTTGTAATTATGAGAACAAACAGAACTCACGTCATGTGAATTGAATAGGTTTGTTTACATCTGTTAGTTAATAAATAATAATTAAATGACAGCAACAAATTCACTGACTTTATGATTCACCAAGGAAAAGGAAAATCATATTTTATAAAATGTGTCATCCTTTTAACCAAAATAGGTTGATTGGTCCTAAACGTGTTTTTTAAATGTTTCACTTAGGTCTTATACAATTTGTTTTTTTTTGGTTTTATAACACCCCGATTTTTTTGCTTTCTAAGATCGGTATAAATATAAATAAAAATTTATATTTTTATCTGAGACTATTTTGGGTAAACCAAAGTCATATTTATACTCCACTTTATCGTTAAATTTTGGGTTGAAAATTCAAACGAAACATGGTTTGCGTTTTCACTGATAGTAAGATTTTACTGATCATAAAACCTAATTTTGACTCGAGAACGAAATGGTTAGATTTTATATCCCATTTCCAACGATATTGGTTATTTTGAAAATTTTCAAAATAAATAGGTTATTATACTTGATTCGGGCGTAAAACCTAAATCGGGTAATCGACGAAGTCATGAACGGACGTGCAGAGACAAAACCCGACATTGGATGAGGAGACATCTTGCCACCTAGGGTGGTGAGTGAGTCATAAGGGTGACTCACCTAGAATTTTATTTATGTAATAATGGGTTTAAGTGTGAAAAGACCAAAATACCCTTAACCTAAGATATCATAGTTAAACATTAACCATGGTTAAGACAAATTCAAATTGACTTCTTCCTCTCTTTTTTGTGGTCACAAATAAGTCACACCTCCAACAAATCCTCACCAAAAGTTTGTCATGATTACATTAGGGTTAAGTTACTAATTTTTCCTTAAGTCCTAACTTAATCACAATTTTACCTGAGTACAAATGACTAAGTTGTCCCAAAATTTTTACCACTTGGACCCCTTTACCCTCCAATTCCCCCAGCCCAAACCAATACCCTCACCTAATTACTTTCATTTTCTCACTTCATCAAAAGCTTCATCTAACTTAACAAGTTTTCTCTCAAAGTTCTTAAGTTTCCTACAACCAAATTTGTGAAGCAACCACTTGATCTTTTACTCCTTTTCAAATTCCAAGAGGCATACCTTGCTCATATCACTCATTCATCTCTATGTTCTTCATTTATTTTCATGATTCAAGGCCATGATCATCATGTTTCATTTAAGGGTTTTCATGTTCAAAAATCTCTAGAAAAATCATAGAAAAATCCTATGATCATGAAACCAATTTCTATCATTTTTTTATCATCTCTATGTTCATAATCCAAGAGTATGAATTAAGTAAAAATTTCCTTCATATTTTCCCTCTCAAGACCGAAACCCTAATTTGGTGGGTGGAGGAGTTTTGTTCAATTTTTCTTTAAAGTAATACTGGATTTAATCTTTCTAGTTCATATAAGTGTTGAATCCAAAGGATTGAATCAAAATGAAATCTCTAGCTATTCTTTTGATGAAGGCCAAAGTCAAGTTCATGGGAGCTTGGATGATTTTGTTTTATTTTTAAATTATGATCATTGTTTTTAACTCTATACTACTCTAGGATCATGGATCTAAGAGTATGTAGAATTTTAAGATCCTTAGCCTAATTTTTTAAACTTGACTGAAACCTAACTCATCATGAGTTAGATGATTTGGTTTTGATTTTTGAGTTATGATCATAGATATTGTCTTTCAAATACTTAAGGATCATTAATCCAAGAGTTTGTGGAATTTGGAAAACCCTAGCCTAATTATTTTGTGAATGGCTGAACCATAGTCTTAGGAATTAGAGTGTTTTGTTGTTTGATTTTTATTAATTGTGTGATGTATGTTGTGAAGGATAAACCTTGTTGGTTTGTTCTGAGTTTCGCGGAGGGAACCGGAAACGAATCGAAGAATCATTTCGAGAAAGAAATTTGGAAACTTCAAGAGGTAAGGGGAGTACCAGAGTGATTTTTCCGATTGCTATATGCTATCAGTATGTGGTCTGTATAATTTATTTGAGTGTGTTTGTGGTGTTTTAAATTATCTTGAGTAGTTAATTTATCTGCTGTTAATTATCTATTTTTAATTGATTATCTGCAATTAATTGTTATAGTATTTCAATGCATGTTATAAACTGTGTTATCTGTTATAGTATTGATATAAAATTATTAATGACATTGGTTGTTGATTGAAAAACCTGACAGTGGTCAGTGCTCAATTAATTACGAAGATAAAAGCATTAAAAAGTTTTATAAGAAATACCAAATTTTTAATTGGTGGAATATAGTAATATAATATAATTTAATAATTTGATTCTTTAAAAATAAGGAATAGTTGAAAATACTATTATTTTAATGATTGATCGACGTAAGAGTGATCTATGAGTTACAGTGAAGGCGTCACCGTGAAAATATTTTAGTACTGCTAATTTTTACGTAATAAATTACAAAATAATATAAAAGGTTATTATAAAAAGTTAAGTTTCAAAAATAATTTAATTATGATGTTGAGTGTAACACCCCAATTTTTCTGCTTTCTAATATCGGTATAAATATAAATAAACATTTATATTTTGATCTGAAACTTAGAAAATGATCTTGGGAAAACCAAAGTCATATTCATATTATACTTATTTTTATAAGTATACGGTGAAATTTTTGGTTGAAAATTCAGAAGGAACCCTGTCTGCGTTTTCACTGACAGTAAGATTTTACTGATCATAAAACCTAATTTTGACCCGAGAACGAAATGAATAGATTTTATATCTCATTTCCAATGATTTAGGTTATTTTGAAAATTTTCAAAATAAATAGGTTATTATACGTGATGCTGAGACAAAACCCGACATCAGATGCTTTGATATCTTGCCACATAGGGTGGTGATTCATAGGGATGACTCACCTAGCAATTAATGAATGTAATGGTGAGTTTAGTGTAAAAAGACCCAAATACCCCTAACTTAACCTATCCTAGTTAATTTATAACCATGGTTAAGGCATCTTCATCTTGTTTTTGTGGTGGAGAATTAGCCACATCTTCAACAAAATTCCACCACAAGTTTTTCATGTTAACATTAGGCAAAATTACCATTTTGTCCTTAAGTTGTCATTTAATCACAAAATTGCCATTGTGTAAGATTACAATTTTGTCCCTAAAAACTTATTCCTTGGACCCTTACACCCCTTGATTTCTATGGCCCAACCCCCTTGGTGAGCCCATTCCCTTGCTATTTAAACCGTACTTCATCATCTTCATCAAGCTTTCTTCCATTTTCTCTCCAAAAAGCTTAAGTTCCATAGCCATTTTTGTGAAGCAACCACTTGATTTCTTGCTCATTTTCAACTTCTAAGAGGTATACCATACTTCTCTCACTCAATCATCATCATATTCTTCAATTATTTTTGTGTTTTGAAGCCATGATCATTATTTTCAATTCTTAGATCTAGAACTTTGAAAATTCATAGAAAATCATAGAAAAATCCTATGAGTATGAAACCAATTACTATGCTCTTATTATCCTCTCTATATTCAAGATCCAAGAGTATGTATCAAACTAAAATTTCTTGCCCTATGATCTTGACAAGGTCGAACCCTAGTTTTTGTGGGGGAAAGACTTTGTTCAGTTTTTTAAAACTAGTCTTGCTTGTTTCAATCTTATAGTTCATATATGTATTGAATCCATGATTGTTGAATCAAAATAAAACCTCTAACCCATTATTTTCTTCATGGCCGAAATTATGTTCTTGAGGAGTTGAAAGATTTTGTTTCATTTTTCAACTTATGATAATGTATCTTAACTCTACACTACTTTAAGGTCATGGATCTAAGAGTGTGTGAAATTTTGAGATCTCTAACCTATATTTGGTGTCATGGCCGAATTAGGGTTCTTGAAAGGTTGGAATATTTGATTTCAATCTTTGTAAGTTAATCATTGATTTAGGGTTCTAAGTGATCAAGGATCACTAATCCAAGAGTTTAGGAATTTTAGAAATTTTTAGCCAATTAATCACCTCATGGCCGAACCTTACCTATAGGAAAATAGGTGTTTTTAATTGTTTGTTTGTTAATTTGTTGTTGTGGTTTGTTGAAGGATAAATTGTTGTGTGAATCGTGTACGTGTTTTGTGGAAACCGGACGCTTGACGGAACTTTGATTGGCAAGAAAAATCTTCAAGAGGTAAAGGGAGTACCTGAGGGATTTTTCCGGTAGCTGTATGTAATTTTTTTGTGGTCTGTATCCTTTATTGGGTGTATTTATTATTTTACGTAGTTAGCATTATTTGCTTTTAAATTATTTGTGTTTAATTATTTACTTATTTGCATTTAATTGTGATTATATGTTGTTGCATGCCATTAATTTCTATTTGCTATATTATTGGCATGAAATGATTTTTGATGTTGATTGTGGATTGGAAAGCCTGATAGTGGTCAGTGCTCAATTAATTATGAGGTTAAAAGCGTTACTAAGTTTTTTTTATGAAATAATGAGTTTTAATTTATGGAAAATAGTAATATATTATTACTTAATTATTTGATTGTTGAAAAATGGATAATAGTGAAAAAAATAATATTATTTTAATGATTTAACGGCGTAAGAGTGTTTTATGAGTCACGGTGAGGACGTAATTGTGAAAATATATAGTACTGCTAATTTATACGTAAGAAATTTCTAAATATTAGAAATTGTTATTTTAATAAAATAAGTTTCAAAAATAATTTTATTACGGTATTGGAAAAATTATTTTACTAGAAAAGTCATATTTGAACTTAAAACGTTTTTAAAACGTCATACGTCGGACAATTCTGACAATATTTACAGAAGTATTATAAAAAATGGTAATATTAGTTAAAACATAGATTTTGTCTCAACGAAATATTTTTAGGTTCAAAATATTGATTTTTGAAAGAAAATGAATTTTAAGTGATTTTGATGATTTTATAAAACGAATTTCCAACGTAAAAGGATTTTCTGTAAAGTGGATTTATACAACGGGTTATTTCCAATAACTTGGATAAGTTGAGGAAATTTTGTTTTTGATTTGTGTTTCACAGAGCGAAAATGCTTTTAAAATTGAAAGCCGAACCTAGTTGTCGAGACATCGGGTCTAGTGTTCTTTGGTATGGACCGTATGTCCTCAACGGGAAGTTATGGACTTAATGTCCTATAAAAATATGTATTGATTTTTGTGAATCAAAATCTACGAATCTAAATCTGGTGCATCGGTCTAGATTTCGTGATTTGCACATTTTTTACTTGGAGTCTGTTTGATTGGTTTGGACTTGGAGTCCTTTTTATTGGAATAATTGTTAAACTTAAATGTTTTAACCTTGGTTTGGTCGTGAGCCTTTGAGCTTTGACAAGGAAAGAATGAACACAAATAAAATGATGTGAACAAAATATTTTACATGCTTTTTTGGGCAGATGTGCCTATGCATAGGACTTGAATTCTTGATGGCAAGTATTCATGAAGTTTGTATCACTGTGCCTTGATGGACATATGACCACGAAAACCATATACCATGCATGGTATTCACCGTGCCTCATTTTGGATAGTGTTATGGTTAATTTAATATTTGCCTTTTCTGGCAACGTTTAATTTCTGCCTTTTCTGGTAACAAGAGCCTAATCAGCTCATTTATTTGGTGTTCGAAGCTCCGGAGATTAGGTGCAAAAGTTAGTTGATGAATATTGAACTGTCATGGTTTTTAAAACAACGAAGATTGTCGGTTATGAAACCCTTTGATAAATAAATTGTTTATTGTTGAATATACATGTTAAATGTTATTTGTGTGTCGTGCATATGGTTATCGTTTTAAAATCCATATATTGGAACTCACCCTTTCCATATATATATTCTTCTGGCTTTGTACCTTGGTACATGAATGCAGATGTTGCAGAAGAGTTTCTTAAGTCACTTGGAGACTTAAGTCCGGATTGCAGGAAGAGGTGTGATCATAGGGATGATCACGAGGTCTTATCAGCGCATGTCTTGTAGAGCGATCAACTTAAGATTTTCTTTGGGTGGTATGTGTTGAGAAAGACTGTGTAGGTGTTTTGAAAACCTCTATATAGTTTTCATATCGTTTATAAGAAAAGATTTTTAAGAAAGACTTGGGCATTGTGGAAGGTTCGTTTATAAATAAAACTTGTGTATGAGTGTTGTTTAGTATAGAGGGAATGTACTGTTTCTGTTATGTGTATCACAATCTTCTGAAGTATTAGGAAGAAAAAATTTTAAACCCAGATTTTGACTTAAAATAAATCAATTTTCCGAAAGCAACCAGTAAAATATTCTTTTTAATTTATTTCCACACGTGTTCACATAGTAATGCCCAGGGCGGTGTTACATTGAAAAAATTATTTTACTAGAAAAGTCCAATTTTGACTTAGAAAGTTTTTAAAATGTCAAACGGCGGTTAATTCCAAAAATATTTATGGAAAGCATTTTTAAAAATAGTAGCATTTGTTAAAATAGAGAATTAGTCTCAAATCAATATTTTTCTTTGAACTAGAGTTTCAAATAAAGATTTTTCGAAGAAAATGAGTTTTTGGGTGATTTGATGGTTTTATAAATGAATTTCCAACGAAAAAAGATTTTTCTGTAAATTAGTTTTACACAATGGTATTATTTCCGATAACTTGGATAAGTTGCAGAGGATTTGTTTTGGATTTGTGTTTCACAGAACGAAAATGATTTTAAAGTTGAAAAGCAAACCTAGTAACCGAGACGTCGGGATTCTAGCGTTCTATTATAAGTTGTGGACTGTATGTCCAAAAAGTTGAAGTTATGGACTAATTTGTCCTATAGAAGTTGTGTAATTTTTGTGCTTTATAATCTTTGAACCTAAGGCTGAAAGCATCGGACTAGGCCTTCGTGATTTGTGCATTCGGTTAAGTACAAAAGTTTAGATGGTGAATATTGATAAACTATTTGTTTATTTTTAAACATCTATGTTGTTATAACTATACATGTTATATGATGTTTGTGTGTCGTGCATATAGTTATCGTTTAAAATCCATATATTGGTTCTCACCCTTACGTATATTGGTTCGTCTGGTTTTTCTATTGAACCTTGGTACACGAGTACAGATGTTGCAGAGAAGTTCCCTAAATTACTTGTACACCTAAGTCCGGACACGGGATGAGGTGTTTTTAATATAGGGATGACCACAGGGTCTTTTCAGTGAATGTCTTGTAGAACGACCAATTTTTCCCATTTCAGTCATATACGTTATGCTTAGTTTTCCATGTTAGTTCTAAAACTAATGTCATCTTGAAAGGATTGATAGAAAGGACTAATATGGAAGATAAAACATAATGAATGAAACCTATAACACCCCCCCCCCTGGGCATTACTTCGTGAACACGTGCGGTGTAACACCCGGGTGCCGATGAGGGCGGGGAGTGGTCGCCGGTGCAAGAAGGCACGGACAAGGAGCGGCTCCTGGCAGGCTTCTAGGCGGAGGGACACATGAATGAACCGATTACACACCCGAATGAGAGGGATCCTGAGACTGTGTAGGTATGGGACTATACAGTTGACGATGACTTATAAGAATTGATTGGTACTACCCATATCAACAAGATGCATCTTCTTTTCGGTAGCCCATCACTTAAGAACTCCACAGTTAAGCGTGCTTGACTTGGAGCAATTCTGGGATGGGTGACCTCCTGGGAAGTTTTCCCAGGAAGCGTGTGAGTGAGGACAAAGCATGCTGAAAAGACCCGTGTTGGTCTGTGGGGACAGTCATCAATCCATAGAGCAGCCAGGGATGTTACATGCGGAAATAAATTAAAAAGGAATTTGCTGGTTGCTTTCGGAAATTGATTTACTTTAAGTCAGAAAATTTGGGTGTAAAAATTTTTCTTCTTAACACTTCGGAAGAATGTGATGCACACAACACAAGTACATATTTACACACATATACCAATTTATTTATAAACAAACCTTCCACAACGTACAAGTTTTTCCTAAAATTTTTTCCTTATAAACCCTATAAATATTATCAAGACACATATACTAAACTTCTCAAACATACATCCCCAAACTAGTATCTTTTTCATTTGGGTCCTATAAAATCTGTTATGTCCTTCATATTAGTTATTTCTATCAATTTTTTTGACGGTGTCACTTTTAGGAATGACATGAAAGATGAAACATAACGTATAGGCCCGGAGTGAAAAATAAAATAAAAAAAGTATATGACCAATCAACCGATTTTTCCAATAATTTATATAAGGTCTAGAAATCCAATCAAAGTCGATCAAGAGTTTTTACATGCATATTCTCTCTATAAATATATGACAGTATGTATTTTAAGAAAACATTACATACATAGGTTAAAGTATACAAGTACGGTCAAGAAATTAATAGTGAATAATATTTTTAATATGATTAAATTGATTCATGACACATAAAAAAAACTAAAATAAATATCATTAAAAAATAAAAATAAAAATCTTTTTTCTAAGAGAAAAAAAAAGCTTAACAACTCTAACATTTGAAACCATGACATGTTCAAATAGAAATTGATTTCTAAAACTTTTTGAGGCAAAAACACATATTAAAGAAGGAATTTGAGAATTAACAAAATTATTTTTGAATATAAAAAAATAAAAAAAAATTCCTTCCTATTTAAAAATAAATAAAGAACTTTTTAATTAAAAAACTTAGAGACAGACTAATTCTATCTCTAACATATGAAATCTATTATTTCCTTTTCGATAAACTCGCCTCTACAAAATTGTTTCATGCAAATATTGAATGAATAAATAATTTTATGTTAGAGACAAATTTAGTCTATCTCTAAAATTTTACTAAATTATAAATAAATCATAATTTATTTTTAAAAAGAAATAGGAAAATTTTTATTATTTGGCGATGAAATATTTCTGTCTCTAAAGTTTTTACATCCCAAAATTAGTTTGTTAAATACATACTATGTCTCCAATTTATGTTTTTTTGTAGTGTAAGTAATGATCCAATTCCCATCAATGGATATTATACTCTTTTTCTTCACTAAAATTTTCTTTTTCAATTAGTTTTTTACCCTAATAAGTTTTTTTAAATTAAATTTTCCCTAATAAGTTTTAATGATGCATATTCCTAATGAAAATATAAAGGGGAGTGTTATGAATTGTAGATGTCCAACTATTATCTTTATTATGATTTGAATTTGAACTTATCATTTGAATTGCATTTGATAAGAAAAAAAAATTAATCTTGAGTAACTCAACCTTGGGCAGGAAATACCCCATTGAGTGCACAAAACACCTCTTTAATATTAACTAATTACCTTTTTTACCCTCTCTATTTTCTTCTATAGCTCTTTAATGTCTTTTAAGTTAAATTATTTTATAACACTTATTCGTCATCGTTATCATCATCAAACTCATAAAAGAAGCCCTTCTTCTTGTTTGTATAGTAAGCATTATAATGCTAAGTTCTTAAATGATTTAATTGTATTGCAATATTAATATAAAGTTTTTCATATTATTAACCAATTTTCACATCATTAAAAATGTTTTATTCTTATAGTAATTACCTATTATTATAACACACACATATAATAATATATGATTTTTTTTTGACAAAATAATATATGATTTATTGATAGTATAAAAATATGCAATGTCAAAACTATATTCATTCTTAAATGTGCTTCCATTATATAATAACTTAACACATGGCCTAAAAAAATATTATTATAGTAAATTTATGTTGAAACCGTCCACATTTATTATTATTGCTAATGCACTCATAACATTTAGCAATTTAAAGGTAAACAGATACCATATATTATTTTGTAAAAAAAAAAAACCGCGACACCCTTTATAGGGGCCGTCACATAGTTACCCAAAATGCGGAAATAAAACTAAAATGCTGGTTACTTTCGGAAAATGTTACTTCAATGTTTTATCTTTATGGAAATTGTGATAAAATTTAAAATTTTTCCTTCTTCATAATATCAACTCAAGATAACGCAACCAACTCGGAGATGTACGTCATAAGCATAAATAAGCATCATAAGTTTTATACAAAACATAAAACTATAACTATAGGAGATCACAAAAGAGCCTCCATCACGATAGGCTTTTCTCCATCACACTAAATAAGAAAATGTAAAGACATATACATAAACAGTAGCGACACAACTAGAACCATAATCAAAATAAATGGCTCTTAGTAACCTGATTAAAAACTGATGAAAGACTCGCTACTCTAAAAACGACTATACCTAAGCTGGTCAAAGCTAATTAGAACTACTGGGGAAATCAGAATGATCACCCACACTCACTGAAGGTGTATCCGGTGAAGATACATCTACTACCTCACCCATTGGGTCATCCCCAAAGGTCGGTGAGTAAACCTCAAGCTCCTCCTCAAAATGCTCCTCGGGATCTTCCTCTATCTTATCCAGCTCCACCTCAATTGGTGGTGCTGCTGCTACAGGTGCCACCTGAAGCGGCTCAACAGGCTGGTGCGGATAATCAAGCAATCCATGATCCCTCAAAAACTGTAGGTATTGCCATACAGAAGGTAACAATATCTCACAAGTCTCCACCATATGTAGTCTCGAAATGGGTCCCCCAGCTGCCTTGCCGGCTGTCTTCGTAGATGGGCCATAGTATGTGGCGCTCAAAGCCCCGGGATTTATCTCCCATGAGCCAGCATAGTGGGCCCGGTCAAACATGATCGTCCTCAATCGCTGATGGGCTAAGGGGATCTATGGATCCATCTAATCGCAGATAAAATATAACACGAGTAGATAATGGAAAGAAAACATGCAAGAGTGAGAAACCAACATTTGAGTCATAACGTGAGAACCACATGCACGACACAACAAAACATACGTATACATATATATATCCATATCAGTTAAACTCTCACAAGTAAGGTAGCACACATCATAGCATCTCAAAGTGATTCACACCCAAATGTTGTCGTTTTAAAATATGCATGATACACTTCAATAATCATTCTTTAACATTTTACCTAATCTCCCGGAGATATCAACAACACGCAGAGTTGATCAAACTCAGTTGCCATAAAGGCACTCGCAAGACCATGCATTACTGTCCACATAAGGTATAGTGGCCGTTAACACAATTGGTCCTCATTGTCCACACAAGGTACAATGACATGAATATCCTCGATATCATGATTAACTACATGTATACCATTAAGGTGCCATGCTCAACTCAATTTGAAAGCACGTCTGCTTAAATGCATGTAAAACATTTTATTCTCGTGTTTTCTCTTTGTGAATAATGTTCTTTTGTAGAAGTACACAAAACATTCGACCGTCTTCAACTCAAAACGTCTTTAAAACATTATTAACAACACAAGATTTCACAATCCGGGTGCTCAATCATGAAACCTTAGACCTTGCAATCAGTCTTAAGTTCGTGGTGATAGAAAACATCATTAAACTCCTCTTTAACGCACCGTATACCTCTTGTATACAGTAGGCATTAAGTCCACAACGCACAGAACCTTAACATCCCGATGTCTCGTCTATTAAGTTCTAAAATCTTTAAAATCATGTTCAACTCAAAACTTGATTTCTGGAAAACTTATTATATGGGTAAATTCCGTCATAAAACACTGGTTACCGAAAATATCATTTTCAGAAAAGAGGGTCACAAAGATTTGAAGTTCACCAAAAATACGTGTTGCCATCTCTAAAATACTTGTCGTCGTCGGTTTTCCAAATTTCCATCGTTACATCATTTTAAACGAATTTAAAGCCAGAACTCAGCTTTTTTTCCACTTAAACATTTTTTCTAAATCACGGTTAAATTATTTTCATAGATAAATTTCATAGAACAACATTTTATAATATTGCGGAATATATTATACAGCTACTAGCAGTAGTAAAATATTTTCACGGTTACGCCCTCTCTATGACTCATAAATCAATTTTTTATTAATAAATCATTAAAATAATAATATTTCTCAAATACTTATTATTTTTCCCAAATAATATTTTCCATAAATATTATATATCAACATTTTCCCATAAAAACATTGAATATAATTTATACCGCTTATTAACGCTTTTATCTGATTAATCGGTTGGGCACTGACCACTGTCAGGCCTGACAAACAACATCCAACATCATCATCATCAATATATTACAGGCAGATTATGCATCACAATAATATAATAAATAACTGCACATAATTAAATAAATTAAAAGCAGATAAATAAATTATAGCTATAAACACACATAGCCGAATAAAATAAACTGGAAACACCCCAAACGCATAAATAAAAATATACAGACCACAAACAAGAACATGTGGCCATCCGAATAACCCATAAGGTAACCCCTCTTACCTCTCGAAGTTCCTCGGTGAAAAAGTAATAACTCGCCGGGTGTCGGAAATCCTCGTACGCCGTAAACACAGTTAACCTTCAACACACAACCAATCAATCCCTTAATCAAACAACTAAAACATCACTAAATAAACCTATATAGGTCACATCCTACTAGGTTTTAGTGGCTTAACCAATTCCAAAGATCTCCTAAGTCATGGATTAAGGTTTCTAACATACTTAAGACAATGGATTAAGACTAAACAACAAGATTAGGAAATCAAAATCATCCTAATCCTCCAAGTCTCAAGGTCGGCCATCAATAAATCCTAGGGTTAGGGTTTTTAGTTTCATGAACCAATGAGGATTTAACAAGTGTACATGTATGTATGTTGAAAGACATTATCATACTTCAAAACAATGAACAAAACTCCATTAAAACTCTTCCTCTATGATTCGGCCATCACATGAACTTAGGGTTAGGAATTTCATTTTTGATTGGCTAACATGGATTTAGGCATGGTATCATACATGTCATATTGAATACATGAAAGAAAACCAAAACAAAACTCCATGGATCCTTTCTCCATAGGTTCGGCAAACTCAAGTTAAATACGAAGGAATTTTTTGAACATCACATGCTATTAGATATAGATAATACACATTATTACAAGAACATAGCAAGTGGTTTCAACATCATGGGATTTTTCTAGAATTTGTTATGGATTTTCAAAGTTCTAGATCTAGAAACATAAAGGTGTAAAACCTAGATGAATAAAGCTTTGAATCTTGAAACTTATTGAAGAACATAAACATGATTAGGAAAGGAGAAAATGATTTACCTCTTTAAGATCCAAAAACAAGTAAAGATCCAATGACTTGCTTCACACAATGATTCTAAGACTTATGAACTTTGGTGTTTTTGTGTTAAACTTGTAATAGGAATAAACTAAAGTGTGATGGTCTATATACATAGAGAGGGCTGAGTCCAAGGGAGGTATTAAGTGGAAAGGAGGTGGCTTCTTCAAGGACTTAGGTTCAAATAACTCCTAGGGACCATTTTGTAAAATTCCAAAAGTATAAGGACTAGTTTGAAAATTCCTAATAGTTTGTAATGATGACCATGTGCAACATTTAATGTGTTCACATTGTGACTCACCATCATGAATCATCCAAAAATCTAAGATAACTCCTTTATCTGCTCTTGGAAACTCGTCATTCGCTCTGCCGTTTACCCGATTACATATTTTACCCGTAAAAGATAAATTATTTCACTTTTAATGAAATAATTCTAAAAATACACAATCATAGGAAATAAAATAAAAATCTTAATTTTTTCATTCACGAGTTAAAATTAGGTCTCCTGGTCAGTATAAATATACTGTCAGTAGAAATAGCGAGCCGAGATTCGCCCATCGTTTCAACCTAAATCTTAATCGTAGCTTTCTACATTTAAGTAGAATTAAATGACCAACTCCGTTTATTCAAAATAATTTTCTAACACTCGAATAAATATATAAACATATTCATCCACATTTCTGTTATTTAAACAATAAAGAAAATAGGATGTTACAAAAACCATATATCATCAAATTGACAATGTCAGTAATGTAACTCCTCATGAAAATTAATAAGAGAAAAATACAAATTTTATTCAGCTTTTCCTCAGATTTTTTTACCGGATTCACTCAAACTTGTTAATCAACATACGATTCTTGTATATTAGGCATTTTTTACCATCTTTGGTTACCATCATATACATGTAGCAACGTTTGCTTCCCATCCCGACAAATTCCGGCAGCTCATCTTCTGAAATACCACCAAGATCTTCATCAAAATATATGGAAGATATGTATACTCTTTGAGATGACGATTGTGATGATACCCTTGAACTTGACCTTGAAGGTGACAATTTCAGTTTTAAATCAGCACCCAAATCATGCTCATTCATCTTTGTCTCAATCATTGCTTCCTCTAAGGCTGGTTTAACCTTTGAATAAACAAACAAGTATATAAAAATTAAGTAAATAATATCTTTGATAAAGGGAGTGGCCACTGGGAGAGACGAAGACGAGAGACTGACAAGGGAGAGAAAAATTTCAAAGCTCAAAAGCCAGGGTCATGGCGGCACAGTTGAGAGAGAAAGGGTTTCTTTGTTGTGTGAATATGGTTTCTAGGATTAGGAATTTAGGAATAATAATATTGTATTTTTTAATCAAAGCTATCATTTTTTTTATCAAAATAGGAATAATATTATTGTACTATATATATATATATTATATTTAATATTTAACTAAAATAATATTAATTTTAAACAGGCCGGCCTACTAGGCCTAAAAGGATTTTTCAGAAGCCTATGTTTGGCCTATTTAATTAAATAGGCTTTTTGTATAGCCTAGACTGGCCTTTTTATTAAACAGGTTAGGCCAGGCCTTAAAGAGACCAAGCCATAGGTCCCTGTCGGGCAACCTAGCCTATTACCACCCCTAATGACACACACAAAATATCCCTTTGTTTAGGATGGATAGAGACGAACGTTGAGACAAAAACACATATTAAAGATGGAATTTGAACTTAACAAAATTATTTTTGAATTTAACATGATAAAAAAAATTCCATTCCTATTTATTAATAAATAAATGATTTTTAATTGAAAAACTTAGAGATAGACTAATTTTGTCTCTAACATATAAAAATTTATTATTTCCTTTTCAATAAACTCATCTCTATTAAACTTGTTCATGCAAATTTTGAATGAATAAATAATTTTATGTTAGAGACAAATTAAGTTCATCTTTAACCTTTTACTATATTATAAATAAATCATAATTTATTTTGAAAAAGGAATAGGATTTTTTTTATTTTCAGATGAAATATTTCTGTATCTCATGTTTTTACATCCCAACATTAGTTTGCCAAATAATTATGTCTCCAATCTATTTTTATTTTATTTTTTGCCTCCAAATCTATCTCCAGACAGAAGCAATTGTCAATTGGGGGGATGCCAAAATTGGTTAGCGTGCAAAGATTAGGTTTGATGTTGTTGGGATGATGAAAGAATCAAATGGACTATCTTTTATGTGAATAAAAAAGGGCAGCCAAGTTCATGAGGTTCCCACCTGGCGGAGGTTTGGGGATGGGAGATAAACGCAACCCTATCCCAGCAAGCAGAGAGGCTATTTTACAAGATTTAAACCCGTGAACTCTTCGAGTAGATCAATTTTGTCATCGAATGTTTGAAATTGATGAATAACTAGCTGGACAACATGATACACAAGAAAATGTTTATTTGGCATTTAGAAGGTCTTATAGGACAAGGAAATTTGTTATTCCTTGTGTATTGACAAGAATCTGAATATACTACTGGATCCGAGATTGATCCTGAAACCTTCACATAGGCGATGAGTTGCAAAGTGTCAAATTTATGGTAAGTATAATGCAATGAAAGATGAGATGAATTCCGTGCAAAACAACGGTGTAACACCCCAAGTTTCACTACTTTCTAATATCGGTAATAAATATGTAAATGTTTATATTTTTATCCGAGACTTAGAAAATGATTTTGGGAGAACCAAAGTCATATTCATATTATACTTATTTTTACAAGGTTACATTAAATTTTGGGTTGAAAATTCAGATGGAACCCGGTCTGTGTTTTTGCTGACAATAAAATTTTACTGTTCAGAAAACCTAATTTTGACTTGAGAACGAAATGGTTAGATTTTAAATCCCATTTCCAATGATTTTGGTTATTTTGAAAATTTTCAAAATAAATAAGTTATTATGCTTTGTTCGGGCGCAAAACCTAAATCGGGAAATCGACGGAGTCAGGAACGGAGCTGTAGAGATAAGCCAGGTGGATGAGGGCGGTGAGTCATCAGTGACAATTCACAGGGTGAGTCAGCATGAGTCACCACATGTAATGATGGCATTTGATAAATATGTAGATATTTTCCTAATGAATTGCCCAAATTGTCCCTAGTTTTCTATCAAATTCTCAAGTGTGCCATCGAACTATTTGTGGTCACAATTTAGTCACACCACTCCTTCACCGTACATTGGTAATGATGACATTCTAAATATCATGATATTTATTTGTGTGAAAAGACCTAAATACCCCCAAGTCCTTTATGTAATTCCAAATTTACCCTAAGTGAATTTGAACAAAATAACCTCCTAACCTCCTCAATTTCGTGCAGCCCATTACCCCATCACACTTAGCCATTTTGTTTCATTTACATCATCTTCTTCATCATTTCTCTCCAAAAACCATAAGAACTCCATTGATTCACCGTAACCATACTGAAATTTTGACCCTCTTCTGTTCAGAAACTCGACACACTTTCTAAATGAAAGTTGTTCCTCTTCATCTCTTATTTCCAACGAGCTAAATATCGTCAAAAACGGATAAGTATATTGGGAGATATGCCCAAATTACCAAAACCACTGAAAATCCTCAGCATCACAAGAGAACAGTGGAAAGAAGGCTCTTTAATCCCCTGTTCTGCTTTGAATCAAACAAAACCTTCAACATCAAAGTTGTGCCTCTCCTTACCTTTCCAACAAGCCAAAGTTTGTAATTTTTAGATGAGCAGATTTTGAGATACGCTCATAACACCACCACATCCTCAAAGCTGTCAAACTTTTAACTAAGCTTTGGTTGACCATTTCTCTTCACTTTTCTTAATCATTCAAGAGGTAACTTATTCACTCTTAAACCTCATATTCTCAAAAATATTCATTTCATTTTCATGCATGTCATGTTTTCATGGTTGCATGTTCAAGATTCTCATTCAAAATTTTTAGAAAAATCATAGAAAAATCCTTTTAATAGGAAACAAATTTCTATGAACTCACAACAACCTCTACATTCATCTTTCATGATTGCATGTAACAAAATAGATCTTCAAACCCATTTTCTATGGCATGGCCAAAAACCCCCATGGGAACAAGTTGGTGATTTTGTCCTTTTTGAAAGGAAAAAAAACTAGTACTTGATTCAAAACCCTCTAGTATATATATGATCTAAGTTCATGAACTTGAATCAAAAATGAATTTTCTTTCCTATTTTTGTTAATATGTCCGAAACTCTAGTTGAGAATGGAGGAAATTTTGTTTCATTTTTTTTTTTTGAAAAAGATACTTGCTTTGATCCTTCAAATAGCTATATGCAGGGAATCCCAGAGTTGAAAATCAAATAAAATTCCTAGCCTTTTTTTTAGTGTAGGCCGAAACATGCTCATCATGGAGTAGGTGAGTTGAGTTTTAATTTTTGAGTTATGACCATTGATCTTGTCTTTCTAATACTCAAGGGTCACTGATCCAAGAGTTTGTGAAAATTTGACATCTCTAGCATCAATTTTTTAGCCATGGCCGAGACCTATGCATAGAGAGATAAGACGATTTTTTTTTTGTTTTAACTTATGTTATGTGCTTGATATATTCTTAGATTTACGACACGTTACGAGAAAAGGAGGTTCGCTTTAAGCAACGCGGAAACTGATATCTTCTTTTACCTTCGAATCAGGTAAGGGGAGACTGCCTAAGGGATATTTTTCCGATGACTATATGTTATCTGTGAATGGTCTGTTATGTATTGTTTTGAACCTTGATGTGGTGGTTTGAGTTGTTTATCTGGTTGAATGATCTGTTTTGAATATTTGTGTTTGACTTCTTATTTGCAAAGATGTGATATAGTTTAACGCATGTTATAAGCTGTATAGTCTGTTATGATGTTGATTGATTTGTTGTCTGGAAAGCCTGACAGTGGTCAGTGCTCAATTAATCATCAAGATAAAAGCTTTAAGAAGTCTTATGAGGAATATTGAAAATAATATTTATTTGAGAACTTGTTTTTGGTAAAAGAGAAATTAATTATCTTTTCAAAAATTTGATGAAAAGTCACTGTGAGAAATTAAGAGTCAAGATTTTTTTGAAATATTGAAGGAAAATCATTTGAAAATTTAAATGATTTTATCCTAAGTGAAACCTATTTAGAAAAATATTTTTATGGTGAAAAACCATGAGGAAACAAATTTACTTCTCGGATGGAAATTAATTATAAAAGGGATTTACGAAGTTTCAAATTTGTTTTTCAGAAAAAGGAAAATTCCAAAATAAATACGAGTTTGAAAAAGAAATGAATTTCTTTTAACCTAAAGTTTTTAAAAATTAATTTCAAATGGAAAAGATTTTCACAAAAGAGTTTTACTCAAACAAAAATATTCCAATAACTTGGATAAGTTACGGAGGTTTTATTTTGTATTTGTGTTTCACTGAACGAAAAATAACATTGAAAAGTGAACCTAGTTACCAAGACGTCGGGATACTAGTGTTTCTATAGTAAAAGCACGTGGATCTATGATCCATATCACGTTGTTGTGGACTGTGTGTCCTACATACGTTGGTGTGGATTATGCATCCTACATACGTTGTTGTGGACTGTGTGTCCTATATACGTCGTGATGAACGTGGTTAAAGGTGAATGTTGTTTTCTATGACTACAAAGTCTAAGACTGGTGCATCGGTCTAGGAATCTTGTGATTGGACACTCAGACTAAAAACGTCCTATGTTGACAATGAAAAGCTTTAAAACATTGAAAAATTTATGAATGGTCGTGAGCCTTGAGCTTGGACACAGGAAAGAATGAAACACAAATAAAAGTGGCGAAAATAAAATGTTTTTACGTGCATATTGGCAGACGTGCCATGTTGTTTTGTGTGAAAGCCTTAAGGGTAAGGTATCTCATGCGCAGTTGTAGCATTGGTGCCTTGATGGACCATGAAATCCATATGCCTTGTTCGCTGTGCCTTATGTAGGACAGTGTGCTATGAAATCCACACACGTTGATCACTGAGCCTTGAATTGGACAGTGACGTGGAACTTATATTGTGCCTTATATTGGCAATTTGAGCTTGATCAACTCATTTTTTTAAAAGAAACGAAGTTCGGATCTCCGGAGATTAGGATAGATGTTGAATATTGAAGTGTCATGTATTTTTTAAAAAATGACGATGATTGTTCAGGTATGAAACCCATTGATATAATTATTTGTTTATTGCTAAGAATTTTATGTTGTTATGACTATATATGCCTATATTCTGTTTTGTGAGTTGCGCATGTAGTTATCGTGTTTAAATCCATATATTGGTATCTCACCCTTACAATATATCATGTTTTCCTGGTTCTTTGCTGTTGTACCTTGGCATACGAGAGCAGGTGGTGCCGAGAAGTTCCTAACCTCACTTGGGGATATCAATCACGATCCTTGAAGAGGTTGGTGATAATTATAATGGTGAGAACTACAGAGTTCTTTCCAGTAGATATCTTATAGAGTGACCAGCTTAGGATGTTTTATTTGGGTTGGGTGTTTTTGAGAAATTTGATATAGGTGGTTTCGAAAGACCTTGTATGATTTATAATTTTCAGTATGAAAAACTATTTTAGGAAAATTTATATGTTGTGGTGGTTTGATTTGTGAATAAACCCAATTTGTGTGTGTTATTAAGTAGGATGTAACTTTACTTTTGTGATGTGTGTATCACTTTTTCCGAAGTAGTCCGTAGAAAATTTTTACAACCAAGCTTTTCTAACTTAAAGTAAATTAATTTTCCGAAAGCAACCAGCAAAATTTCTTTTAATTCATTTTCCGCACGTGTTTACAAGGTAATGCCCAATGGGGGTGTTGCAAAAGGTATTTGGGATCTTATAGAATTATCAAATGAAGTGAATACCATTGGCTATAATGGGTCTTTAAGACCACGATGGATTCATCAGGAAACATTGAGAGATATAAAGTAAGACTCGTTTCTAAAGGACTCAACAGGAAGGAATCAATTACACATATAATACCTTTCTCTCTTGTGTTTAAGAAAGACTTTCTTCATGTTGGCATTAGTTGCTCATTTTGACCTTGAGTTTCAACAAATGGATGTTAAGATAACTTTTCTCAATGATGATCAAGAGGAATGGGTTTATGTGAAACAACATGAAGGTTTCTCCTCTAATGATGGGGAGCAATTGGTTAGCAAGATTAAGAAATTCATATACAATTGAAAACAAGTCTCCGTCAGTGGTATCTTAAATTCTATGAAGTAATTTCCCTATTTTAAATCACATTATCTATGGTGAGAATGAGAGCTTGTAAGAGTAAAAAAAATCAGGAGACCCGTAGCTGATAACGTTGACAATGGTTGGAGGTTCTGTTTGTTTCCTCATTTGGTTTATTGATCTTGGTGTTTCATTTTGATACTAGGAACATGCTTAGCATGGCCGTGTTCAGACATTTTGGGGTCTAATACAAAACTATTAGAGAAACTTAATATAATTTAAATTATTATTCATTATATTAATCTTGTGACCTTTTGAGCTGCAAAATCATTGATCAAAGTTTTATATTCAAGTAATTATAGCATTTCACTCTCAATAGAAAGCATGACTAACCCATTCAATCTGTCTTGTAACATTGTTGATCTAAGATAGGATTTAAGAAATTTTAATTTTGAAAATTTCTTTCAGCAGTAACAATTACTACAAGTATTGTTAATAATATTCTATAAGCAATGCATATATTTGGAAAAGAATCCAATCTTTTGATATAATTTAATATTTCTGTCGGAGTATCAATTTCTTTTGTCACTTGCTATACATTAATAAAAACTCTCCCACGTATTGTTGCTGTTTGGCCTTTGTTATGTTTGATGTTAGGGGTGGACATCCACCTGAAGTCTTACCCGAAACCGACTCAACCGATCAAGTCTAAATCTGGCACGGAAGGTGAGAAGAATTGAAAGGAGAAATGAGTAGGGGACAAAGATCTGAGGAAGAAGATGATGTAGAAAATACAAATGGATGAAGCTCAAATCTGAGGCATTGCTGCTCCTTGTTGCTTGCGGTCGTATGCAGTGGTGGTGGTGGTGTGGTGCAGTGGAGGTTTCGTTCTTAGAGGGCAGCAGCGGCGATGCTGCTAAACTGAAGTGGAAAAGGGGGGTTGTGGCTGTAACATCCTATATTTCAGGAATAAAAATTAGATATTTTAATTAGATGGGAATGAGGGTTGATAGTGTGATTTTTCATCATATTTTCTGTACACTTTTGCATGCATTTTTCATATAGATTAGGCATTCTTAGTTTGATTTTTATTAGATTTTCCCTTGGAACGGGTGAAGCGGTTTCTTGGTGTTATTTTGCAAGAACTTAAGGAAAACTGTGCAGATTTGGCCATAATGGAGCTTGGATGAAATAGAGCCTGAAAAGAGAAGAAATTGAGCCAAGCAGAATTCTGGAGATTCGCCTCGCGAGACTGGATTCGCCTCGCGACCCTGAAAGCTGACTGTTCCAAAAAATGCAAGCATTTCTGGTTCGCCTCGCGAACCTTATCTCGCCTCGCAAGTCTGGAAACCAAAAGCCATCACGCCCAGGCCCTGATGCTCCTCACGGGCATATTGGAGAAGCATTTTACTGTTTTGCGTCGCGAGCAACTCTCGCCTCGCGAGAGATCCATTTCTGAAACAGCATATTTTTAACATTCGCCTCGTGAGAGGCCATTCGCCTCGTGAACGAGCGCAGAACAGATTGGTATAAGTTGCTGTTTTAGGGCAGAATGTGGGGAGTTTTTGGAGTTTTTAGTTTTAGTTTAAGGAAGCACTTGGAGGCTGCGGCTGGAAGAGGGTTCCAACCCTGAAGGGGGATCTTTTCCTTGCTCTGGGACAGGAAGAAGATTGGAGGATCCTTCTATGGAGTTTGATTCATCCCTTCTCTCTTTCTCTTTGTATTCTCTTTTTATGAGTAGTTAAATCCCTGTTTGTTGGGATTAGATGTAGCCAAATTGATTAACATGTATTTATCTTGACTGATTATTCTGTGTTCATGCCTTCGTATTAGTGTTTATTTTTCTGTGCTTAATGATTGTTGTGGCTAGCACCCCCATGACTCGATTAGTGTTTTGGTATGTAATGGAGACGTTCGTATCAGAACCGGAACTGAAATTAATCACCTAGTAACCCTTGCATCTAGAGATGGAGTTTGGTTTGCGAGTAATCGCGTAATCCCTAATCCTAATGCAATTTCATTAATCTAGGACACCTAAGAGATTAGGGTCTATTAGTGGAATTAGGCTCTTGTCATCCGAGAGATCGGGGCTTGAGTAATTTAGTGGATTGATTTTAATATCTGAAGCATGAATGGGAGGTATCTAGTCCTGATAGTACATGAGACAGATGTTTGGTGAAGTCTAGTCCCAACATATCTTTCTGCACTCCAAGTGTTTGTCAAAAGCCCCCAAAAAGACAAAAACATTTTATTTCTTTTCTTTTGTTTGTTATGATTTCTCTTCATAGTCTAGATAGTTGCTGAGTTTGTGAATTGGTAGTTGACATCCAATCCCTGTGGATACGATAACCGGTCTCACCACCGTATTACTTGCATGACTGGGTATACTTGCCCAAATTCGTCAACAAGTTTTTGGCGCCGTTGCCGGGGATTGGTTTTGCCAATATCATTAGTAACAAAGGAGGCAACTAATTTAGACATTTTTATTCTTTTTTATTTTTCTGTATATATTTGATCTTTTGTTTTGAGCTTTGTTTGTGGAAGGTGGACGAAATTCATGGACAATCACTATTATCCACCTGATGAGGAAGCCTCAAGTCAAGCTTTGGAGGACAACTGGTGTTTGGGAGACTGCATAGAGTTGATGGGTTATGTCACTCCAGCACAAGTTGATTACATGACGGGAAGGCTTATATATAACTTCTCCGAGGAGGATTGGGAAACCTTTTGTTCATATTTGCCACCTCCACCACCATGTATGATTCCCATAGAGCCACATGAAGCAGAAGTTGAGCAGAATCTTGTTTTGGGAATGGACCAAAATGAAGATGAAGTGGTGGTGGTAGATGAGCCACAAGAAGAGGAAGTACCTTTCACGCATCCTTAGGGAGGAACAAGTGAGAAGGAAGGGCATTTGGAAAGCACTCTGTCCACCATGCTTGCTAAGGAATCTGAATTTTCTGCATTGGACAAATATGTCGGCTTGCATGCATGTGTGGACTATGGTAAGTTAGTCCCTTCCACTTGTCTGTCAAACTTCCTGGTGAAAATGCCATTTGACGCGCTAGGAAGTAAGTGCATTATTATAGTTGAAGAGGTCAATGGTGTTTTCACATACTGGCTGGGTGGAATTGAGGATAAAGTCATACTACTGCTACAATCTCCACTCCAAGTTCCATTTGATCCGGGAGGAGGATCCTAGTACGTCAAGCTAGGGACGTTAAAGAAGCGCTTATTGGGAGGCAACCCAACTTTTCTTAACCCTTCTCTTTAGTTGTTTTCATTTTCTTAATAATTTTGTTTTTGATTTTAACCTCTTGAATAATTTGAGAAGCTCAAGAGAAAAAATAATAAATTGAGAATTGCCAAGTGTTTGCAGGGTAAGAAGGAAGGAAGGGAAGAGCAAGAAGACAAGGAGAAGAGCAAAAGGGGCAGAGACAACAAAGTCAACACCCGCTACCGCCTCGGTAAGCCGTTCCAATTTTTTTTATTTTTCTCCTCTCTCTAACTTGATTGTTTACATTGGGGACAATGTAAATTTTCAAGCTTGGGGTAGGGGTATTTTGCATTTGCATGTTGCATGTTGCATTCATATAGTTTTGCATGATAGTTTTGCATGATCACACGATTATATTGCCCTTGCCTGAATTTTGCATCCAATTGTGAGAACTAAGTGGCCAATTATATTGTGATAGTGAATTCTTGAACCCAATTTTTTTCATTCTTGTGATATGGCTGCAAATGAAAATGTTTGAGATAATATGTGATAGTTGATAATTAGCATATGGTTCAGTAGACTTGTATTTCTCATTGATTCTTGAACTACTAAAATGTGAGATTTTGAGCAAAAGGGGTACTCACTAAATTTTACCCCATTCTTTGTGTTAGAGTGTTATTCCTCCTGGATTGTTTTTCTTTAGAACTTGACTTGAAACCATTTCAAAGCTTAAAAATTTTTTAAAACATTTTTGAAAATGATTGAGGCAATAGGTATTTTTCTGGCCTTCTGAACTTTGAATGACTCAATGCTACCCGTTAGTTGCCCAATTTTGAGCCTACAAAGAATAAAATGCTTTTCTTGGTACCCTGAAATTTTTTTATGAAAGATGCTTGATAAGGGACCTTCTAAAGTATTACAAAAGGGTAAAAAGGGTAGTTGAAAAAAGTTTGGGATGAAAGAATCAGAAAAATAATTCTCTCGAGTTGAAAAATTTCCCCTTCTCCAAATAAAAGAAAAACAAAAGAAAAAGAAAAATAAATAGAGCAGGGGATGACAAAAAAAAAAGAAAAGAAATGAGAAATAAAAAGAAAAAGAAAGAAAAGAAAGGTGGAAAGTGAATTGAAACCCAAAAGGTATTTTAGATGGTCATGTTTGCAAATGTTGATATGTTGTGTAGCCTTTTGAAATGTCCTTTTATTGATTTCCCCACCTAACGATTAATCCCATGGCCAAGTTACAACCGAAGTAAAAGACCTCTTGATTCTTAATTGTTTTCATTAATAAAGTAGATATTTGGTTGATAGTCAAGCCTATGGTAGGATTCATTCCTTGTGGAAAATAGAGCGAATTGTCTTATTTCCCTAACACTTGAGTGAGGTTAGAAAGAGAGCCAAGCAAAAGAACAAGCTTTGGGTGAGCTTCAGGTGAGAAAGAGTGCCCAAATCAGTGAGAACATGAGTCTAAGGAACCTAAGCCTCTAATTGGACTTGAATTGATTGTCTCTTGCTGAATTGTTTGAAATTCCTGTTACTTGGATTAGTATTTTCTCGGGTTCTTGGTTCACTATCCATGCTTTGATTATTATATATCTTCTGGCCTTAGTGATTGCTTGAGGACAAGCAATTGAATAAGCTTGGGGTGATTTGATAGTGTGATTTTTCATCATATTTTCTGTACACTTTTGCATGCATTTTTCATATAGATTAGGCATTCTTAGTTTGATTTTTATTAGATTTTCCCTTGGAACGGGTGAAGCGGTTTCTTGGTGTTATTTTGCAGGAACTTAAGGAAAACTGTGCAGATTTGGCCATAATGGAGCTTGGATGAAATAGAGCCTGAAAAGAGAAGAAATTGAACCAAGCAGAATTCTGGAGATTCGCCCCGCGAGACTGGATTCGCCTCGCGACCCTGAAAGCTGACTGTTCCAGAAAATGCAAGCCTTTCTGGTTCGCCTCGCGAACCTTATCTCGCCTCGCGAGTCTGGAAACCAGAAGTCATCACGCCAAGGCCCTGATGCTCCTCACGGGCATATTGGAGAAGCACTTAACTGTTTCGCGTCGCGAGCAACTCTCGCCTCGCGAGAGATCCATTTCTGAAACAGCAGATTTTTAACATTCGCCTCGCGAGAGGCCATTCACCTCGCGAACGAGCACAGAACAGATTGGTATAAGTTGCTGTTTTAGGGCAGAATGTGGGGAGTTTTTGGAGTTTTTAGTTTTAGTTTGAGGAAGCACTTGGAGACTGCGGCTGGAAGAGGGATCCAACCCTGGAGAGGGATCTTTTCCTTGCTCTAGGACAGGAAGAAGATTGGAGGACCCTTCTATGGAGTTTAATTCATCCCTTCTCTCTTTCTCTTTGTATTCTCTTTTTATGAGTAGTTAAATCCCTGTTTGTTGGGATTAGATGTAGCCAAACTGATTAACATGTATTTATCTTGACTGATTATTCTGTGTTCATGCCTTCGTATTAGTGTTTATTTTTCTGTGCTTAATGCTTGTTGTGGCTAGAACCCCCATGACTCGATTAGTGTTTTGGTATGTAATGGAGACGTTCGTATCAGAATCGGAACTGAAATTAATCACCTAGTAACCCTTGCATCTAGAGATGGAGTTTGGTTTGCTAGTAATCGCGTAATCCCTAATCTTAATGCAATTTCATTAATCTAGGACACCTAAGAGATTAGGGTCTATTAGTGGAATTAGGCTCTTGTCATCCGAGAGATCGGGGCTTGAGTAATTTAGTAGATTGATTTTAATATCTGAAGCATGAATGGGAGGTATCTAGTCCTGATAGTACATGAGACAGATGTTTGGTGAAGTCTAGTCCCAACATATCTTTCTGCACTCCAAGTGTTTGTCAAAAGCCCCCAAAAAGACAAAAACATTTTATTTCTTTTCTTTTGTTTGTTCTGATTTCTCTTCATAGTCTAGATAGTTGCTGAGTTTGTGAATTGGTAGTTGACATCCAATCCACGTGGATACGATAACCGGTCTCACCACCGTATTACTTGCATGACTGGGTATACTTGCCCAGATTCGTCAACAAGGGTTAGATAAATCTAAAATTATTTAAAAATCCAAACACATATGTCAGTTCAAAATAAAATTCAAGTAACTCAATTTTCAAAAGGCAAGCACCTCAATTTAAATCCCTGATTAAGGTTGTTTGTCATTAACAAAATTAAAAGATAATTACATATAGATATAGATCTTAATTATATTTAACTTATCATGATTAGTTAGCACTAATCTTAACTATGCCTTAGTTGCAAGTTTTCACCTAATTAAATTAACTAAAATGAATTTTAAACTTATAATTATTTTTTTGACACAGTAGTTATTATATATGAATGGTCTATCCTCAAATTTTTGAGGCAAGCTAAGGAGGCGCCACCTTCTGCTTGTGCTCTTTATACTTGTAATTCTCAGGCCATTTTTCCTTTCATTCAAAAATTACTCCTCGATCATCAAACCACCACGCCATCTGCTTGTCATTTTAGAGACTTGTAGTTCATTCTTTTCTTTGTTCATGCCACCTCCTGCTTGCATTCCTTTTGTTTTAAATTTTCATGCCACCTTCTCCTTAACATTTTCTTTCTTCATGCAAATTCCTTGATCAGAATTAAGCCATGCAGCTGCTTGCCATTTCTTGATCAATATTTGACGACGCCTCTTTCCCTCACTTCTTCATTTCATGCCAGCTTTGGGGCCTAGCGAGTATAGCTTTAAGTCACTCATCAGACATAATTTAAAGTATGAAAAAAAAAATGTTTCTAACTTATCAATTAGCATAAAAGGAAAGAAAAATAGCTAGCTAGTCAAATTAACATGAAAGAAAGAAATAAGTCAGAGAGAGTGTGAATAAAGAGTGTGAGAAAGAGAGAGAGAGAGAGAGAAACCGTGAGAGTGAGAGAAAACTCGGGAGAGATTTCCGATCAATCCGTTCGTCCTAGCGAGAAACCGATTATACCGTTGTGATCCTCGCGATGTCTACTCCATCATCCTATCTTTCTTTTCTTGATTAGGCTAAGGTAAACCCATGTTCTTTCTATTCCGAAATGTCGTCGACGACGGTATTGAGCTTATCTTTCAATCCGTCTATCGGTTTTCAATTCCGTTTTCAGATTAGGATTCCCTGTAACGTATGCTTCACAATGATGTGTTCAGGTGAATTTTTGGAGACCCAGAGGCCTTAGTTCTTTATGTGGCAGCAACTAAGAGGTTGAGAGGGGGTTTGTTTGGTTGCTCCAGAGCTAGCATATGACATCCCAGGTGGGGGAAAGAAACTATTTAACGTCGGAAACAGTGCTACATTTAATTAGATAATGGTGTAGGGCGACCCAAACCCTACACGAGAGCGAGTAATGGACAATGTCTATACCATATTGGGAACTACTCAGTGGTATCGATGATGATATAGAAATTGTGCGTTTATCATCGTTACGCTACATATATATTATTTTATTACGTGATGATTGCCTGTTTGACTGATTGATTTGAACTTGGTACTTGATGTATGATATCATGAGTGTTCTAATTATTTTTAAAAGTTTTTATACTTATTATTATTATTACTATTATTATTATTATTATTATTATTATATTTTGGTATTTATTATTTAGAAATGATATTATGACATGATGATATATGATGATGATTTTGGATAACATGATGATGATTATGATGATATGATGAGTGTTATGATTGTTCTTAAAGGATTGAGTAAATCATAAGTTATGTTGAGACACGAGGATGTATTTGAGGATTGCATACAATATATGATAGCAGTGCCTAACCGAGATGATTATCGTGATATGAGGTTGATGAGATGAGATTATTTTGAGGTTATCTATGAGATTATGATGACCGGTTAGGGCACTAGGGGGTGACCTGAAACATGGTCTGTGATATGAGGGACTTGACACATGGTCGAGTGGACCTGAAACATGGTCGAGTGGGGTCTATTCCTCGGAGGGAAAATTCCCGGGGATAGGCTAACGGCGGACCGTCCAGAGATGATTCCATTTTAGTCGCAGCTATAGTTCGAGCATTGCATGAGCATTCTGGATTGTGGTCCAGAGGTGTGCACCGGGTTGTGTAACTATAGTGCCATTTATTTGCGTGGGCACCCTCCATCCACGGACGAGGGTGTGCGCTGGGGACTCTACGACGTGTCTATTATATTGTTGTTGAGACACCCCGTTGTGTCCCTTTATGTCATTTAGTTTAAAACCTCGTTATTTAATTACTTAATCGCACGCTTAACGTGAAAATTACGTAAAAATTGAAACTTAATTTCTTAAGCAAATAGATTCATATAGAACAGAATATGAAAACATAGATATATTAAACATACTTATAGAATCAGAGTTATCAAAACACTGTTTCAGGGCATCCCATCAATAGGATCCTGAACTGGTGCATAGTTATATAAAACATAAGCGGAAAGATAAAGCTTCACGACACAGACGCACTGGACATAACTAACTAGACCCTAATCACCATGGGTCACAGCTCGTCCTCCGGCATGTGGTTCGTAGGGAGTTCCATCCAACTCCTCCTGGTTACGTTCATCCACAGGGTCTTCTCGTATGATTCCACAAGGAGACAAAATACAACATACAGAAATATAAAGGGGATAAGAAACAGTTCTATCATCAAAAGCGGAAAAGGGTCATAGTAAACTATACAGTAATTATCACAGACACAACATCAGTCAAGTCATCCATCTTCCATAAAATTCTTATATCCACCCTACCCTCGCTCCTGCAACTAAAACTTGATACTGAAAATGGCTATGGTTTCCCTATCATAGTTATGGTTATCAGTTAGTCGTCCAAGCGACACGTCCCATTCCCGGTGCACATTCTTGGTCATGGTGAGAATGCTCATGCAAAGCAATGACACTATAGCTGCACATTAAACCCGGTGCACACCCCAGACCGTGGGTGCTCATGCAAAGCAATGACACTATAGCTGCACGATTATCCCAGTGCACACCTTCACCATGGTAAGAACGCTCACGCAAAGCGTGACACTACAGCTGCACGATGATCCTGGTGCACACCTCGTCCACTCCCAGAGGTGCTCATGCAAAGCAATGACACTCGTAGCTGCACAAGTTAAGTTTACCCTTTGGACGGTCCCACAAGGACTTCGAGTCTTGTATGTATCACACATACGGTTATAGAAACAACACAACTTATGAACCTCGCAGACTCCTATGGTCATAACCTAGTGCCTTAACCTCTCATCAAGACATCAACACATGCTCTATGTCACAACACCTCTTTAACATATTTCATGTAGGTTAGGCACCTCTAAAAATCATCATGATCCTCACGCCCAAAACAACTCATCTCTTAGACCACATATATATCTTCGCTTAATCCACTAAGCATAAAGTAAATACCACACAGATCATGCATAACATCAAGTCAATCAAAGATATTTCAAAACATCGACATAGCACTAAATCAGTTCAATAAAGGTAATAAAACTCAAATCAACCATCAACAGTATAAACATCAACCTAATATCGATCAACCTACAATCCCCGAATCACCATGGATGTTTTATAAAAGCAATTTAAAGCGATTCTGGTCTTGTCGATTATTTGACTTCTAGTAAGGTTTAGGTCGCCCTACATAATCTACAACTTATCGATTCCGACGATAGGTTGATTCTTTCCCCCACCTGAGTTATCACCGAAATCTCGAATTCCCAGCTCCTCGTTATCTGACCACGAGGTGTTAACACCACCTTCAACCAAACAACATAAAAACAACTAAATCAAATAAACTCATCTATGTTCTCATTAGGTAGGTTCGGCCATTTAAATCTAATGAGAGTTAGGTTTCATTTCACACTCTAAGATTTTAGATACTTAACTCTTAGGTTCTAGGTGACTTAGATAATTTGTTATAACTTGAAAATATTGAATAAAATCATCCAAACTCTTAGGTTAGGTTTTGGCCTTGTATAGTAAAATAGGTTAGAAAACTTTAAACCTTCCAATCTCTTAGATTTTGCATCCCAATGTATTTAGGAGCTCAAATCCATGATCATATTGAAAATAAAAGAAAACAAAATATCCTAGGTCCATAAACCTCATAGGTTCGGCCATCATAAGATAACTAGGTTAGAAATCTCTAAACTTTCCAATCTTTTATACTTAGCATCCTAATGTCTTAAGGATCTTCAAGTCCATGATCATTTTGGAAAATGAAAACTCAAACATCCTAGCTCCAAAACATTGAGTTTCGGCCTAGCCTAGGAGAATGAGGAAAAGCCTTTTGTTTGATGAAAACTCTTAGGTTTGGCATCACAAAGTATTAAGAGGTCTGAATCCATGATCATAGTTAGAAAGTTGAACTCAAGCATCCTAGGTCCAAAACCATATAGGTTTGGCCATCCTTGGATAAATAAGCTAGATATTTTCAAACCTTTCAAGACTTTAGATTTAAGATCAAGAGGGATCTAGAAGCTCAAATACATGATCATCTTTCAAAAAGTTGAAACAAAACTTCCTAGGCCACCATGTATAGGTTTCTGCCATCCTTGGAAATAAGAGGTAGAAATTTGTGTTTTATACAAACTCTTAGTATGTGAAAATATAAGTTAATACAAGACTATATAAAGTGGTTTCAACTCAAAAGGATTTTTCTACCATTTTCTAGAGATTTTAGAAGTTAAAAACACTTAAAGAAAAAGTAGAGTAAACCATAAGGTAAAAGAAGAAACTTGCAAAAAGATTGACATAAGAGTATTACCATTGATACAAGGATCAACTTTTGTGAAGAACTTGAGTTGAAAAGATGAATAAAAATGCAAGCTTTATGAGTATGAAGTTTGAAGAGAAAGGAAGAAGATGAAGAAATAGTGTTTTTGGAGAAGAAAAAGTGAGTTGAAGAAAATGAAAGTGTGATATATAGGGAGAGAGAGAGGGACACGGTTTTGACGGAGAGAAATGAGTGCTTGGAGACCGAGTTTTGAGTTATGTCATGTTTGGTTGGCAAAAGTTGAAAGGAATGGCTTAATTGATTATAAAATAGTAAATTTTGAAAAAAAGTAATGATGGTACTTTTATGGATGTGACATAAAGCTTCTACAACCATTCCTCCTTTCCCTAACAAGTCACCTCATCTCTTTTGTGTCCCCTAGTCTGCTCCATTTTGTACCCGGTTACAATTCGGATCGTATATTCCCGACGTATTCACCCGAATAAAATATTTTATTTTATTTTATTTTTGAACGAAAATTTTTAAAATAATCAAAGTTGAAGGAAACATGATAAAAACACTAAACGTCTCGTTCACGGGTCAAAATTAGGTTTTCTGCTCAGTAAACTTATACTGGCAGTGAAAACGCAGACCGACTTTCGTCTGAGTTTTCAACCGAAACTTTTACTGTGACTTCATATGATAAGGTGGATTAGGAATATGATTTTATTGTATTAAAACAAAATATTTCCTACCTTCATATTAAAATATAATTACTTATAGTTTAATTGATTAAACAGTATAATGAAATTCAGGCTATTACAGTTGTGATATCCGGATATGGCCAATACCCGAGGAGATTATTCATACAGCATTTGCATCGCATCATGATGGAGGGTGGAGGAAAGATCCTATATGTGGATTGAGGATGATTGTGTTACATATATTTATACTTGGGAGACGGATGTTTAGTGTGCCGTTATTTAATTAAATGTTGCTAAACCCTTTCCATGTTTGATGTTATACGGTTTCTTATCCCTGACTTCTTTATATTGGATATGTTTCTTTTTGTGATTGTGATGAGAAGATCCTACGGGGGAGCCAGCTATGGAGGAGCTTGATGGGACCTCGTATGAGCCAGACATTGGAGAACGAGCAGTGGATCCTCATAGTTGAGTGCAGAGTCTATGGCCAGCGCATCTTGTCTCTTTAGGAGGTTGTTTTTAATTTGTTTGATTATCAGTTTGTACATTTTGGGATCCGACTGATGGGATTCCCTCTACTGTACTATATCAGGACTTGAGGTGTATATGTTATGTATGTATATATGATGTATATATTTTAAGTTTTAAATTTTCCGTTGTTTTAATATACTCGCTTAACGACAATAACAAAATCAGGTCTTAATATTTTGTGTTTTCTTTAGTGGGACGTCGGGGCGTCTCATAGAGCATTTCGGTTAAAAACGCATCTTGAGCATTATGATTAGGGTGAACTGGCCATTTAGTTGAATCCACATCGGATAACAACTATGCTTAGAAGTTGGGTAGTGAGTCCGATGCGACATCTCTATGGCATGTAGTATTTATATTCCAGTTTTATGTAGTATTATATGTCATATTGATGTGGGCTAATGATTTCTTTTAACAGGATCATGGCTCGAGGCCGAGGTCGAGGACGTGGCAGACGTGGTGGTGGTAGAGCGATGGGGGGTGTAGAGGATGACCCCCTTCAGCCAGAGGCAGGGAATGGAAGTGGAGGAGAGTCCGCCGATACTCTTCGGACTATCCGCGAGTTAGCATCCGTTCTGTTGTAGCAGGCGCAACAGAATACTCAGAGGGTACAGAGAGAGGCAGAGTTATAGGAGCGACAGGATAGGAGGAGAGACGTCGATGCTGAGGATGCAGGAATGGCTACCTTTCTCAAAGGTAAGCCACCCTAGTTTGGTGGACAGTATGATCCAGAGCGAGCAGAGTGGTGGATACAGAAGCTCGAGAAGATCTTTGACACTATGAGATGCAGAGATGATAGGAAGGTGACCTATGCTTCCTTCATGATGACCGGAGGGGCTGAGTCATGCTGGAGAGGCAAGAGGAGATTGCTAGAGGCTGAGGGCAGACTGATCGGTTGGGAGCTGTTCAGAGAGTGTTTCTTTGAGAAGTACTTCTTGCGATTAGTCAGACGGGAGAATGAGAGAGAATTCATGAGTCTCCAGTAGGGAGACAGGTCTGTTGGTGATTACGCGGCCAGATTCGAGGCCCTGATTCAGTTTTATAAGTTCTACCAGAGGTTTACAGATGAGGACTGGATATGCCGGAGATTCGAGGAGGGTTTACGACATGAGTTGAGGAGGGCTATAGTGCCCTTGGATATCCTGAGTTTCCCAGAGCTAGTGGAGAGGTGCAGTGTCATTGAGAGTATGGACCAGAGGCAGGCTGCAGAGCAGTGACAGAAGCGTAGTGGGGGTCCTATCAGAGGACCATACATTAGACCAGGACAGAGCGCTCAGACATCTGCACCACCAGCACTAGTTACCAGAAAGGGCCAGCAGCAAAGGGCACCAGTGTGTTTCAGATGCGGAGGTCCGCATTATATCAGGGATTGCACAGATAGATCTGGTTTCTAAGTCTGTGGCAAACCATGTCATTTTTCTAGGGATTACCGCTAGAGAATGGTACATCAGCCAGTAGCCAGCAGAGGAACTAGTAGTTCCAGAGGAACTAGTAGTTCTAGAGGAGCCAGTGGTTTCAAAGAAGGAGTCGGGAGAGGGGTTCCAGCAGCGGGACGACAGACAGCCATACCTCAGGCCACGGGGAGGGTGTTTATAGTGAGAGGATCTGAGTCCTCTCAATCTGCAGATCTTATTCAAGGTATGTTTTTAATATCTGCCAGACTCTCGTCTGTGTTGTTTGATTCAGGCGCTACACATTCTTTTGTGTTCCATGAGTGTGTATATCATTTACATTTGCCCGTTTCTCAGCTACCATATACCTTGACAGTATCCACCCCTACCAGTGATCCTTTGATCACTATGTTTGTTTGCTTACAGTGTCCTATAGTAGTTGAAAATAGGGTATTCCTTATAGATCTCTTCTGTTTGCTTATGCAACAGATAGACGTTATTCTTGGCATGGATTGGCTTTCGGTTAACCATGTAGTGTTAGACTGTGCCCGAAAGACTTTATCTTTTATTGAGCCTTCTAGCATAGTATCTGCCAATGAAGGAGTAACTATGAGGGGTGACGGTTCTCAGCAGTATGTGATGCTTTTCTCTTTGGAAGCTAAGGAGACTTCGAGTATAGATTCTCTGCCTATTGCGAGAAAGTTTCCTGAGGTTTTCCCTCCTGATGTTCCTGGTTTGCCACCAGAGAGGGAGGTGGAGTTCGCTATAGATCTCATACCAGGGGCCGGACCTATATCAGTAGCTCCTTATCTAATGTCACCAGTGGAGTTGGCATAGTTGAAGAAACAGCTGGATGACATGATGAAGAAGGAATTCATCAGACCGAGTGTTTCGTGTTGAGGATCGCCGGTATTGTTTGTCAAGAAAAAGGACGGAAGTTCTAGGTTGTGCACAGATTATAGGCAGTTGAATAAAGTTACAATCAAGAACAAATATCCGTTGCCTTGGATAGATGATCTGATGGATCAGTTGAAGGGAGCTTCGGTGTTTTCCAAGATAGACTTAAGATCAGGATACCATCAGACTAGGGTGAAGAAGGAGGATATACCTAAGACCGCTTTTAAGACAAGGTATGGACACTACGAGTACCTAGTTATGCCTTTTGGTGTAACTAATGCTCCAGCGATGTTCATGGATTACATGAACAGGATCTTTAGACCGTTCCTTAACAAGTATGTTGTGGTGTTTATAGATGATATTCTTATCTACTCCCGTAGTCGGGAAGAACACGAGGAACATCTGAGAGTGGTGTTACAGGTGTTGAGAGATAGGCAGTTATATGCTAAGCTATCCAAGTGTGAATTTTGGTTAGAGGAAGTACAGTTTCTAGGGCATGTAATCAACAAGAAAGGGATAGTTGTTGATCCAATTAAGGCAGAGGCCATGATTAAGTGGGGAGGCCTAAGTCAGTGAGTGAGGTGAGGAGTTTCCTAGGATTAGCCGGGTATTACAGGAGGTTCATCGAGGGTTTTTCAAAGATTACGTTGCCTATGACGCAGTTAATGAGAAAAGGTACAACGTTTGTCTGGACAGAGAAGTGTGAAGAGAGCTTTCAGAAGCTAAAGGAGAAGTTGACTATATATCATGTGCTGACGTTACCATATCCATTAGGACAATTTGATGTATACTGTTACGCGTCATATCAAGGATTGGGTTGTGTTTTGATGCAAGAGGGAAGAGTTGTGGCTTATGCTTCCTGACAATTGAGGGTTCATGAAAGGAACTACCCAACACATGATCTGAGTTAGCAGACCATAGTGTTAGCATTGAAGATATGGCGACACTATCTCTATGGAGTTAAGTTTAATGTGTTCAGTGATCACAAGAGTTTAAAGTATTTGTTTGATCAGAAGGAGTTTAACATGAGGCAACGTAGATGGATGGAATTCATTAAGGACTATGAGTTTGATCTTCAATACCATCCAGGGAAGGCTAATATTGTGGCAGATGCACTAAGTCAGAAATCCTTGCACGTATCTGCAATGATGGTGAAAGAGATGGAGTTGCTTGAACAGTTTAGAGATTTGAACCTAGGTATGGATTTGATTGAGGATAGAATATGCTTAGGTATGATCACCATCAGTAGTGAGTTTTTGAGAGACTTTAAGATTAAGCAGGGTCAGGATGAATATTTGGTGGATGTGAATCGAGGTATAGATGAGGGTAAGGTTTCAGAGTTTAGAAGAGGATCAGATGGAGTGTTAAAGTTTAAGGATCAGATATGTGTTCCAGAGAACTTAGAGATTAGGAAGATGATCTTAGAGGAGGCACATAAAAGTAAGCAGAGTTTCCACCCAGGAGCCACCAAAATGTACCAAGACTTGGAGAAGATGTTTTGGTGGCCAAAGACGAAGAAAGAAGTGGCGGAGTATGTCCTATCATGTTTGGTATGTCCAAAGCTAAGATAGAGCATCAAAAGCCCGCCAGGTTGTTGCAGTCCTTGGATATCCCATAGTGGAAATGGGAGAGTATAGCGATGGACTTTGTGGTTGGATTACCACGCACTCTGAAGAGGTTTGATGCGATTTGGGTTATCATTGATAGGTTGACGAAGTGTGCTCACTTCTTACCTATTGGTGAGAGTTATAGTCTCGAAAGGTTGACCCAGATCTATATCAAGGAAGTAGTGAGGTTGCACGGTGAGCCGTCGAGTATTGTCTCCGGCCGAGATCCTAGATTTACATCTAGATTTTGGAGACAGCTACACGATGCTTTGTGAACAAAGTTATGGATGAGTTATGCTTATCATCCTCAGACGGATGGACAGTCTGAGAGAACAATTCAATCATTGGAGGATCTTTTAAGAGCCTGTGTGTTGGAACATGTTGGCAGTTGGGATGAATTCCTACCATTGATTGAGTTCACATACAATAACAGTTTCCACAGCAGCATCGGGATGGCATCGTATGAGGCTCTGTATGGGAGAAAGTGTAGGACTCCGTTATGTTGGTATGAGACTGGCGAGAGCCAAGTGTTGGGTCCTGATATGATACAACAAATAACAGAACAAGTTAGGAAAATAAGAGAGAAAATGAAAGAAGCCCAAGATCTGCAGAGAAGCTACAGTAACAAGAGGAAGAGACCCTTAGAGTTCCAAGAAGGTGATCACGTGTTCTTGAGAGTCAATCCAAAGATCGGAATTGGTAGAGCTATAAAGTCTAGAAAGCTCACTCCCCGATTCATTGGACCATTTCAGATTCTTCGACAAATTGGTCCAGTAGCTTACCAGATAGCCTTACCGCCTTACCTTTCCAACCTTCACGATGTCTTCCATGTTTCCCAGTTGAGAAAATATTGCCCTAATCCTTCTCATGTACTCGATCCTGAGTCTATACAACTCCGAGAGAATCTAGAATATGAGGCTTTACAGCTTAAGATCGCAGATAGAAGGATTAAAGAACTTCGTGGTAGACAGATTCCTTTGGTTAAGGTCATTTGGGATGAGATTACTGGAGATGCTACGTGGGAGCGTGAGGCGAATATAGAGCAAAGAGATCCACGTCTTTTCTGAGGTACGTAAATTCCGAGGATGGAATTTCTTTTAAGGGGGGTAATAATGTAACATCCTATATTTTGGGAATAAAAATTAGATATTTTAATTAGATGGGAATGATGGTTAGATAAATCTAAAATTATTTAAGAATTCAAACACATATGTCAGTTCAAAATAAAATTCAAGTAACTCAATTTTCAATAGGCAAGCACCTCAATTTAAATCCCTGATTAAGGTTGTTTGTCATTAACAAAATTAAAAGATAATTGCCTATAGATATAGATCTTAATTATATTTAACTTATCATGATTAATCAGCACTAATCTTAACTATGCCTTAGTTGCAGGTTTTCACCTAATTAAATTAACTAAAATGAATTTTAACCTTATAATTATTTTTTTGACACAGTAGTTATCATATATGAATGGTCTATCCTCAAATTTTTGAGACAAGCTAAGGAGGCGCCACCTCCTGCTTGTGCTCTTTATACTTGTAATTCTTCGGCCATTTTTCCTTTCATTCAAAAATTACTCCTTGATCATCAAACCACCACGCCATCTGCTTGACATTTTAGAGACTTGTAGTTCACTCTTTTCTTTGTTCATGCCACCTCATGCTTGCCTTCCCTTTGTTTTAAATTTTCACGCGACCTTCCCCTTAACATTTTATTTCTTCATGCAAATTCCTTGATCACAATTAAGTCATGCAGCTGCTTGCCATCTCTTGATCAATATTTGACCATGCCTCTTGCCCTCACTTCTTCATTTCACGCCAGCTTTAGGGCCTAGGGAGTATAGCTTTAAGTGACTCGTCAGACTTAATTTAAAGTATGAAAAAAAAAGTTGTTTCTTACATATCAATTAGCATAAAAGGAAAGAAAAATAGCTAGCTAGTCAAATTAACATGAAAGAAAGAAATGAGTCAGAGAGAGTGTGTGAAGAAAGAGCGTGAGAGAGATAGAGAGAGAGAGAGAGAGAGAGAAACCGTGAGAGTGAGAGGAAATTTTGGAGAGATTTCCGATCAATCCGTTCATCCTAGCGAGAAACCGATTATACCGTTGTGATCCTCGCGACGTCTACTCCATCATCCTATCTTTCTTTTCTTGATTAGTCTAAGGTAAACCCATGTTCTTTCTATTCCGAAATGCCGTCGGCGACGGTATTGAGGTTATCTTTCAATCCGTCTATCGGTTTTTGATTCCGTTTTCAGTTTAGGATTCCCTATAACGTATGCTTCATAATGATGTGTTCAGGAGAGTTTTTGGAAACCCAGAGGCCTTAGTTCTTTACGTGGCAGCAACTAAGAGGTTGAGAGGGGGTTCGTTTCGTTGCTCCAGAGCTAGCCTAAGACATCCCAGGTGGGGGAAAGAAACTATTTGACGTCGGAAACAAGACGACGATTACATTTAATTAGATAATGGCGTAGGGTGACCCAAACCCTACACGAGAGCGAGTAACTGACAATGTCTATACCACATTGGGAACTACTTAGTGGTACCGATGATGATATAGAAATTGTGCGTTTATCGTCGTTACGCTACATATATATTATTTTATTACGTGATGGTTGCCTGTTTGACTGGTTGATTTGAACTTGGTACTTGATGTATGATATCATGAGTGTTGTAATTATTTTTAAAAGTGTTTATACTTATTATTATTATTATTATTATTATTATTATTATTATTATTATTATTATTATTATTATTATTATATGTTGGTATTTATTATTTGGAAATGATATTATGACATGATGATAAATGATGATGATTTTGGATAACATGATGATGATTATGATGATATGATGAGTGTTATGATTGTGCTTAGAGGATTGAGTAAATCATAAGTTATGTTGAGACACGAGGATGTATTTGGGGATTGAATACGATATGTGATAGCAGTGCCTAACCGAGATGATTATCGTGATATGAGGTTGATAAGATGAGATTATTTTGAGGTTATCTATGAGATTATGATGACCGGTTAGGGCATTAGGGGGTGACCTGAAACATGGTCTGTGATATGAGGGACCTGAAACATTGTCTAATGGACCTGAAACATGGTCGAGTGGGGTCTATGCCTCGGAGGGAAAATTACTGGGGATAGGCTAACGGCGGACCGTCCAGAGATGATTTCATTTTAGTCGTAGCTATAGTTCGTGCATTGCATGAGCATCCTGGATTGTGGTCCAGAGGTGTGCACCGGGTTGTGTAGCTATAGTGCCATTGCTTTGCATGGGCACCCTCCATCCGTGGACGAGGGTGTGCGCAGAGGACTATGGGATGTGTCGATTATATTGTTGTGATATCCCGATATGGCTGATACCTGAGGAGATTATTCGTACAGTATTTGCATTGCATCATGATGGAGGGTAGAGGAAAGATCCTAGATGTGGATTGAGGGTGATTGTGTTACATATATTTATACTTGGGAGACGGATGTTTAATGTGCCGTTATTTAATTAAATGTTGCTAAACCCTTTCCGTGTTTGATGTTATATGGTTTTTTATCCCTGTCTTCTCTATATTGAATATGTTTCTTTTTGTGATCGTGATGAGAAGATTCTATGGGGGAGCCAGCTATGGAGGAGCTTGATGGGACCTCGTATGAGCCAGACGTTGGAGGACGAGCAGTGGATCCTCATAGTTGAGTACAGAGTCTATGGACAATGCATCTTGTCTCTTTAGGAGGTTGTTTTTTTTTTTTTTTTGATGATCTGTTTGTACATTTTGGGATCCGACTGATGGGATTCCCTCTACTGTACTGTATCAGGACTTGAGGTGTATATGTTATGTATGTATATATGATGTATATATTTTAAGTTTTAAATTTTCCGTTGTTTTAATATACTCGCTTAACGACAATAACGAAATCAGGTCTTAATATTTTGGGTTTTCTTTAGTGGGACGTCGGGGCGTCTCAGTGGCTGTACATTGAAGGTGAGATAGAAAGGATATTAGGGTTGGCCCAAAATAATACAAACCTTTTTGAAACAAAAACTAATAATTGTTTTAAAAAAAAGGCCCAAAAAAATTACGGCTCACACTCGTTTATTTCATTTATTTTATTTATTCCTTACCTACAAACCATAGTTTAATAAATTGTACGCCGTCTCTGCTCCCTCATCTTCTTTCTCAGAGTCTCCCCCATCTTCTTTCTCAAAGCGACACAGCCTTCTTCTCATGCGACAATGGCACACCCGATCCAGCATCTCCTCTTTGCGGTTGAATACCCTGGTGTTGTGTTATTCCTCTCTTTCATCTTTTCCATCAGTTTTTTGTTGAAAGATGTTTCGTTTTCCTAAACCATTCAACTCGTCCGCCACCCCGACCAAACCAACCACTCAAACGGACATAAATGGGTTCTATATTATCCTTTTCTGTTTGGTTCGGATTGGGCCTTTTAGGCTCGAATCGGATCGTTGTCCAACCCTATTTGAAGAATATATTACATATTAGATTTTTGGCCTTTACGGTAGTAGAAAATAACAAAGGGTCAATAGGTTGGTGAATGCGGCGCCTGCTTTAGTCTTGCTTTGCCATATACACAACCCAGATGCCAAGGATCAATGTATATGTCTTACACTGAGCAAAAATAAAAATTCAAAATTATCTAGATCAACGACAGGATATTTTCATAGCTAACTAGCGATGTGTATTTAACTACGAAAAATTTTATAGTTTATTGATAGGTAATTCATAACTAACATGTTTAGCGAGAAACTAGCTATGGATTAGTCGATTGGGTACAAAATTTTATTTTGCTGATCTGTGACTAGGTTGGTAAATGCTTAGCCTACAAACTAAGATAGTACACCAACAACATTGATGTGAAAAATTGAAGCACCAGTGAAGCACCGATTTATAGGTAATATAATCAATTTTTTTATTTCTTTTATTTCTCAAAATCCATTGTTACCCTTCATCCCACATCATCTTTCCCAGCTGCTATTGGTGGTGCTCCGTGGAAGACAAAAAATGAGAAATCCACTTCACTGATAATCTCATGACAATTTAGGAATCTAGGGACATAGAGATCAGCATGCTCCAGTGTTAGGAATCTAGGGTCATAGAGATCGGCATGCTCCGGTGCCTCATCTCTCATATCTTCAGTCTAGGGTCCAAGGTTTAAGACGTGAACATATGCAATAGACAAAAACTCGTAGAACCAAAATGTCTCCTTCTTGTGTTGGATGAATCTAGGCTGAGAAGTAGGCCATATAAGCGGCAGTACGGTGTTAGATGTTGTTAGTTAAGTAGTTTGTTAATTGGTTAGTGGGTTAGTTAGGAAGGTAGTTAAGGGAATAAGGCATGTTGCCTATATGTAGAAGAGTAGAGGTTGAGAGAGGGATATCTTGTGAATTGAGTGGAATTGGGGCCTTAGGGCATTTGGGAGGTGCAGACCCTCAAAGTTCTGTAATCTTGTAGTGTAATTCAGGGAATTATCCCTATTTTCTAAAGTAATAGCATTTGATTCCAATCAACTGGTATCAAAGCTCTTTTATGGGCATGGTACGTGGTCCACACGCGAAGAATGGAAGCAATTTGGGCGCTTCTCCTACGAAATCAACACAGTAATAGTGATCATGATAGCAATAGCCACAAAGGTGATGAAGAAGAAAGAAAGCGGAAGAAAGAGAGGCAGTTACAAGAATCCAAAAGGAAGCAGCAAGACCTTGGGGGGAAGGACAAAGGAGGATGGCCCAGGGGTCCATATCCACATTCAAAATAAAAAGCACCACGTAACCAGCCAAGAAGCAAAGGAGAGAAAAAACATGAAAGTCTGAGGCAGATCAGAGAGTTAGTCAAGGCGATGCATCACCGATTGACCGATTACTGTGAGAATCAAGATCTTACGAGTGGAGGAAGCCATGACAGAGCCAGTAACCATGGGGATAACACTGTCGAGATGAAGGTGAAGATTTGGGAATCAAGAATCAAAAACATGGTGATGAAGGAGAAGTAAAAAAATGGAGAGGTCGAATGGTTAGAGTCGAAAGATGGAAATGCAGAAAAGGAGGGTGAGACAGTGGAGCAAGAGGTAGTGGATAATAATGGGCCCAACATAACCACGGGACTAGGTGCTATCGCAAGGGATTCCGGTAAGAAACCGCCACCAGGACCACCGAGCCGAGATTCGCAAACGACGGCGGAGGATGCAATAACAGTTGCGACCACATAAATTTGGATAAGAGTGGTTAGACCACGACCATCCCCAGTACCGCCGGTCTGAAATCTTCCTAAGAATGTGGGGGAGACCAGAGCAACAACACTAATAGCCAAAGGAGAAGAAAAAGAGGAACACACGGGGGACCCTAACTAGTAGGACCATCCACGAGAAGAGGGGGACGACCGAGGGTGATATACTTCCGGTCAAAATACCTTCAGAACCGCCGGGCCTGGATGCTCACGCAAGACTGATTCCGTACTCGCATTTACGACAATGGCGGAGATCACGCGTGTGTCGCAACACCGAGCCAGTAGCACGCCGCTTGGATGTGAGCAAGGACACTGAGGTACGAAGGTCCGATCAGGCCGCCACCACCGTCGAAACCTCTGGATCGTGATACTCATTGGTGGGTCGTCGAGGTATGGGTGGCTAGGGAAGGCAGCAACGCTCATGAGGTGCAGAATCGTATCAGGGTAGGATTGCCATTTCAGAAGCTGGGTCAATTTTATGACCTAATGGGCCAGTCCCAAATCTCTGAGAAGAAGCAATGGGGTACCAGGAAAGTTTTTATGTGTCCACTTTCAATTAATCAAACTTCTTCATTGATTAGAAGGCCCATTTATGAAAGTTACTTCATTGTTGGGCCACAACCCAAGACCTTGAGGAATGAATGTGTCCAAAGGGAAAATAAACAGGAGACATTGGTTCTTTCCATGGGAATTGAAGAAGGGCAACAATGGGACCCTGGTGGACATCTTCAGATGACAACAACAACTGGATTTTCATGCTTCAAGCAGTGGGACCCAAGAAAATTGTTCTTTTGAGAGACCATTTGCTATTCACCTTGGGGACAAGGTGAAAGTTTAGGGGGGGAGTATTGTTAGATATTGTTAGTTAAGTAGTTAGTTAATTGGTTAGTTAAGTGGTTAGTGGGTTAGTTAGGAAGTTAGTTAAGGGAATAAGGCATGTTTCCTATAAATAGAAGAGTAGAGGTTGAGAGAGGGATATCTTGTGAATTGAGTGGAATTGGGGCCTTAGGGCATTTGGGAGGTGCAGACCCTCAAAGTTCTGTAATCTTGTAGTGTAATTCAGGGAATTATCCCTATTTTCTATAGTGATAGCATTTGATTCCTATCATACAGCACCACATGGCACTAGCTTTAACTTAAATGCAAATATTTGTATTGTTACCATAATCAACAAAAAAGCACTTTTGCCCTTTCTCCATTAGTATAAAAAACACCATAAAAAATGAAAACCTTCAGATCTGTAACAAACTGTGGCGCAACGTTGGATTTTTTTATGGACACTGTAAATGTTGGATTTTTGCGAGAAGGGACCAGATCTGTAACCCTCAACCAAGGAAGAAATGTTAGTTGTATGAACTATGAAGTTGAAATATGGATATTTCATAGTGGAGCAATGGTACCATGGTGCAGGGTATTTGGATGGAAAGGAAAACGTGTTCCGATCTGGTGCTGGGTTTCTAGGGAGGTGGGATGGGATGTAGGGTAGGGATAAAAGTATGATAGTGTGATTTCACATCATAATTCTTGTACATTTCTGCATGCATTTTCATATAGTTTAGGCATATTTAAATTGATTTTTATTAGTTTTTGCCTTGGAATGGGTGAGGCGGTTTCTTGGTGTTATTTTGCAGGAATTTAAGGAAAAATGCTCAGTATTGACCATGATGGAGCTGGGATGAAGATAGAGCTTGAAAGGTGAAGAAAATGAGCCAAACAGAGCCCATCACGGCCTGACCGTGATGACCATCACAGCTATGATCAAGCAGAGCAGAAGGCAAAAGTCAGAAGCTGTCACGGCCTAGCCGTGATGCCCATCATGACCGTGACATGTATCCTCAACAGACAGAACCTATCACGTCCCACCCGTGATGAGTGTCACGGACGTGACAGTCCAAAATTTGAAAGCGCGCCTTTGGCAGAACGCGTCACGGCCTGGCCGTGATGGCCATCACGGCCATGACGCACGTTTTGGATCGAAACTCTATAAATAAGGCGCTTGGCAGAATATAAAAAAGGGATCTCTGGACTTGGACCAGATAATAGACACACAGAAAAACAAGGTTTTTAACCTAGGAGCACTTTTACCCTAGGGAGATTCTTGGGAAGCAAAAAGGGGCGTGATTTCTCGAACCAAGGGACTCGGTGGTGACGATCGTGGAGAGCTTCAATGGAGTTTCTTCTTCCCTTTGTTCTTGCTATTCTGGTTTTGGCTTTCTCTTTCTCTATGAGTAGCTAAATCCCTTTTGTTGGGATTAGATGTAACTTAACTGAATATCATGTATTTGCCTTGATTGATTAATCTATGTTTATGCCTTCGTATTAGTGTTTAATTCCGTCGCTTAATGCTTTTTGTGGTTTAGCTACCCATAAACTGATTTTAAGATTTGATTTGCAATGGGGACGTTCTTATCAATTCTTGATCTGGAATTAAACACCTAGTAAACCTCGCATGTAGGAATGGGGTTTGGTTTATTAGTAACCGCGTAATCCTTAATCTTAATGCAAATTCATTAATCTAGGCCACCTAAGGAATTATGATCTATTAGTGGATTTAGGCTCTTGTCATCTGAGGAATCAGGGCTTGAGTAATTTCGTGGGTTGATTTTAATAATTGAAGCATAAACTGGATTGGTAGTCTTGGTATTGCATGAGGCTAAGGTTTAGTGAGATTTAATCCCAACATCCATTTTTCTGCATTCCAAGTGCGACACCCTAACTCGGGTCATCACATGGCTACCCGTTTGCGGAAATAAAACTTAATTTGCTGGTTGCTTTCGGAAAATAATGTTTTCTCAACGTTTATCTTTTCGAAATATGGTGATATAATTTTTCTTTTCAACATCGTCACAACAACGTTCACATAACCACACTTAGATATATCGATATATATATACATACATATATATATATATATATATATATATATATATATATATATATATATCATACAGCTATACTGCCTCATAAGTTTCACACTTAAACATTTATAATAAAAAGATTATTCCCAAAACATAACTGAACTTAGACCTAAGTTGGTCAAAACACTACGGCAAAAGAAGCAGCATCAACATTTCCCGAACTACACATCCTTCTTCTTCTAGACGCCATAATCCTTAAGAGGTTCATCTGAATTCCACCATGTAGAAACCAGAATAGAAACCACAAATAAAACATGCAAGAGTGAGAAACCGATAATTTGATCATAACGCGAGAACCATATGTACGACACAACAAAACATATACAAACCCAGATCAGTTAATTTCTCATATTTAATATTGGCATACAACACAATATATCAAAGGGACTCACACCCGAACATCGTCGTTTTTTTAAATCTGAATGCATGAACACTTCATATTCGTCGTCTAAAACTTCATACTTAATCTCATGAGATATCCCAACCTCGTGATGAGTTGATCAGACTCAATTGCCACAGGCACACCGCCACAGGCACACCCATCGCACACTGTCCAACATCGTGGCACAGTGATAACATCGTAGATGGGGTCTCATTGTCCAAGCCCCGGGCACAATGAGGAACATCGTAGCATGATATACTTGATGCCGCAAGATAATCACTCGTAGAATCACAACACGTCTGCCATATGCATTCAAGAAAACATTTTGTTCTCGACACTTTTCTTTGTGTTATATCTTTCTTTGTCAAAGCTCTCAAAAGCTTTTGACCAACCATAATTTAAACATCTTTAAAACCTTTGTTAAAACACAGGACCTCCAAGTCCGAGTGATCAATCACGAACCCTAGACTGATGCCTCAGGCTTAGGTTCGTGGTAGTCGAAAACATCTAAAATGTTTTAACCTCTTTAAGTAGATACCCAATCTACAACACAACAACCTTAATACCCCGATGTTTCGGTTATTAAGCTCTATATCATCTTTTACGTCATTAAGTAAAACTCATTCACCGAAATTTCTTTCTACTTGTAATTCGTTTATAAAACGTCAAATCGTTTAGAACTCTTTTACTGAAACTTCAACTCTTTAAATCAATTCAGATTAAATTTCTTCTCAAAATAAGTACTGTTGTTTTTCAACTTTCACTATAAATAATTTCAAAACTTGTCGTTGTTTATCATTTTCCAAGAAAATGTTTTTAAAGTCAAGCTTTGACTTTTATAATATTTTACTATATTATTATTATTATTATTATTTTATTTTTATTTTTATAAATTATTTTCGAATATTAATTTCACAAAATAACTTTTTATAATATTACATAATTTCTTGCGTAAAAATCAGCAGTACCAAAAAAAATTTCACGGTTACGCTCTCACCGTGACTCCTAAATTACTTTTACACTAATAAATCATTAAAATAATAATATTTCTCAAAACTCATTATTTTTCCAAAATAGTATTTTCCACCACTATTATATTCCAACATTTACCATAAAACATTGAATATAATTCTTCATAGCTTATTAAATCTTTTATCTGATTAATCGGTTGTGCATTGACCACTGTCAGGCCTCACAAACAACATCCAACATCATCAAAATTATATCACCAAGCAGATCTTGCATCATAATAATATAATATACTACTGCAAATAATTAAATAAATTATAAGCAGAGAAACAATCCAACACAGATAAACAGCTAGAAACACATAGCCAAATAAAACAAACCAGACACCACAACCACATAAACAAATGTATACAAACCACAAACATGGACATATGGTCATCCGAATAATCCGTCAGGTAACCCCTCTTACCTCTTGAAGATCCACAGCAAGTTGAATTAAATTCGTCGGAAGCCGGAAACTCACGTACACCGCTTTATACTTAACCTTCAACCATTACAATCAAACAATCACAATTCAAGAAACTAAAAACATACAAAACCCTACTACATGGTCAGGGCCTCTAGGGTTTTTGACTAACTAAAATTCCTAATCATGATTAAGTCATGGATTAATGGTCCTTAATTAACCTAAATCATAGATTAGTAACTAAACAACTAAGTTTCAAACTCAAAACTTCCTAACTCTTTTATATAAGGATTCGGCCTCAACATGTTCATAGGGCTAGGGTTCTTAGTTTAATAAACCAACTTGGATTTATTAGGCATACATACTAAGAGTTTGATTAACAAGATCATTAAGGAAAACTATGAACAAAAACTCATTAAATCTCACCCACTTAGGGTTCAGCCAACATAGAGATTTTTTAGTAAAGATTTTCATTTTAATAATCCATCATGGATTAGAGTGTGTAGACATACATGCCATATAGAATACATGATCATACATGACAACACATGAACAAAACTCTATCAAACCTACTTTGATAGATTCGGCCAAGGCTAGGTTTTTAAGAAAGAAATTTTTTATTACATCATGCTCTTGGATTTAGATAATATACATGATATCAAGAAGATAGAAAGTAGTTTCATCATCATGAGATTTTTCTAGAATTTATTATGACTTTTCAAAGTTCTAGGGTTAGAAACTTTAAAGTGATGAACAACTATGATATAAGCATTGAATCAAGAAACTTGCTAAAGAACATAGGCATGATTAAGGAAGAAGATTAGGATTTACCTCTTGAAAATCAATGAAAAAGGAAATCCAAGAACTTGCTTCAAAATCTAACACTAGAAGACTTATAACTTTAGGGTTTTTTTGAACAAATGACAATAGAAACTAAGTGAAAAGTGAGAGAGGGTATTTATAGAGCTTTCTTGCGCCACTTTTAGAAGGATCTAGAGATGATGAGTTGTCTTGCTAAAAGGATTGAAATGCAAATACTTCCTAGGGACCATTTTGCAAAGATTCCAAAAGTTTAAGGACTAGTTTGCAATTTGCCAATAAATTGCCATGATGACTTTTTTCCACATTTAATGTGAGCTTATCTTGACTAACTTTGGACTGAATTATTGTCATAGATATTTTAAGACAAATCAAGAATGTTTGAGAAGATTAAAGAATGTTGAAGAACAAAGTGGAAGAATGTAGAACATTCTAGAAAGTCTTGGTTCATCCAACAACAAATGAGGGCAGTCTTCAATACCTCATGGGCTTGTGCATGGGCTTGGTAAATTTGGGCTTGGTTTCATTTTTTTGGGGCCCACTTGAATATTTAAGCATTAAGCTTGGCATAGGAAACTTGTATAGTTTCAAATAGGCTTTATGAAATCAATCCATGAACTAGAAAATTTTGGGCTTCAAAGACACGTCCCTTATAAATTGGGAACAAGGATTCTAGCCCAATTCACTTGAAAAAAACTTAGAAACTAATTTAGGGACAAAAGGGTAATTAACAAAAAGTTCAGGGACTTAAGCGTAAAATTCCTAAATTTTCACTTTAACCCTGAAAAACCTTCTAGACTTAAAAATATGATTCATCCCCTTGAATCATCTCAAAATCCTAAGGTAAACCCTCTATCGGCTCTTAGAAACTCCAAAATTCCTTCCATCGTCTACCCGATTACGCGTTCCGCCCGAAAAATGTAAATTATTTTAATTTTTTCCAAAATCAATCTAAAAATACAAAATTGTAGAAAATAAAATAATAATCTTAATTCTTTCGTTCATGAATTAAAATTAGGTCTTTTGAGCAGTATTATTATACTGTCAATGGAATTCATGCGTGGGTTTCACCTGACTTTCCAACCTAAATTTTAATCGTAACTTCCTACATTCAAGTAGGATTTAGTGATAAACTCCTTTTATTTAAAATAATTTTCTCAAACTCAAATAAATTTATAAACATATTTATATGTATTACTGTTATTTAAAACAGTGAAATACAGGGTGTTACGCCAAGTGTTTGATAAAATTCCCCCAAAAGACCAAAAATATTGTATTGCTTTTGTTGCTTTAGTTTATGTTTTGATCTTTCTTCATTTAATCTAGATAGTTGTTTGATTTGTGAATTGGTAATTGGCAACTGATCCCTGTGGACAAGATATCCGGTCTCACCACCGTATTACTAGTACGACTAGGTATACTTGCCTAGATTTCGTCAACAAAGTATCATTTTGATTTCTTGTTGTTAGCCTGTTTAACCATTTACCAATTTCAATCTCAACCCTCCAATTATTTAATTAATATATCTAATGGTTATTTTTGCTCCCTCACTCATGAGGGACTTACTCCCTCCCTCATATTAGAAGCCACCGTAAAATTAATTTAATTTCCAATTCAAAATTATTATTATTATTTTCTAATGTGTTCTTTATAGTAGAAGTTTGCGCCCAACATAAGCTTCTAATTTATGGGTTTTTGCAACACGAATAATTTTCAATGTGACACGTAAGATGTCAGGGAAATGATAAGCGAAACCGATTCACTGTGGTCGTGGAGCTCGAACCCACGACCACAAAGTTAAGAGCCTTGCTCTCTACCGACTGAGCTAGACAGGTAGCTTGTTATGGCTTCGAGTTAAAACAATATTAGACTAAACCTGCCATTCGCATTTACCAACGATGTAACGAGGTTTCTTCTATTATCATTACACAATTTCACTACCTTCTGTGACTGTGTCTACCTTTCCCTGTCAGTAAATTTGCCAAAATAAAATTGAAAACTAAATTATAAAATAGTTGAATTTGGAAATTGTGGCAGCAAAAGAGAGAAAAAACAATTGAGAGAGAATCTATGGAGTTTTATTGTATTGAGTATGTTCAGATGAATTACAATGGTACCGTGTATAGTATATATAGAAGAGAGACTTAACACTTTAACCTCTCACGCATTGTAACTAACTCAGTAACCAATCTCTAACTGATCTAATAGTCACTAACTGACTTTAACTGATTACAATTTGACTAACTGAATTGCATTCCCTAACACCCCCTGCAAACTCAAGGGTGAAGGAGCTTGAACCCTAAGTTTGTGGTGACAGTGTTGGAATGCAGTAAGTGCCAAAGGTTTTGTTAAGACATCTGCAGTTTGATCCGTTGAAGAGATGTGGTGGACAACCAATTCTTGCTTCTGATTATGACAATAAACAGTAGGAGGAGCAGAGATTGAGATATGTAGTTCAGAGAGCAACGATTGCAACCAAGCAAGTTCTGCAATAACAGTAACCAAACTCCTATATTCTGCCTCCATACTAGACCTAGACACAACCGCTTGTTTCTTGGAGGACCATGATATAAGATTGGAACCCAAATAGACACAATAACCTATGGTGGACTTTCTATCATCAATATCAGACCCCCAGTCTACATATCACAGAAGGCTGTAAGCCGCATGTTCACTGACTTGGAAAATGTAAGATCATAAGAGGTTGTGCCCTTCAAGTATCTTAGGATTCTCTTGACATCTTGCCAATGAGACTCCTTCAGGGCATGCATAAATTGACACACTTTGTTTACTGCATAGGAGATGTAGGGTCTAGTCATTGTCAAATATTGGAGTCCACCAATAATTGATATGTACAAGTTGGGATTTTATGTAGCCACAGTGTCATAAGAAGTGAGCTTAACATTAGGAACCATTGCGGTGGTCATAGGCTTGGCTGTGAGCATATTTGCCTTCTTTAATAGATCATTGATGTACTCAGTTTGGCTAAGAGTGATTGAGCCAGATGAAGATTTCTGTACTTGGATACCAAGAAAGAAATTGAGATCACCAAGGTCCTTAAGAGGAAATTTAGTATGAAGGGAGTGAATCAACTCATTGATGGCAGTAGTGGAGTTGCTTGCGAAGATTATATCATCAACATAGACCAAAACCAAACTGGAGATTGAGTTGGTGAACTTGGTGAGCAGAGATGTATCACATTTTGCTGAACTAAAGCCAAGTGTAAGAAGGATGTTGTGCAGTTTTGGGTTAGGCTCTTGGGGCCTGTTTTAAGCCATATAGTGCTTTATTCAATCTGCAAAATAGAAGGCCATCACTTTGAACAAAACCAGGTGGCTGAGTCATGAATACTTCCTCAGTGAGGTCCCCATTTAGTAAGGCATTGTTGACATCAACTTTCATAATAGGCCAATTATGAGATAGTGCCAAGGTGAGGACCACTGGAATAGTTGTGGGCTTGACTACAGGACAGAAAGTTTCTAAAAAATCAAAGCGTTATTTTTTATGAAAGTCCTTGGCCACCAACCTTGCTTTGTACTTTTTGATGGAACCATCAAGGTTATGCTTTACCCGAAATACCCACTTGCATCATATGGCATCTTTGCCTTGTGGAAGTGGCACAATAGACCATGTGTTTGTGTTGATCAAAGCAGCATACTCTTATTCCATTGCATCTCTCCAGTGAGGAGATTGTAGTGCAGCCTTAACAGACTTTGGATCGGAATTCATGTCAGTAGAGCATTCAGTAGTAAGCAGGAATTTGGGCTTGAATATGCCTGACTTACTTCCAGTTCTCATTGAATGAGCATTAGTTGCAGTGATGGACTCAGGGTTCCAAGATGGATCATACAATGTCTCAAGCACTGCCATGAATGCTGACATAGTAGGATCATCTTTTGTGCTTTCAGTTACCATTGCACTGCCATTTTTGTTGTAACATCCCAGTTTTTACCGTTTTTTAATATCGATAAAAAATATATGTTTATATTATTTTTATTGGAATAATAATTATTTGGACATTTATTTTTGTTTATTTCATGATGCTTAATCTTGAGTAATTTTATTTACTCTTTTAAATTTATTTTATTGGGTGCGTTAGAACTGACTTATTTCAGTGTATCCACGCTTACTAGACAATAATATTTTGTTATTGTCAATATTGGTATTAGTTTAGAAAAATATTTTAAATAATATGGTTGAAAGAAAATTATTTTCATATTTTACTCTGTTTAATTTTTAGATTTGAAAATATGTTGGTTTGAAATTAATCTGGGATTAATTTAGGATCATTGATTTTCTGGGTTGATCAATTCAACTATCAAACTTTACTTTAATTCAAATTTTGAAATCATATTTTTATCACTCATTATTTTAGATAAAATGATCAATATAATTTACTTTTTTTTAGAATCAATCTCAAACACTCATTTTTATACTTACCCACTAAGTAAATGAAAAACAAACACTTCCCTTCCCTTTGGTCAGGAATGCACCACGACACCCTTCATTATCTCCTTCCTATTCACGTTCTTTTCTTTCCTGCTTCATCAAAAATACATCTCACCTCACTTCTCTCAAAACTTTGAAAATCTTCTCCTCCTTCTCTCTTAACCATCAGCCGCGCGCCGCCTACATGGGACCACCTCCGGCCACCGCTCGAAGTGGGGAAAACCATCGGCTCGCATCCCTGCACGCGCTGCTTGGAGGTGCGACCGGCGTCACTGCTGTTTGCGTGCGGAGTGCCACCCTCCACCGCGGAGAGCTTCTCTGGTCGTCGATCATGGAGGTTCTTCGCCGTTCATGGAGCTTTTCTCTTCTTGTCTAAGGCTTGTTCTTGATTGGTTGTGGGTTGTCACATGAAATGGAGCTCCACCACCGTCGTGGCCATCACGTCGGACATCTGAGAACCTCTGTCTCCTCCTTCCTCTTCACCTTAGGTAAGTGTTTGACCCCTAATCTCTTCTAGTTGAAAAATCCTCAAATTAATTTTGAAACCCTAACCCTAAGATTTTGATTTCAGTTTCAAAGTGTGAAATTAACACTTGTTTTAAGCTGCCTGGGACCTTTATGATCAAGCTCTAAGAGCTTAGGTTCAACAAAAATCCCTAACCCATTTTTCCCTATTAAGGCCAAAAATCACTCCTAGAGAGATAGAAGGAAATTTTCAAAACTTGACTTGTATTGTGATGTTTTGTAAAGGGAACGTGGTATAAGTATACTTTTTGGAATCGTGGGAGGAAGCTGGATCTAGGACAACTCTTCATAGGCAAAGATTTCACTGTTTGAGGTAAAGGGAGTAAGCCTGAGGAGTTCTAGATAGTCATATGCTATTTTGGTGTTGTCTGCAAAATTATCTGTCGTGGTTGTTCTGTGGTTTTAATTATTTAGTTTCTAGTTGGTTATGTGATTTGATGTGATTCATTGAGTTATTTGGTTATAACGGTGATGCATGCTACAACTGTGTTGTATGGGATTATCTGTTTGGTTGTTTGATTGACTGAAAGTCTGACAGTGGTCAGTGCCCAAGTAAATTAAAGATAAAAGCTTAAAAAGCTTGAGGAAAGGTTTAAGGGATTTTATTTAAGGAAGTGGAAGTAGATATTGAAAATCATCATATTTGATAATGTTTTTGGTGAAAGAATGATTGATGAGTATCTTGATGATATTCATGTCACGATGTATTTGTTAGTCATGGTATCATGGTGATAATCATGTTTCACGTTGACCAATGTGCCTTAATGGACAATGTGCCATTTAAAGTTGACCATTGTACCTTAATGGACGTTGTGCCATTTGTTTTGTTGACCATTGTACCTTAATGGACGATGTGCCATTTGTTCTATGTTGACCATCGTGTCGGGAGTTTTAAACGATGTGCCATATATTGTGTTGACCATCGTGCCGAGAGTTTTGGACGATGTGCAGTGTTATTAGGTATAAAGATAGGGTATAAAGATTAGATGTTAAACTGTGAAGTGTCATTAATCTTTTTAAAAATGACGATGTTTAGGGTATGAAACCCATTGACAAACATTTTGCTTTATTATGAAAACTTATGTTGTTATGAACATGTATATGTGTATATGATTTCTTGTGTGTCGCGCATGTGGTTATCTTATAAAACTCATATATTGGTAACTCACCTTTGCACTATATTTGTGTGGTCTTGTGTCGTACCATGGTACGTGACTACAAATGATGAAAAGAGGATTTCAGCTTCACTAGGGGACATTAGTTCCAATTCTTGAAAATGTCAGAAGTCTGACATTAGTTATAATGATGAGAATCGTGGGAGTCTTCCCCACAAATAACTTTTCGAATGACCACCTTAGGTTTTTGAGACGTTGTAGATTTCTGATAGTATGTATGAGTATGGCTCGGAGACCCTTTATTTTGAATGGAATGTTTATGGCTCAGAGAGCTTTTCTTTTGGATGGAAATCTAAGATTTTTCTTTTGGTCATGTATATTTTGTTGATGTGAATATTTTCAGAATAACACCATCTTGATGTATTTTGTATGACTGAAACTTCTGGGATGAAAATATAAATATTTTCGCAGCTATTTTTATTTTGGGATGTTGGAATTACAGAGGACACACTGTCAAAATTTTGTAAAAATTCTAGATTTTCATTTAAGTACATTTCAAAAATAAATAGGCACGCTAGGCTAGGATTATAAGTCTGAGCGCCGGTCACGGCTTAGGTTTTGAGTTGTGACAAATTTTATATACAGGACCAGAACCTATACAATGATAGATGAAAATGTAGTGTTATTATTTTAAAATAGGTTTTAAGTTTTACCGCAACCGCAGGAATAATTTTATACCCACTTTCATGACCTATAGATAATTACACGAGAAATTTTCCGAAAGCAAACCAGCAATTATTATTTTATTTTAGTATGTTATTACGAAATTGAGTTAGTCATGTAATACCTGGTGTAACGCCCCCCTTACCTTTGAGGGCATTACTTACGTAACACATGCGGAATTTAAATTAAAAGATAATTTGCTGGTGCTTTCGGAAAATAATTTATATAAGTATATAAGTGTCTGAAATTGGGTATAAAAATTTTTGTCACGACTCCTAAGCCTTGATTGGCACACAAACTTACTATCATAATATGGCAAACCTATTTAATTTAAAGAATATACTTGAATAAGAGCTAGTATTTTACGAAAATTTCGACAGAGTCTCCTCTGTATTTCGGACATCCCAGGTAAAAGAACACCTGCTAAAATAATTACATTTTCATTCCAGAATTCCAGTTACACCAAATACAATCAAGCAATAACATGCTAAAGATAGTTATATCAATTAGCTTTACAAGACCAAAAGGGAAAGTTTAAGTTTGCTTTCAAAATAACGCTCTCCGAGCCATAAACATTTCATTTAAAAATAAAGGCTCTCTGAGCCATACTCATACATACTTATCAAAATAACCTAAGTCTCAAAACCCTAAGCTGGTCATTCTAAAAGTTATTCTCGAGAAGAACTCACGTGATCGTTCCACAATCAAATACTTCGTCAAGCAACTAGATCTAAGTCTCTGAGTGACTTAGGAAGACTCCTCTGCACATCTGTACTAGAATACCCGAGGTACAATAGCAAACCAGAAGAAATCTGATATGTTTGTAAGGGTGAGATACCATCATAAGATATATCCCACAACAACCATATACATGATACATACAGCACATAATCATATAAGCAGTCAAATCATGCATATACACAACAAAATAGTGTTATATCAAAGGGCATCAAACCCGCACAGTCAATCTTTCGAAAATATGCATGACACTTCAATCATCAGGCTCTAACTTAATCTCATGAGATATCAACACCATTTCATTTCACTGAATCATCATTAGAGTTGGTCAAGCTCTAGCCCACCTGGGCAGTTACCCCCTTACCCTCATGCATTAAGGTCTCGGGGCGGCAACGCGTCACATGTGCCTCTTAACTCGGTTTACATGGACAGACTCCCCAGATACCACCTTGTATCTGTCATAATCATCAATAGCACGTCTGCTTGGGGAAATGCACATGATAAAATGTTTTATTGAAAGGATTTCTTTGTGTTCATTCTTTTCACTGTCGATGCTCAAAGCTAACGACTTAATCATCATTTCCCCATCACTTGAGAACTCAGAAACATAGGACTCATAGTCCGAATGCTCAATCACAATGCCCAAGACCGTGGCATAGCCAAGGGTTGTGGTCGTGAGAAAACAACCTTCACCTTTAATCATAATCATCACACGCGGTCGAAAGACACGGTCCAACACAACGTGATTAGGACCCAAGTCCCTAATATCATAACCAGGGCTCGTAGTCCCGGGTTAACACCGATCCAAGATCACGTGCACATCACTCTGAATACTAGAGGCGACGTCTCGCGTTCTAGATTCACTTTCATAAGTACTTATTTTTCGTTCAGTGAAAAACAAATCCAAAACCGAATCCTCGATAACCTATCCAGGTTATCGGAAAGTTTCTAAAATGTTTAGGAAAACCTTTTTCTTTGAAAATCTTCTTATAAAGCATCTTTGAAATTCTTTTATCTTTGAAATATTTCCCCAATAGGATATTGCCAAATAACCTTGAAAGTTTCCACTTGAAAACACATAGTTCGAAAAGGATTTTCCTCTTGAATATCAATAGTACACCAAAATCATTTCCACATTTAAAACAAGTACTTTAAGTTTAAAGAGCTTTTGGAAAAGAACACCAATCCCTCCATATTCAAAGCTTATTAAGGTTTTTAATCCTTATTATGGTTGAGCACGACGCACGTCTGGCTTAGCAAACTTTCAATCAACAACGATGTATATCATCGATGTAATGGCAATCTCACAGTTGAAAGCATTTCATCACATATATGCATTATATCATTTAGAACAAGTACAGTTCAATCATCGGATAATAGCGAACAGTTTTAAGTACATAAAATAATCAAGTCAGCTCAATCATCATATAAGTATCCAGTTAAACACCTACACACATGCATACAGTCATTGAATATCCCTAGGCAAAACTCCCCTTACCTTTGAAGACAAGTAAAGGATCCTCGTCTTAATACTCACATTAGCTCCAAGAGTGTAACTATCTACTCCATCAAGCAAGCATAGCCGTGTCAAACGTCTCAGAGAGGAAATCCAACAACGCGCAACAACCAAAAATCAAGAAATCAATTTCACGTGATCAAACACACATTCTAACTTTATCTAAACACCTAATCTAATTACCAAACAAGGTTACTTTTAAAGAAAATCGTGTTTGAAGCTCACGCTTCCTAATACCCTTTTAGGAAACTTTGTTTTGATTAAAAGATCTTGAAAAAGAACTTTGGAAATCATCCATTAAGAGTCCTAATTACACTAAATCATGATTAATTTCATAAAAACATACCCAAATTCAAATAAAATCAAATTGGGGGTTTAGGGCTCATTTTTAAAATTTAGGGAAAACTCAGAATAATGAAATTGGTTTAGGGAAACACAAACTCGCAGTCCCAATCTCATAAAACAACTTTAAATTTCAAGATTAAAATCTGAAATCAGAGGGTTAGGGTTAGGGTTTCAAAATCAATTTGGGGATTTACAAAAGAGAAGAGGTTAGAGGTAAAACTCTTACCCAAGGTGAAGAAGAGATGATGTGGTGGCTGTCTGGGAGGTCCGGCACGGCGGAGCAGCAGAGAACGGAGGAGAACAGGGGCGAGAACACGCGATCGTCTCTCCCACTCCATGCGGCGGCTGACCGACGACGGCGGGCGGCGGTGCGAGGTCGTCTTCTCCCATAGCAGACGCGGTGAAACGGCGACGGGACGGTACACCTACGACGGCGCGCGAGACCAGGTGCGGTGGTCGTCCCCTCCACGTCGAGCTGCGATCGAAGCTGCTACCAGGGCTGCGCTCGCGATCGGGGTTCCAAGGTGGTGGTGCGCGGGCTGAGTTAAGGGAAGGAGGAGGAAGAAGACGGAGTGAGGAGGAAGAAGAAGGAAGAAAAAGAAAAGAGAAGAAAGGAAGAGAGAAAGAAGAAAAGAGAAAGAAACAGAAAGAAAAGAGAGACAGAGAGAGAACGTCGAGAATGAGAGAGAGAAAAGTGAGGAAGCTTAGCTTTTAAGCTAATTATTTAGTGATAGGTACCAAATGAGTGATAAATATTAGGCCTAAAATAAACATGTTTTTACTTTTTGGATTCTAAAAATAAAGGTTGATAAAAATATGTTTTCGAAATTCAAGTTAGAGTAAAGATTAATAATTGAACTGATCAACTAAGAAAATACTCAGTCCAAAATTTAATCTCCGAAAATTACCAAACCAAAATATTCTTAACTCTAAAATTAAATAGGATAAGAGTATGAAAATGCTTTTCTCTTAATCATATTATTTAAAATATTTTTCTGTACTGGTATAATAGTGACAATAACGTAATTATTGTCTAGTAAGCGTGCATTCACTGAACTAAGTCAGTGCTAACGCACCCAATAAAATAATTTGAAGAGAGTAATTTAATTACTCAGACTAAACCACATAACTTAAAAAAAAACATAAACATCCAAATAAAATAATTAATCCTAAGTGTAAAAACTAGGGTGTTACATTACTACCCCTCTTAAAAAAAATTTCGTCCTCAAAATTTCGTAGCTCAAAACTAAACAGGATGTTGTAATCATACCTTAACTCTAAAATCTTGCTTCGTATTTTCATTGCTTCATTCCTTTCATCTATAACACTATAACAAGATCAATTCTTATGCTATTTTATTTATCCTCGAGACTTTTCACTACCACATTCCCTCCACTACCTTTGATATTTCATCTTAGTCTATTACACTTCAAAGAACAAAATCAACGCTTAATCTCTTCATTTAACTTTCTCAATACAAATCCATTAGGAAAAACTTTCTCCAATATCTAACTTTCACAACTAACATTAAAACCAACAATATCTTTACCATAACATCAATTAACCTTCTACTCAAGAGATGCGATCCTAGTCTTAGTTCATTTGGGCTTAATCTACTCTTCTAGTCATATCAAATTCACACTTTCAAATCTTCAATCAAAACGTCGTAACATTCCTGAGTTGCACATGATAACCTTTGCACTAAAAACCTAAGAAATTCAATCTTATCAAAATTGAATCTTACCACATCCAACATAATTCGTTCTCTTCTTAATTCCACTTGAATCCTTTGACTACTTAAATTTCATATCCTTCATTTGCCTCTCATTTTCAATTTGGTTCTCAAGCCCCATTAATATCCCTGGTTTAAGAAATTTCCCATGCACCTTTACCGTATTGTCCAAGGAAAATACACAACTCCTAACAATTCCTCCATCTGAAAACATAGCTCTATCACTTATACAAGGAAGTGCTTGTATCCTATCTACCCTTATCTTATTTATTTGCAACCGAGAAAAGAGATTATAAAATAGAGGTTTCTCTAAGGCCATTACCCCTAGGAGTTGCCCCAAAACAAAGCCAAGAAATCCAGGTGGACACTCCCTAATGGCAATCTTGGATTTAAAATATCTAGTTTCCACTATGGATCATCAACCACATATTTACCAAAATAAAACCTCAAAGATTATAAACATTTCGCCATAGCCTATTACACTCGAAAGACACAATCCAAAACTTAAATCACTTCTTGCCTCAAAATTTGTCTAATAGCAAAACTTCAACACCTTATCCTCACAACGAACATCAAGTTCAACACTTACTCTATCACGTATATCAACTTCCCACCCAAAGCACACAATTATAGTCTTAGTTTTCTTTGAATATATTCCACCACTCCAAATTATATCATAGTCATTCATTTCAATCTTAAAGAATACAATTACATTTCTCCATGCAATTACAACCAAAAGGAATCACTTCAACTTGAATTATCCAAAATCATAATTCTTAAACTTTTCTAACTACTTAGTTTCACTCAAGAACTCCTTTTTACTATTTCCGTTCAAATTAAGGAAAACTACCATAAATATTTTTCCGTTAATCCTCGGACTCACGAAGTCAACATTAACCATAAACATTGATCACTACTCTAAATTCCTTTAATGATATATCTACCTTGATCATATAAAGTCCATTATAATCATCTCGCTCAATGATGTTGAACTTAAGGGTTCTCATAGTACCATTCACATCTATACATTAACAAAGCTCCTATCAATTCTGGTTTGTCCTACCATAGAGATGACAAAAATTAGGTACCACACTATCTCCCGACTAACCTTGCTAAGGATAGGTAATCTCATTACTTATCCATCCCATCGAGGATGATCGGTTGGACTTAGTCTCAACTTAGTCTTCAACACTTAAAGTAAACTTAACCGACACACGGTTGATAAACTTCCGTTTTCATCCGAAACAACACTTGAAGATACTCCATGAAGTCTGAACAATCTTCTCGATACATTATTCGGTTCACTAACTCTGCTTGTGGATCTTAACTCGTAAGAAGATGTAGACTTCACCAGGTCGATCAACGATCACTTGAATTCAAACAAGACTCATGTAGGTCTTGAAAAACTCATAACAAAGATTGAAGGAATGCCAACATCTCAACAAGGAAGGTCTCAATTGTACATCTTGATGTGGAGATATCCAACTCACGACTGATGAGATAAGTCACACATCGACAACATTTGGAAAATATGTAGAATTAAAATGATCAATGACGAGAAGTACGGTCGAACCGCAATAAGACAAGACCTTGGTGATCATAAAAGAATTTCTCAAGAAAAGAAAATTTTTCTGGATTTCACGTTCACATAAGCATAGAAAAGAATTTCATTAATTTGAAGGATATCGGAACATCCAGTATGGAAAAAGATCATTCCATCAGGTTCGTGGATGTAAAAATGCATGATCAATACACATTTACAAACATGAATCTAATAAAGTTCATTATTCCACAAGAATCTTCCAACGGATTCAAAGAATCAAGGGGTGAATAATGTCTAATCCCAAGAGGATTAATTCTTATCCTTAATACAAAGAATTTACAAAATGATGACTTTCACCTCTATCAAAAAATAGAAGTGACGAAACTAAGTTTCACCAAGAAACTTCTGTTATCACGAAATTATCTAGGTTATAACTCAAGAAATAGTCATAACCACTTTTCTCAACAAAATGTGAAAGTATCCAGACCAATGGATTCTGTTAAATCAATTCACTCAAATGTCTAATACATCGAGGATCATTTAGGAGTGTGAGTACAACTTCTCACAAACAAAGAAATGAATAACTGGAAATCAATGAATTAGCATAACTAATTCAGGAGTCTTGACAGATTTCAAATTAAAGTCAGAAAATACTTGTTCATAATTCGTCCTTTACTTAGTTGTCAGGAATCTAGACGGTGACACGAGCCTTCACACAACGTTGGTGCTTCACAAGGAAAACACTCGGTCTAACAAACGATTCAGACCACCGATCTTTCGATTGAATGAGTCATCTAACTTCGTTTTAACCGTAGGCAACATCCTACACAAAGCGACAAAGATCCGACCGAATCCGAGAAACAAGATCAATCTGAAGTCAATGTCCTTTGCTAACTATAAACCTAGAATATTTCCAGGAAACACTCCCGGAAAAATCCTTTGCACAAACACCTTGTTTCGAATGTCAGACACGATTCGCAAGGATAATCGAATGTCATATTCGAACCCAAGTAACATTCAAAATCTAAGGTCTCCCAGGACATAAAGCCCTTGGAAAACCATCAAGAACATATACTTGTGTGTCAACACACATTGCTTCAACAAGAAACAATTCAAACAAAATCCAACCAGAGATCACACAACAAAAACTTAACAGACCTATTCCCTAAAGATCCCGAAAGACTCGACCAGCTCTGATACCACCTTGTAACGCCCCCCCCTTGAGGGCATTACTTACGTAACACATGCGGAATTTAAATTAAAAGATAATTTGCTGGTGCTTTCGGAAAATAATTTATATAAGTATATAAGTGTCTGAAATTGGGTATAAAAATTTTTGTCACGACTCCTAAGCCTTGATTGGCACACAAACTTACTATCATAATATGGCAAACCTATTTAATTTAAAGAATATACTTGAATAAGAGCTAGTATTTTACGAAAATTTCGACAGAGTCTCCTCTGTATTTCGGACATCCCAGGTAAAAGAACACCTGCTAAAATAATTACATTTTCATTCCAGAATTCCAGTTACACCAAATACAATCAAGCAATAACATGCTAAAGATAGTTATATCAATTAGCTTTACAAGACCAAAAGGGAAAGTTTAAGTTTGCTTTCAAAATAACGCTCTCCGGAGCCATAAACATTTCATTTAAAAATAAAGGCTCTCTCGAGCCATACTCATACATACTTATCAAAATAATCTAAGTCTCAAAACCCTAAGCTGGTCATTCTAAAAGTTATTCTGAGAAGAACTCACGTGATCGTTCCACAATCAAATACTTCGTCAAGCAACTAGATCTAAGTCTCTGAGTGACTTAGGAAGACTCCTCTGCACATCCGTACTAGAATACCCGAGGTACAATAGCAAACCGGAAGAAATCGATATGTTTGTAAGGGTGAGATACCATCATAAGATATATCCCACAACAACCATATACATGATACATACAGCACATAATCATATAAGCGGTCAAATCATGCATATACACAACAAAATAGTGTTATATCAAAGGGCATCAAACCCGCACAATCAATCTTTCGAAAATATGCATGACACTTCAATCATCGGCTCTAACTTAATCTCATGAGATATCAACACCATTTCATTTCATTGAATCATCATTAGAGTTGGTCAAGCTCTAGCCCACCTGGCGATTACCCCCTTACCCTCATGCATTAAGGTCTCGGGACGGGCAACGTCACATGTGCCTCTTAACTTCGGTTTACATGGATGAGACTCCCGGATACCACCTTGTATCTCGTTATAATCATCAATAGCACGCCTCGCTTGGGGAAATGCACATGATAAAATATTTTATTGAAAGGATTTCTTTGTGTTCATTCTTTTCACCTGTCGTTGCTCAAAGCTAACGACTTAATCATCATTTCCCCATCACTTGAGAACTCGAAACATAGGACTCATAGTCCGAATACTCAATCACAATGCCCAAGACCGTGGCGCGAGTCAAGGGTTGTGGTCGTAGAAAACAACCTTCACCTTTAATCATAATCATCACACGCGGTCGGAAGACACACCCAACACAACGTGATTAGGACCCAAGTCCCTAATATCATAACCAGGGCTCGTAGTCCCGGGTTAACACCGATCCAAGATCACGTGCACATCATCGAATACTAGAGGCGGCGTCTCGCGTTCTAGATTCACTTTCATAAGTACTTATTTTTCGTTCGATGGAAAAACAAATCCAAAACCGAATCCTCGATAACCTATCCAGGTTATCGGAAAGTTTCTAAAATATTTTGGAAAACCTTTTTCTTTGAAAATCTTCTTATAAAGCATCTTTGAAATTCTTTTATCTTTGAAATATTTCCCCCAATAGGATATTGCCAAATAACCTTGAAAGTTTCCACTTGAAACACATAGTTCGAAAATGATTTTCCTCTTGTATAACAATAGTACACCAAAATCATTTCAACATTTAAAACAAGTACTTTAAGTTTAAAGAGCTTTTGGAAAAGAACACCAATCCCTCCATATTCAAAGCTTATTAAGGTTTTTAATCCTTATTATGGTTGAGCACAGACGCACGTCTGGCTTAGCAAACTTTCAATCAACAACGGTGTATATCATCAGTGTAATGGCAATCTCACAGTTGAAAGCATTTCATCACATATATGCATTATATCATTTAGAACAAGTACAGTTCAATCATCAGATAATAGCAGAACAGTTTAAGTACATAAAATAATCAAGTCAGCTCAATCATCATATAAGTATCCAGTTAAACACCTACACACATGCATACAGTCATTGAATATCCCTAGGCAAAACTCCCCTTACCTTTGAAGACAAGTAAAGGATCCTCGTCTTAATACTCACATTAGCTCCAAGAGTGTAACTATCTACTCCATCAAGCAAGCATAGCCGTGTCAAACGTCTCAGAGAGGAAATCCAACAACGCGCAACAACCAAAAATCAAGAAATCAATTTCACGTGATCAAACACACATTCTAACTTTATCTAAACACCTAATCTAATTACCAAACAAGGTTACTTTTAAAGAAAATCGTGTTTGAAGCTCACGCTTCCTAATACCCTTTTAGGAAACTTTGTTTTGATTAAAAGATCTTGAAAAAGAACTTTGGAAATCATCCATTAAGAGTCCTAATTACACTAAATCATGATTAATTTCATAAAAACATACCCAAATTCAAATAAAATCAAATTGGGGGTTTAGGGCTCATTTTTAAAATTTAGGGAAAACTCAGAATAATGAAATTGGTTTAGGGAAACACAAACTCGCAGTCCCAATCTCATAAAACAACTTTAAATTTCAAGATTAAAATCTGAAATCAGAGGGTTAGGGTTAGGGTTTCAAAATCAATTTGGGGATTTACAAAAGAGAAGAGGTTAGAGGTAAAACTCTTACCCAAGGTGAAGAAGAGATGATGTGGTGGCTGTCTGGGAGGTCCGGCACGGCGGAGCAGCAGAGAACGGAGGAGAACAGGGGCCAGAACACGCGATCGTCTCTCCCACTCCATGCAGCGGCCTGACGACGAACTGGACGGCGGTGCGAGGTCGTCTTCTCCCATAGCAGACGCGGTGAAACGGCGACCGGACGGTACACCTACGACGGCGGCGCGAGACCAGGTGCAGTGGTCGTCCCCTCCACGTCGAGCTGCGATCGAAGCTGCTACCAGGGGCTGCGCTCGCGACCGGGGTTCCAAGGTGGTGGTGCGCGGCTGAGTTAAGGGAAGGAGGAGGAAGAAGACGGAGTGAGGAGGAAGAAGAAGGAAGAAAAAGAAAAGAGAAGAAAGGAAGAGAGAAAGAAGAAAAGAGAAAGAAACAGAAAGAAAAGAGAGACAGAGAGAGAACGTCGAGAATGAGAGAGAGAAAAGTGAGGAAGCTTAGCTTTTAAGCTAATTATTTAGTGATAGGTACCAAATGAGTGATAAATATTAGGCCTAAAATAAACATGTTTTTACTTTTTGGATTCTAAAAATAAAGGTTGATAAAAATATGTTTTCGAAATTCAAGTTAGAGTAAAGATTAATAATTGAACTGATCAACTAAGAAAATACTCAGTCCAAAATTTAATCTCCGAAAATTACCAAACCAAAATATTCTTAACTCTAAAATTAAATAGGATAAGAATATGAAAATGCTTTTCTCTTAATCATATTATTTAAAATATTTTTCTGTACTGGTATAATAGTGACAATAACGTAATTATTGTCTAGTAAGCGTGCATTCACTGAACTAAGTCAGTGCTAACGCACCCAATAAAATAATTTGAAGAGAGTAATTTAATTACTCAGACTAAACCACATAACTTAAAAAAAACATAAACATCCAAATAAAATAATTAATCCTAAGTGTAAAAACTAGGGTGTTACACCTGGGGGTGCTACATTTGTCATGGAAACCTGAGTTATTTTGTGAGGAGGAGCTAGTACCATTGCCTTGTTACTTGATGTTAAATCTGTGATAACAGTCCAATGCTGTATGGCCATACTATCACAAAGTTGGCATTGAGGTTTATTCAGGTTGTGTTTGCAGCAAGTTTTCTTGCATATCTTGCATTGCAAACGCATCAAGTTTCTTATGCTTTTCAAATCTTTCTTCTGTTGTCATCGGTGATGCTTCAATTTTAGGTATGGTGTGTGGACCGGTTATTGATAGAATGGAAGCTACAATTGGATCATATTCCTCGGATAGGCCATCAAGAATCACTTTTATATGTTCATTTTCATCTACTGGTGAGCCTACTGCAGCTAGAGTATGAACTATCTTTTTCACTGATAATAGAAAATCATTAAGGCTACTTGTTTTCTTGATATTTTTGAGCTTTGATTTCAATTGACTCACCTTAGCTCTGGTTTGCGAAGTAAAGAACACCTCTATCTTTTTCCATATCTGAAAAGCATGCTCGCACCCTACCATTCTGATGTGCAAGTTCGAAGACATTGAAGCTAGAAGCCATGTCAAGATCAGTTGATCTTGCTGCTCCCAAGATTCGAATTCATCGCTGATTTTTCCAGATGCTTCATTTGCATCTTTGAGAAACGTAATTGGCATTCCTCCTTTGAGAGATTCATTGATGAATTTATGAAGTTTGAATCCTTTGATGGTTCCTAGGGATTGCTGCTTCCATGTGAGGAAATTTTCCTCACCAAGCTTGATTGAAACATGGGTGGATAGTGATTATACTGTGGCTTGGGATGCCATTGATGAAGTCGAGCTCATGGATCGAGCTCTGATACCACCATAAAGGTATCAGAGCAACAGCGAAAAGAGAGAAAGAACAATTGAGAGAATCTGTAGAGTATGATTGTATTGAGTATGTTCATATGAATTACAGCGGTACTGTGTACAATATATATAGAAGAGAGAGTTAACACTTTAACCTCTCACACATTCTAACTAACTCGGTAACCAATCTCTAACTGATCTAACAGACACTAATTGACTCTGATTACAATTTGACTAACTGAATTGCATTCCCTAACAGTACTATATCCTATACTTGAGTGAACAATGGGATTTATTAGTCCAAGGCAGGGTAAGGTACCAACAAAGATATTCTAATACTCAAGTCAGTTTCAGAATCATAAAGAAAGATAGAGTAAATGTTAGAAAGATAGTTAGTTTAGTTAGTGATTAGTTTCAAGTTAGTTACTTGTATATAAACCACACGGATTGCTTCATATAATCGCTTTATTATTTCAATCAATTCCACATTTTTCAGATTCACTCAATTTATTTTTCTCTCTTTATTGGGTTATGCCATGTTCTTCAACAGTAAAAGCAAAGAACATGAACCAACTTGAGGTACCCATACTGTGCATTTATATGGAGAATAAGGACCCTTGGAGGGTCTTCAGATAGTGGGTCAAGTCAACTTGAGAGATTGAGATATGACACTTGATTGATCTTTGTCCAAATAACCCAGTACTTCTTGAGCTCGTTGGAGAATTTCTCGCTAATCAATCATTACAAATCTATATCTATATCTGTATCTATATATTTACTAAGGCTCATAGATGAACAGTAAATTGAGCGGTGAGCCTAATCCTATAATTTTTTTATTATTATTTACATAAATAGGTATAAATATAATTATTTAATATATTTTGTTTAGACTTTATTTATGTACAATGTTTAATTTTAAATATGTAAAATATTTATTAATTATTTTTTACAACCTTTATTAATTGTGTTGTTCTAGAAAAAAAATTTTTGACAATAATTGTTCTAGAAATTATTCATCTTTGTTTTCAGGGATCATTGATTTAAGTTTTATTATTTATTTTTTACTTCAATATTTAATTATGTTTTTGAAATGCTAATGTGAATGTACTAACTTTGTCTTTGAATACTCTGCTTATATATATTATTTTTTTTGCTTTACTTTTTAAAAAAACCAAATAGATTTATATTTTTTTAGGTCGAGTGTAATGCTAGCAACATAGTCTACTAACCCATGTGAGTTACGGGGATATACTACGTAGAAGAAAAAATGTTAATTTCACAATCCTTAAAGGTAATAAAAATTGTTATTTTATTTGTATTATTGTATAACTTTTTCCCACTTGCATTTCAGTTTCTTATTTAATTGGGTCATTGTTATTGATATTATAGAAATGTATTTTCAAGTTCATGATGGATAGAATCATTTATTTGTTGAAGATGAACATGAAGGTATTTATTTAGTAATCATTGTTTATTTGCATCTATAAATTTAATTTATCTTTATCACTTTTTTATGTTTTACATGTCGATTGAGCGGTGATCAGCCTAATCCTATGATTTTTTTTATTGTTTACATAAATAGGTATAAATATAATTATTTAATATATTTTGTTTAGACTTTATTTTTGTACAATGTTTAATTTTAAATATGCAACATATTTATTATTTAATTTTTACAACTTTTATTAATTGTGTTGTTCTAGAAATTTCTTTTTATGATAATTGTTCTAGAAATTATTCATCTTCGTTTTTAGGGATCATTTATTTAAGTTTAATTATTTATTTTTTACTTAAATATTTAATTATGTTTTTTAAATGCTAATGTGAATGTACTAACTTTGTTTTCGAATACATTGCTTATATTTATTTTTTTGCTTTATTTTTTTAAAAAAATAGATTTATATTTTTTTAAGTCAAGTGTAATGCTTGCAACATAGTCTACCAACCCAAGTGAGTTATGGAGATATACTACATAGAAGAAAAAAATATTAATTTCACAATCCCTAAAGGTAATAAAATTGTTATTTTATTTGTATTATTGTATAACTTCTTTCAACTTGCATTTCAATTTCTTATTTAATTGGTTCATTGTTATTGATATTATAGAAATGGATTTTCAACTTCATGATGAATAGAATCATTTATTTGTTGAAGATGAACATGAAGGTATTTATTTAGTAATCATTGTTTATTTGCATCTATAAATTTAATTTATTTTTGTCACTTTTTCATTTTTTACATGTCGATTGATTTGTTAATTTTTTTCTAGATTGTCTAGACTTTGGATGAATGAATCGGTGTTGTGAACATTGTGGCGCAATGGTTTGATTTGAGAAGCGGTCAGGAAAAAATGATTTCAGAATAGAATTGTTTTGTTTTAATAAATAGATATGAATATAATTATTTAATATATTTTATTTGAACTTTATTTATATATAATTTTTAATTTTTAATATTTAAAATATTTATTTTTTATTTTTTACAACCTTTATTAATTATGTACTTCTAAAAATTATTGGTCTTGGATTTTAGGGAATCTTTTATTTAAGGTTTATTATTTATTTTCTACTTCAATATTTATTTATGGTTTTGAAAGGATAATGTGAATGTACTAACTTTGTCTTCGAATACTTTGTTCATATTTAAATTTTTTTGCCTAATTTTATTAAAAAAAAGATTTAGATTTTTTAAGTTGATTGGAATGCCAGCAACATAGTATATCGAACACAAGTGAGTTATGGGGATATACTACGTAGAAAAAGAATGTTAATTTTACAATTCATCAAGGTAATAGGAATTGTTATTTTGTTTGTATTATTATATAACATTTTCCCACTTATATTTCAGTTTCTTATTTAATTGGTTCATTGTTATTGTATTATAGAAATGAATTTTCAAGTTCTTGATAGGGAGAATCTTTTATTTGTTGAAGATGATCGTGAAGGTATTTATTTAGTAATCAATGTATATTTAAATCTATTAATTTAATTTATTTTTGCCACTTTTTATTTTTTTTACATGTCTGATTTGTGAAACTTTTTTCTAGATTGTCTAGACTTTAAACGAATGAACTGGTGTTGTGAACATTGTGGTGCAATGTGTGACACCCTAAACTCGGTCATCACATGGTTACTCGTTTGCGGAAATAAAACTTAATTTACTGGTTACTTTCGGAAAATAACGTTTTCTCAACGCTCATCTTTTCAAAATATGGTGATAAATTTTTTTCCTTTTTCTTTTAACCTAACAACCACAACAACATAATCAAATCACACTTAAATACATAATGTATAGAAGTCATACAACTATACTGCCTCATATGTTTTCACAACTAGATCATTATCAGATTTATTCTCCTAAACACCGTATATCAAAATAGGACCTAAGCTGGTCGTAACTAACAGACACTACCGCCAACTGGAGCAGCACAGCATGCCTTGAACTAGACAGCCTTCTCCTTCTTGTAGAAATCCTACCCCTTGTACGTCTCTGATATGTGTTGTAAGGGTGAGACACCAATATATGGATTTAACAAAATAACTAAATGCTCGCACAAAAGAAGGCACAAGTACAATTTCATGTTATAACAACATAAGCATCCCTACTATAGCATACAATTTATCAATGGGTTTCACACCCCAAACATCAACGTTGGAAAATTATGCATGAGCACTTCAATACATCATCTAACTTTTTCCTAATCTCCGGAGATCCCACAACACCGCGTAAATGAGTTGATCAAGCTCAATAGCCAAATATATTAGGCACTTCGTGGCATGGAATACTTTATTCATTAAAGCACCACACATAACTTCGTAGCCAAAATACCCTATCATCAAGGTATCCGACATAACTTCGTAGCCAAAATACACTATCATCAAGGTATCCGACATAGGACATCGTGGGCACGTCTGCCAATGCATGCATATAAAATATTTTGTTCTCGTCGTTTTCTTCGTGTGTAATCTTTCCTTTGCCAAAGCTCAAAAGCTTACGACCAACATAGTTTTCAATGTCTTAAAGTCTTTCATTAACAACACAGGATACGCAGTCCGAGTGCTCAGTCACGAAACCCTAAACCTTGCAATCAGTCTTAGGTTCGTGGTAATAGAAAACATCATAAATCTTTTACCGTCGTTTATTACGTCGTGAAGTAGACACACAGTCTACCTACTAGACACCAAGTCTTTAACATCATAAGAACACTAGTATCCCGACGTCTCGGTTACTAAGTTCCATATCGTCGTTTTACATCGTTTTTGTCCGTGAAACACAAATCCAAAATAGGATAACGTCATAAGAACACTAGTACCCCGACATCTCGGTTACTAAGTTTTATATCATCGTTTTACATCGTTTTTGTCCGTGAAACACAAATCCAAAATAGGATAACGTCATAAGAACACTAGTATCCCGACATCTCGGTTACTAAGTTCTATATCGTCGTTTACGTCGTTTTTCGTCTATGAAAACATATCCAAAATAATATCTCCGTAACTTATCCAAGTTACCGAAAATACGTCATTGAGTAAACTCATTTACAGAAAATCTTTTCTACTTGAAATTCGTTTATAAAACGTCCAATCATCAAAAACTTTTTACTGAAACTTCAACTATAAAAATTAAATCAATTCAGATTAAACTTCTTCTCAAAACAAGTACTGCTATTTTTAAACTTTCACCGTAAATAAATTCAAAACTTGCCATCATTTATCATTTTCCAAGAAAATATTTTTAAAGTCAAACTTTGACTTTTCATTTTATATTATTATTTTATTATTTTTATTTTTATAAAGTATTTTTGAATATTAATTTCACAAAATAACTTTTTATAATATTTAGGAATTTCTTGCGTAAAAATTAGCAGTACTAAAAAAATTTCATGGTTACGCTCTCACCGTGACTCATAAATTTCTTTTACACTAATAAATCCTTAAAATAATAGTATTTCTCAAAAACTCATTATTTTTCAAAATAATATTTTCCACCACTATTATATTCCAACATTCCCCATAAAACGTTGAATATAATTTTCACAGCTCATTAAATCTTTTATCTGATTAATCGGTTGTGCACTGACCACTGTCAGGCCTCTCAAACAACATTCAACATTCATCATTAAACAATATCATCATAATTATATCACCAGGCAGATCATGCATTATAGCAACATACTATACTACTGCAGATAATTAAATCAATTAAAAGCAGATTAATCACCGATGCACAGATAAAAAACACAACATAAGCCACATAAACAAATAATCACAACCACATATAAATCATATAAACCACACTACAAGCAAATAGTTATTGAGAAAAATCCATCAGGTAAAGTTTGGGGTTTCGGCCAAGGGCTGAGTTTGGGGTTAGAAATCTCTAAAATTTCTAAACTCTTGGATTTAATCAACATACAAAACCTAGAGTTAGATTCAAGTGTTACAAACAACTTTTGAATCATAAAACCAACAAGTGCTCATACCTAGGGTTTCGGTTTTGATGAGATCAATAGGTTAAAGTTTGATTTTTTTGATCTTCTATATACTTGAATACAAGAACTATCAAGTTATAATCATGAATCAAGGCATGAAATTGAAACAAAACCTAAGAACACAAAGTTAACCTAGGTTCGGCCCAGTCCAGATTTTAGGGAAAGAAATTTCTCATGATCTTATGCTTCTAGATGATGAAAATAGAGATGATTATAAGATCATAGCAATTGGTTTCATGTCAAAAGGATTTTTCTAGAATTAGTTATGAATTTTTGAATCTAGTCCCATGAACTTTGAACAAATGAAGAACATATGGATTTAAGTCATAGATCTACAAAAGTAATGAAGATAAATGATTTAGATGACAAGAGAATAAGTTATTACCTCTTGATGATCCAAGAAAACAAAGTTTGGATGATGTTCTTCAAGGTTTTCTTATGGAGTTCTTAAGAAACTTAAAGAGAAAGATGGACATAGTTAGGGTTTAGAACAGTTTGAGTATTTTGCGTAGATATCTCAACATACTTATCCGTTTTAGATGATCTTTATGTCGTTGGAAATAAGAGAGAAAGATGAACAACTTTCATGTTGAAAGTTTTTCGAGATTCAAAATATAAACTGGTCAGAATTGCCAATCAAAATCTGACGAATTATGAACTTTTTGGAGAAAAAGAACATGAAAATGGAAGAAAATGGCTTAATGAAGAAGACAACCTATTTAAATGAAGAAGAAACCAAACTTAATGAAGAATACATTGGAGCCGTGGGTTTTGGGCAAGCTTTAGTCAACTTTTCCAATGGCATTTGCTTGCAATTGTCATATAAAGACAAGGGCAAAATGGTCATTTCATAGGAAAATTTCACTTTGCCATAAATGCGCCATTATGGCCATTATGACTCGGATAAGCTCGTCATAAATACTCGGCAAATCGGTCAAATACAATATCTCTGCTACATTGCCGACTCCTCGATTCATCTGGCGCAGGCTTTTCCTAGAGATATCTCGACTTATACGCCCGCAACAAATATAATATTTTAATTTTTTTACCAAAATTTTCAAAAGTTCCAGTATCGTAGTAAATACGATAAAAACATTTTTCATCTCGTTCACGACTCAAAATTAGGTCTTCTGAGCAGTAAATTTTTACTGTCAGTGAAAACGCAGATCGGGTTCCGTCTGAATTTTGAACCCAAAATTTCATCGTAAACCTAAGATATAAAACATGACGGGAAAATAACTGTATTTCGCCCAAAATAATTTTCTAGGTCTCGGATAAAAATATATATTTTTTTATATTAATTACCGACACTAGAAAGCAGTGAAAATCGGGGTGTTACATTACTACCCATCTAAAAAAAAAAATTTCGTCCTCGAAATTTCGTGACACGAAGCTAGACAGGAATGAAAGATCCCGAAGCCTTACTTTCACAAGAAAGTATATAAAAAAAAATTTCATCAATCTGATAAGAATACAAGAATATTCTGTGTATAAAGATTCTTTAACAAATTCAGGGAAGTAAAAATGTATGATCGGTACACTTTTACAAACATGAATCTAAGAAAGTTTCTTCTCTCACAAGAATATCTTTTCCAACAATTTAAAAGAACTATGGTCCGTCAAGAATTTGGACCGAATCACTTTCTACCAATCGTAAAAGTCACTAGAGCAAGTCTCATTTGAGAAACTAGTTTGGTCAAGAAAGCGTCTATCCTGAACAAAATAGGACAGCCAAACATACTAAATGTCACAGTGACCAATTGAATAGTTGAAATTTGAAACGATCATCTCATGATAATCACAGGAACAAGTAATTTCAACACATCCACACACAATCCATCGAAACAAAATATGAATTGTACTCGAACGAAATAGTGTAGGTAAGAGGTTACCGTCATGGTTTGAAGTTTCATCTCCCACACACTATATACTCTACCCGCAGTATTTGGCTTGACACCATTGGTGTTATTGACAGCCGATCCACGCCTTGGCGCATTACATTCCTTCGATATGTGTCCCACTTGATCACAATTAAAACACTTGATTCCCCTCACTGGGCATTTATCAGCCATATGGTTTATATCCTCACAACTGTAACACCTCCTGACTTGGCCCTGACCTTGGTTCCTCGGGCCTCCACCCTATGATGCAGAAGAATTAGAACGATATTGTTGTTGATTTTGGTTATTTTGGCCACTACTCCCCGTTGCAGTAAAATTCGAATGATGTTGTTGTCGATTCTGGTCATTTCCTGATGGACGGAAATAAGGCTTCTGCTGATTTCGTTCCTCTTTCCGATTCTGATTCTAGTTCTTGGAACGAGAGGGTCCTCCAACAGTTCCTCCATTGTCTCTTTCTTTCCTCATTAGCTCCACCTTCCTACACTTCTCGACTAAGGCTTGGAAATTCCGGATTTCCAATGGTAGTACTGATTCCTTAATCTCGAAACGCAATCCTTTTTCAAAACGCTCACACTTCCAATCTTTGCTTGGGTTGTTTTGGAAAAAGTGAAAATACTTAGCAAGTGATTCAAACCTTGCCGCGTACTCTCCAACAGTTAAATCCCCCTGTTGAAGTTGCAAAAATTCTTGCTCCTTCTCAGCTCGTGCACTTTGAGGAAAATACTTGTTTAAGAAGCTGGTTCGAAATACTTCCCAAGTAATCTCATGATTCTCGGCTTCCAGCAGCTGTTCGGTGCCCTTCCACCAATACTCAGCATCGCCCACCAATAGAAAAGTGGCATAAGATACCTTCACTCCCTCAGGACTATGAATTAGTCTAAAAATTTTCTAACTCCTGAATCCATAAGTCAGCTTTCACAGGATCCACATCTCCATGAAACTGTGATGGATCTTGACGCCTAAAAGCAGTTAAATTCTTGCCTTCAACAGCCTGTTCAGCTCGAATCAGGTGCTCGTTGGTTCTGGGCATTCATGGATGCAGTCTGATTAGCAATCGCAGCTGTAACATTTTCCATTGCCTGAGCTGCATAATCCACTCCTTCTTCATAATCTTCATTCATGTTACCACGACCGCCAATACGACCGCCTCTACGGCCTCTTCCACGGCCGCGTCCACGTCCCCGTTCGCCCACGTCCGCCTTCTCGGTTCAACAACTGGTTCCATAACTGACCTATAAACCACAATCAGTTAAACCAAAAACCAGAAACTGAAACATAAACATAGTCATTACCACACATTTTTTCTAAGAAGTAATTCCAAACAGATCTTATTCAGAGAACACACAACATCCACATAATGCACCTATTTCCCAACATTCCCGAAAGACTCGACCAGCTCGATACCACTAATGTGACACCCTAAACTCGATCATCACATGGTTACCCGTTTGCGGAAATAAAACTTAATTTGCATGTTACTTTCGGAAAATAACGTTTTCTCAACGCTCATCTTTTCAAAATATGGTGATAATTTTTTTTCCTTTTTCTTTTAACCTCACAACCACAACAACATAATCAAATCACACTTAAATACATAATGTATAGAAGTCATACAACTATACTGCCTCATATGTTTTCACAACTAGATCATTATCAGATTTATTCTCCTAAACACCGTATATCAAAATAGGACCTAAGATGGTCGTAACTAACAGACACTACCGCCAACTGGAGCAGCACAGCATGCCTTGAACTAGACAGCCTTCTCCTTCTTGCAGAAATCCTACCCCTTGTACGTCTCTGGTATGTGTTGTAAGGGTGAGACACCAATATATGGATTTAACAAAATAACTAAATGTTCGCACAAAAGAAGGCACAAGTACAATTTCATGTTATAACAACATAAGCATCCCTACTATAGCATACAATTTATCAATGGGTTTCACACCCCAAACATCAACGTTGGAAAATTATGCATGAGCACTTCAATACATCATCTAACTTTTTCCTAATCTCCGGAGATCCCACAACACCGCGTAAATGAGTTGATCAAGCTCAATAGCCAAATATATTAGGCACTTCGTGGCATGGAATACTTTATTCATTAAAGCAACACACATAACTTCGTAGCCAAAATACCCTATCATCAAGGTATACGACATAACTTCGTAGCCAAAATACCCTATCATCAAGGTATCCGACATAACTTCATAGCCAAAATACCCTATCATCAAGGTATCCGACATAACTTCGTAGCCAAAATACCCTATCATCAAGGTATCCGACATAGGACATCGTGGGCAGGTCTGCCAATGCATGCATATAAAATATTTTGTTCTCGTTGTTTTCTTCGTGTGTAATCTTTCCTTTGCCAAAGCTCAAAAGCTTACGACCAACGTAGTTTTCAATGTCTTAAAGTCTTTCATTAACAACACAGGATACGCAGTCCGAGTGCTTAGTCACGAAACCCTAAACCTTGCAATCAGTCTTAGGTTCGTGGTAATAGAAAACATCATAAATCTTTTACCGTCGTTTATTACGTCGTGAAGTAGACACACAGTCTGCCTACTAGACACCAAGTCTTTAACATCATAAGAACACTAGTATCCCGACGTCTCGGTTACTAAGTTCCATATCGTCGTTTTACATCGTTTTTGTCCTTGAAACACAAATCCAAAATAGGATAACGTCATAAGAACACTAGTACCCCGACATCTCGGTTACTAAGTTCTATATTATCGTTTTACATCGTTTTTGTCCGTGAAACACAAATCCAAAATAGGATAACGTCATAAGAACACTAGTACCCCGACATCTCAGTTACTAAGTTCTATATCGTCGTTTACGTCGTTTTTCGTCTATGAAAACATATCCAAAATAATATCTCCGTAACTTATCCAAGTTACCGAAAATACGTCATTGAGTAAGCTCATTTACAGAAAATCTTCTCTACTTGAAATTCGTTTATAAAACGTCCAATCATCAAAAACTTTTTACTGAAACTTCAACTATAAAAATTAAATCAATTCAGATTAAACTTCTTCTCAAAACAAGTACTGCTATTTTTAAACTTTCACCGTATATAAATTCAAAACTTGCCATCATTTATCATTTTCCAAGAAAATTTTTTTAAAGTCAAACTTTGACTTTTCATTTTATATTATTATTTTATTATTTTTATTTTTATAAAGTATTTTTGAATATTAATTTCACAAAATAACTTTTTATAATATTTATGAATTTCTTACGTAAAAATTAGCAAGATTAAAAAAATTTCACTATTACGCTCTCACCGTGACTCATAAATTTCTTTTACACTAATAAATCCTTAAAATAATAGTATTTCTCAAAAACTCATTATTTTTCAAAATAATATTTTCCACCACTATTATATTCCAACATTCCCCATAAAACGTTGAATATAATTTTCACAGCTTATTAAATCTTTTATCTGATTAATCGGTTGTGCACTGACCACTGTCAGGCCTCTCAAACAACATTCAACATTCATCATTCAACAATATCATCATAATTATATCACCAGGCAGATCATGCATCATAGCAACATACTATACTACTGTAGATAATTAAATCAATTAAAAGCAGATTAATCACCGATGCACAGATAAACAACACAACATAAGCCACATAAACAAATAATCACAACCACATATAAATCATATAAACCACACTACAAGCAAATAGTTATTGAGAAAAATCCATCAGGTAAGCTCCCCTTACCTCTTGAAGACTCGAACTAACGGTTTCAAATAATCTCCCGATTTGATCCGGCTTCCTCCGTCGGCATTAGGTGAAACCAACCCGATCGATTCCTTCATAACGAATTGCAACCAAAATAAATCAAATCAAACCAAAACATACTTGACTCATGGAGGTTAAGGTTCGGCCTTAAAAACTTTTCTAGGTCGGGAAAGTTAAAATTTTGTTAACTTAAGGATTTATGATCCATAAGTAACTTAAACATGATTAAGCACTTAACCCAAGATTATGAACCAAGAACATGAACTAAAACTCATCTAGTTCCAAGAACTAGGGTTTCGGCCAAGGGCTGAGTTTCGGGTTAAAAATCTCTAAAATTTCTAAACTCTTGGATTTAATCAACATACAAAACCTAGAGTTAGATTCAAGTGTTACAAACAACTTTTGAATCATAAAACCAACAAGTGCTCATACCTAGGGTTTCGGTTTTGATGAGATCAATAGGTTAAAGTTTGATTTTTTTGATCTTCTATATACTTGAATACAAGAACTATCAAGTTATAATCATGAATCAAGGCATGAAATTGAAACAAAACCTAAGAACAAAAGTTAACCAAGGTTCGGCCCAGTCCATATTTTAGGGAAAGAAATTTCTCATGATCTTATGCTTCTAGATGATGAAAATAGAGATGATTATAAGATCATAGCAATTGGTTTCATGTCAAAAGGATTTTTCTAGAATTAGTTATGAATTTTTGAATCTAGTCCCATGAACTTTGAACAAATGAAGAACATATGGATTTAAGTCATAGATCTACAAAAGTAATGAAGATAAATGATTTAGATGACAAGAGAATAAGTTATTACCTCTTGATGATCCAAGAAAACAAAGTTTGGATGATGTTCTTCAAGGTTTCTTATGGAGTTCTTAAGAAACTTAAAGAGAAAGATGGACATAGTTAGGGTTTAGAACAGTTTGAGTATTTTGGGTAGATCTATCAACATACTTATCCGTTTTGGATGATCTTTATGTCGTTGGAAAGAAGAGAGAAATATGAACAACTTTCATGTTGAAAGGTTTTCGAGATTCAAAATAGAAACTGGTTAGAATTGCCAATCAAAATCTGACGAATTATGAACTTTTTGGAGAAAAAGAACATGAAAATGGAAGAAAATGGCTTAATGAAGAAGACAACCTATTTAAATGAAGAAGAAACCAAACTTAATGAAGATGGCATTGGAGCCGTGGGTTTTGGGCAAGCTTTAGTCAACTTTTCCAATGGTATTTGCTTGCAATTGTCATATAAAGACAAGGGCAAAATGGTCATTTCATAGGAAAATTTCACTTTGCCATAAATGCGCCATTATGGCCATTATGACTCGGATAAGCTCGTCATAAATACTCGGCAAATCGGTCAAATACAATATCTCTGCTACATTGCCGACTCCTCGATTCATCTGGCGCAGGCTTTTCCTAGAGATATCTCGACTTATACGCCCGCAACAAATATAATATTTTAATTTTTTTACCAAAATTTTCAAAAGTTCCAGTATCATAGTAAATACGATAAAAACATTTTTCATCTCGTTCACGACTCAAAATTAGGTCTTCTGAGCAGTAAACTTTTACTGTCAGTGATAACGCAGATCGGGTTCCGTCTGAATTTTGAACCCAAAATTTCATCGCCCAAAATAAATTTCTAGGTCTCGGATAAAAATATATTTTTTTATATATTAATTAGCGACACTAGAAAGCAGTGAAAATCGGGGTGTTACACAATGGTTTGGTTTTATGAGTGGGCAAGAAAACATAAAAATGGTTCTATAGTAGAATTGTTTTGTTTTAGTAAATATAATAGATATGAATATAATTATTTAATATATTTTTTTGGACTTTATTTGTATACAATGTTTAATTTTTAATAGATAAAATATTTACGAAGTATTTTTTACAACATTTATTAATTGTGTAGTTCTAAAAATTATTGGTCTTGTTTTTTTTTTTGGGACCAAAATTGGTCTTGGTTTTAAGGGATCATATATTTAATTTTTCAATATTTAATTATGTTTTTAAAATGGTAATGTTAACGTACTAACTTTGTCTTCAAATACTTTGTTTATATTTATTTATTTTTTTGCTTTTTTTTTAAAAACAAATAGATTTAGATTTTTTAAGTCGAATGGAATGCTAACAACATAGTCTACCAACCTGAGTAAGTTATAGGTGTTGTTTTGGCTTCAACGACTCAAGAGGAGGGGGGGTGAATTGAGTCTTCTTACAATCTTTCCCTCTTAAAAACTTTTCACAAAACTTTACTTTTCAGATTTGTGGCCTCGGGGATCTTTTATAAAATCAATGAAGGGCTTATATAAAATCTTGAATCAACATATTCAAACAACATATATCCTTACTTAAAATCAACTAAGCATAGTATTAAAAACCAGGCAGATCATGCATCACACAATATCGTAAAATATTCAAATATCTCAATATCATATAAAACAATTTATCACAACCAACGCATAATAATCAAATCAAATAAATAACAAAGTCAGACTCTGTCACGGCCTAGCCGTGATAGCCATCACGGCCGTGACAGATATCAAGTGCAAGAATTCTACAAAATGTAACCACTCACGGCCTGGCCATGACAACCATCACGGTCGTGACAGACACTGAACGTCCTCAACATCATAAATATTCAAACACCGCAATAATACGTCACATGCAGATGGAATACCTCAACCAGCGTATCATAGTAAATTTGATAACATAAAATCAAACATCCTCAAATACTTAAAATCAACTTAATGTCGATAAACCTACAATCCCCGAATCACCATTGGTTTTACAGAAAAGGTTTCCAATGGGATTTTGGTCTTGTCGATTACTCGACTACTAGTAGGGTTTAGGTCGCCCTACACAATTATCATAGAATATACTACTTATCGATTCCGACGATAGGATGATTCTTTCCCCCACCTGAGTTAGCACCGGAAACACGTACACGACGATCCTCGTTATCCCGCCACAAGTTAACACAACCACCTTCATCCAAACAACATCACTATAATTAATCAACTAACAACCATCTATGACACTTTAGGGCTAGGTTTTTGCCAAGACTTAGAAAATAGGTTTAGGATTATCTTCTTAATGCCATCTTTTGGATCCTAGTTAATAGAGTCTTAACTACCATAGATTACTTATTACAAGACTAAAATTTGAAACAAAATCCTCTAACCTTTAGGGTTAGGGTTTCGGTCAAGGGCTGACTTTTAGGGTTCAAAATCCTTAAAATTGCTAATCATGATTAAGTCATAGATTAATGGTCCTTAATTAACCTAAATCATAGATTAGTGACTAAACAACTAAGTTTCAAACTCAAAACTTCCTAACTCTCATATACTAAGATTCGGCCTTAACATGTTCATAGGGCTAGGGTTCTTAATTTGATAAACCAACTTGGATTTATTAAGCATACATACTAATAGCTTGATTACTAAGGTCATTAATGAAAACTTTGAACAAAACTCATCTAGTTCCAAGAACTAGGGTTTCGGCCTTGATGAAATCAATAGGTGAGAGTTTGATTTTTGATCTTATATATGCTTGGATACAAGAACTATCAAGGTATTTGAAGATTGAATCATGAATCAAGACATGAAAATTAAACAAAACCTATGAACACAACATTGACCTAGGTTCGGCCAAGTCCAGAAATTAGGGAAAGATATTTCTCATGATATTATGCTTATATATGATGAAAATAGAGATGATTATAAGATCATATCAATTGGTTTCATGTCAAAAGGATTTTTCTAGAATTAGTTATGAATTTTTGAAGTTAGCTTCGTGAACTTTGAATCTTATGAAGAACATGATGATCAAAGACATAAACTCAAGAATATTGTGAAGATAAAAGCTTAGAATACCAATATTAGGAGAGACTACCTCTTGATGATCAAATAAAAGGATGATCTTGATGATGTTCTTCACAAATTTCTCATGGTGTTCTTGAGAAACTTAGAGAAGAAGATGAACATGATGAGGGTTTAGAACAGTTTTAGTAATTTGGGTATATATCTCAACATACTAGTCCGTTTTGGATGATCTTTATGTCGTTGGAAAGAAGAGAGAAATATGAACAACTTTCATGTTGAAATTTTTTCGAGATTCAGAGCATAAATTGGTCAAAATTTCGTGGCAGTTTCGGGTGATTGATGAGAGAATGACTTTGCCTTATAACTCATCCACTTAACATAAATGTCATTTATGGCTTAGGAAAAGTGATGTCCAAGTGATTGGAATGGAGGAAGGAGCCGTGAGTTTTGGGTTGGATTTGGTCAAATTTTCCAATGGCATGGCTTGTAATTGTCATAAAAAGACAAGGGTAAAATGGTCATTTCATTGCAAAAATTCACTTTGTCATAAATGCACCATTATGGCCATTATGACTCGGATAAGCTCGTCATAAATGCTCATCAAGTCGGTCAAATCCATCATCTCAGCTACGTTGCCAACTCCGGGTTTCATCTGGCACAGGTTTTTCCTAGAGATAATCTCATCATTTTCAAAACTTCAAGTATCGTAGCAAATACGATAAAAAAAAATTTCATCTCATTCACGAATTAAAATTAGGACTTTTGAGCAGTATAATTATACTGTCAATGGAATTCGCGGGGCGGGTTTCGCCTGACTTTCCAACCTAAATTTTAATCGTAGCTTCCTACGTTCAAGTGGGATTGAGTAGTAAACTCCATTTATTTAAAATAATTTTCTAAAACTCCAATAAATTTATAAACATATTTATATGTATTACTGTTATTGGAAACAGTGAAAATCAGGGTGTTACATTACTACCCCTCTTAGTAAAAAATTTCGTCCTCGTAATTTCTTAACTCAACACTAGACATCAGCTTGTAATCTTATCTTAATCTAAAGCTCCAACAATATATTCTCATCGTTGTCTTCCTCTAAATGATAGCGGTACTTCATAACATAATCCATCCTTATATCATTCTATTTATCCTCTAAACAATAATTACGTATTATATCCAATTTATATCAAAATCATACATACCGTGTATGATATCTGCAGCGTAAGGGGGTTCAACTCCTCTTATGGTAAACACTCTCCCAGCAGCTTGAGGTCTAACCATCTACTGACCGATTCCTGGATCTCTTCTCCCAGTTTCACTTCCATAACTTCCAGCTCCTCTACCAGTAGCTACATTCTGTTGCCTATTTCTCTGTCTACACTCACGAGCAAAATGACCTGGTTTACCGCAATGGAGACAACTAGGTCTCTCCTTGCAATCCCGGCAGTAATGCGGCCCTCCACATAAGTAACAACCTAAACCTCTCTCGTTGCCGCCGGCCTGCTCCACCCACCGGGGTCGAGGAACCGAGTGCTGGTGCAACTGCGTCGCATTAATTTGTTATATGGTTCCCATCTCCACCGAGAACCACTATCTACTCTCCTCTCGCACATCTGATCGAATAGGACCTCCAATCCTTTGTCGCTTCGCCAAGAGCCTTGCCTCGCATCTATGCTTTCATGGCACCGCATCTCTCCACTAGCTCCGGAAAACTCTGGATATCGAAAGATACTATAGCCCTCTGTAGTCCATGTCGGAGTCCTTCCTCAAAACTTCTACATTGCCAATCTTCATTTGGGAATCTCTGATAAAATTCAGAATACTTAATCAGAGCCTCAAATCGTGATGCTTAATCACCAACAGTCATGTTGCCCTGTTTGAGACTCATGAATTCCCTTTCTTTCTCGCGCCGAACTAGACGCTGAAAATAATTCTCAAAGAAGCAGTCACTAAACAGCTGCCAGTTGATAACTCTGCCTTCGGCATCCAAAGCAATATTTGCTTGCCTCTCCACTAAGACTCGCTCCTCCAGCTTAGCATAAAGGCAGCATACGTCACTTTCCTATCCTCTCTGCAGCGCATGGTATCGAATATCTTCTCGATCTCTTGTATCCACCATTCTGCCTTCTCTGGATCATAATCTCCTCGAAATTGGGGTGGCTTCCCTTTAAGGAAAGTATCCATTCCGTCATCTTCAGCTCGCCGCAACTCTCCTTTGGTTCTCATTGTTCCCGCTGTTCTTTGTTCATCTCTAGAATCTCAAAGATTCTCACTGTGTTTGTAATAACAGAGCAAAGAATTATGTTTTTCAAGGTATCTTGAGTCTCGAGATGACTCTCCTCCACTTCCAAAGATGATTATTTTCCACATTGTTAGCTCCAACAATTCTTTCAGGAGTTCTCGTCATCACCGACGATCGGACGTCCTCTTCCACGCAGCCATGATTCTAGTAAAAGAAATCATTCGCTCTTATCAAAGATGACATATAATACCACATAGACCAAAGATATAAATACCATATGCCATACTAATGTTAATTGTCGCATCGTATTCGACACACACTACCCATCCTCCAAGCATAGTTAAAATCGATGTGGACTCAACTAGACACGGCCAATAACAACATCCAAGACCTCACAACCGATTAGAATTTAGCTGCTCGATACCACCAAATGAGACACCCCGATGTGCCCCATTGTATTATTACATTAAAACCTTAATATTTATTTACTTAATCGCGCTTACTATTGAAAATACGTAAAAATTTAAAACTTAATTAATAATCATATAACTTCTACAAATATAAAACACACCAAAGTTGTAATATATATATTTACACACATGTTTATTTACTACATTACCAAAACACTGTTGAGGGTATCCTCTCGTAGGATCCCTCACAGCATAAACTTCACTACGAGACATACTTAGCGGAATTATGAATACTCCTTAGACACACCGGCCATACTGTCTATACTCTAATCGCCATGAATCACAAATCGACCTCCCAAGATCTGGTTCACAAGGAGTTCCATCTAACTCCTCAGCAATTGGTTCCTCCATCGTGTCTTCTCGTACGATCACATCAGAAATAAAACACAATACACAGAAAGATATAGGGAATAAGAAACAGTTTTATCACCAAAAAGCGGAAAGAATCATAGCATAAAATATAATAACGTGCACAACCACACACATCACACCTAACTAGCAATCATCCTCAAATTACGATATCACCCAATTTACGATATCACCTACTTTCAACTCCTGTAATTCAACATTTATACTAATATGGCATTCTATACTCCTGTCACACTAGTCAGTGGTGCAGAACTATTTAGGGTCAAAAATCGGTGCGCCACTATTCCCTAATCTCTCATAGAAAATAGTGCATAAGCACAGTATGCGTCACTATTGCCCCCATTGGAAATAGCACATAAGAACATAATAAATAATAACTCGGTGCGCCCCTATTCCCTTATCTCTCATAGGAAATAGTGCATAAGCAAAATATGCGTCACTATTCCACCCATTTGAAATAGCACATAAGCAGAAAAGACCTTATAATTCGGTGCGCCACTATTCCCTGATCTCTAATAGGAAATATTGCATAAGCACGGTATGCGTCACTATTTCCCTTTAAAATAGCACATAAGCATAAAAGACATTTTTACTCTATCTCCGATGGGATAATCATAACAACACGTCCAGAACTAAAAGATTATATTTATCAATGCATCTATATGAATCTCACTAGCTACCTCGCATCAATAACAACCTAGTACCTCAAGCTCTCATCATAGCCTCCACTTGCATTATATGTCACATCTTAAATTATCTAAGCACCTCTAAGTCAGTTCATTCTTTCACCCAAACAATCATCTCCCGAACAACATATATCCTTACTTAAAATCAACTAGGCATAGTATTAAAAACCAGGAAGATCATGCATCACACAATATCAGAAAATATTCAAATATCTCAATATCATATAAAACAATTTATCACAACCAACGCATAATAATCAAATCAAATAAATAACAAAGTCAGACTCATCACGGCTTAGCCAGTAGTAGCCATCACTACCGTGACGGATATCAAGTGCAAGTCGACTCATTACGGCCTGGCGTGATAGCTATCACTACCGTGACAGATATCAAGTGCAAGAATTCTACAAAATGTAACTCGCCACGGCCAGGCCATGACAACCATCACGGCCGTGATGGACAATCGAACGTCCTCAACATCATAAATATTCAAACACCGCAATAATACGTCACATGCAGATGGAATACCTCAACCAGCGTATCATAGTAAATTTGATAACATAAAATCAAACATCCTCAAATACTTAAAATCAACTTAATGTCGATAAACCTACAATCCCCGAATCACCATTGGTTTTACAGAAAAGGTTTCCAATGGGATTTTGGTCTTGTCGATTACTCGACTACTAGTAGGGTTCAGGTCGCCCTACACAATTATCATAGAATATACTACTTATCGATTCCGACGATAGGATGATTCTTTCCCCCACCTGAGTTAGCACCGGAAATACGTACACGACGATCCTCGTTATCCCACCACGAGTTAACACAACCACCTTCATCCAAACAACATAACTATAATTAATCAACTAACAACCATCTATGACACTTTAGGGATAGGTTCGGCCAAGACTTAGAAAATAGGTTTAGGATTATCTTCTTAATGCCATCTTTTGGATCCTAGTTAATAGAGTCTTAACTAACATAGATTACTTATTACAAGATTAAAATTTGAAACAAAATCCTCTAACCTTTAGGGTTAGGGTTTCGGTCAAGGGCTGACTTTTAGGGTTCAAAATCCTTAAAATTGCTAATCATGATTAAGTCATAGATTAATGGTCCTTAATTAACCTAAATCATAGATTAGTGACTAAACAACTAAGTTTCAAACTCAAAACTTCCTAACTCTCATATACTAAGATTCGGCCTTAACATGTTCATAGGGCTAGGGTTCTTAATTTGATAAACCAACTTGGATTTATTAAGCATACATACTAATAGCTTGATTACTAAGGTCATTAATGAAAGCTTTGAACAAAACTCATCTAGTTCCAAGAACTAGGGTTTCGGCCTTGATGAAATCAATAGGTGAGAGTTTGATTTTTTATCTTCTATATCCTTGGATACAAGAACTATCAAGGTATTTTAAGATTGAATCATGAATCAAGACATGAAAATGAAACAAAACCTATGAACACAACATTGACCTAGGTTCGGCCAAGTCCAGAAATTAGGGAAAGAAATTTCTCATGATCTTATGCTTATATATGATGAAAATAGAGATGATTATAAGATCATAGCAGTTGGTTTCATGTCAAAAGGATTTTTCTAGAATTAGTTATGAATTTTTGAATTTAGCTTCATGAACTTTGAATCTTATCAAGAACATGATGATCAAAGACATAAACTCAAGAATCTTGTGAATATAAAAGCTTAGAATAGCAAGATTAAGAGAGGCTACCTCTTGATGATCAATGAAAAGGATGATCTTGATTATGGTCTTCACAAATTTCTCATGGTGTTCTTGAGAAACTTAGAGAAGAAGATGAACATGATGAAGGTTTAGAACAGTTTTAGTAATTTGGGTATATCTCTCAACATACTTGTCCGTTTTTGATGATATTTATCTCGTTGGAAAGAAGAGAGAAAGATGAACAACTTTCATGTTGAAAGTTTTCCGAGATTCAGAGCATAAAATGGTCATAATTTCGTGTCAGTTTCGGGTGATTGATTAGAGAATGACTTTGCCTTATAACTCATCCACTTAACATAAATGTCATTTATGGCTTAGGAAAAGTGATGTCCAAGTGATTGGAATGGAGGAAGGAGCCGTGAGTTTTGGGTTGGATTTGGTCAAATTTTCCAATGGCATGGCTTGTAATTGTCATAAAAAGACAAGGGTAAAATGGTCATTTCATAGCAAAAATTCACTTTGTCATAAATGCGCCATTATGGCCATTATGACTCGGATAAGCTCGTCATAAATGCTCATCAAGTCGTTCAAATCCATCATCTCAGCTACGTTGTCGACTCCGGGTTTTATTTGGTGCGGGATTTTCCTAGAGATAATCTCGACGTATACGCCCGCAACAAATATAATATTTTAATTTTTTACCAAAATTTTCAAAACTTCCAATATCGTAGAAAATACGATAAAAACATTTTTCATCTCGTTCACGAATTAAAATTAGGTCTTTTGAGCAGTATAATTATACCATCAATGGAATTCATGGTAAGGTTTCCCCGACTTTCCAACCTAAATTTTAATCGTAGCTTCCTACGTTCAAGTAGGATTGAGTAGTAAACTCCATTTTTTTAAAATAACCAATGTATTACTGTTATTGGAAACAGTGAAAATCAGGGTGTTACACATTGAGTCTAACAATAGGGATATACTACGTAGAAGAAATAATGTTAATTTCACACGCCGTACATATAATAGAAATTATTATTTTATTTACACTATTGTATAACTTTTTTCCACTTGCATTTCAGTTTTTTATTTAAATTGGTTCATTGTCATTGATATTATAGAAATGGATTTTAAGTTCATGATCGAGAGAATACTTTATTTGTTGAAGAAGAACGTGAAAGTATTTATTTATTAATTATTGTCTATTTGCATATATTAATTTAATTTATTTTGACATTTTTTTTAAATGATGACCGAGTTGTTAAACTTTTTTTCTAGATTGTCTAAATTTCGGAGGAATAAACCAGTGTTGCGAACATTGTGGCAAAATGGTTTCGTTTAAGGAGCGGTCAGGAAAACATAAAAAGGGCTCCATTGTATAATTTTGAATATGTTATATGAATGGAAATGTGACGTTACCATATTTGACTAAGCCACTGTTAAGGGTGAAATTTTGAGTTTTTTTATGAATGTTTTTTTTTTGACGGGCTGACAAAGGGATCGAAGTGATAACCAAAATTTTCTAAGTATTGGAGATATTTGGTTTGACAAGAAAATACAGTTCGACAGAGGAAAAGATTCAACAATCAAATTCCTGACAAAATAATAAAGGAAGACTTAGTCAAAAGAAGAGTCACAAGAGAAATAGAAAAGTGAAGAAATTGGTTAAGTCCCCAATCCGACGAAAGGTACAATACAAGTTGTCAAGAAGTTCAAACCGTCGAAGATAAGTAAATTGACACAGCGGTTCAAGACATTGAGCAGTTAGTGAAATTGCTTGACAAAACAGTTTAGGTATAAAACTTAAGAGAACTGCCAAAGACATGTGGCAGTTATTTAGATAGGGAGTTATTTCTAGGTAGTTATTTTATTTGCCTATAAATACTAGTAATCACAATGTAATAAGGGTCGATTACTTTATACACATCCTACACATCTCGATCACACAATGAGATTGACTGATTACATTCAAGTATTCCTTCCATCCTTCTTATTTCAATACTATGGTAAAATTTAATGCCATTTTCATCTCTTTTATTCAAGTTCTTCGTTTACGCTCATTTATTTCCAGCAGTTCTTTTATGGTCTTCTTTTAAATTCATTCATTTTTTGCAAGTAGTGTTGCTTAGATCCTACTTTACTCAACTTTTCTTTTAAACTTTTGTTCTTTTTATTAATTACTCAGTGTAATTGGAAAGTTATTTTCTAATATAGAAACTACTTTCTTCTTTTAAATTTCAAACTTATCTTTTCAAATACAAGGAGTTTCATTGTCAAGTTTCATTATTAATAATAGTATGTACATCATTTTCAAACTTATATACTTGTCTTAGTACTAAGTCTTTGCCAGTAATTCCTAATTTGACTAAGATTGTCAAATTCATACATGGCAGATAGTTCATAACTATTCTTGACGAGATTACCGCATAACTCGTAGGCCCCACACTCGTCTGACTCTAATTATTTGTCACGAAGGAATTTTGGTCAGAAACCAAAAACCAACGTTAACAAATTGCCATACCCGGTGGGACGAGTTTAGAGTAACTCGTATAGTGTCACGATTTCTGACATACAAATTTATTGTATGCGTCTACGGAGTGGGAGAGTGATTCAAACGTCATCTAATTCCCAAAACTCTGAATATGAGTAATGCAAGTAATGCAGGCATAGGCAGCACTAACGCCGATGTGTCAATGGTGGATGTTAATCCTATAACAACTGTTGTGACAATTGATAATATTCCTGCAACCATGGCTAACGCTACTAATGCAGGAAGTAATAGCATTAACAGATTTTGGCGGCGAAGAGGCGTTTCCTATGCTCAAGTTGTCAATAGGTTTGACGAAGTTGGCCAGGGAACACTCCCATCACCAACTTCCCCAGTTGTACAACAAATAAGTCCACCAACTACTGGATTATCTCCATGAAATGTTGTGAATTCAAAACCAAGAGGGACCACGCAACCTCTGCCACAACCTTTGTATGGAATGCCTCACATCTCGACCACGGACAACCCAAATACCTCATTTGCATACATACCATATCCAAATGGAATAACGACGGCCGCCCATGCATCTGAACGGGCAGGACCATCGACCGGAGGGCAAATCCCTACTCGACAAGAGTACCCATTAGTAAGATCACAAGTATCCCCACTTAGACAACCCCTGCAAAGTATTGTTGGTCTGTCGGAGGCTACATTAGCCCATGTTTGACAACAGATTGACTCTAGTAACTTTGACATGGTGAATGCATTTACTCAGTAAATGGGTACAGTGATTACGCCATTAATGGAAAACACAAATAATGCATGCATGACATTGGCGAATGAGATACTTAGGTTAAATAGAGCCTTGGGAGTGTTAGCCCCAGACGATAACCAAAATGCCAATAGAAATGTCAATAGGAATGTCAACCAGGGTCCTAATAACCAACCACAGGTTGAACAACCGCAAGTTATCCGACTTGACGGATCCGAACAAGATGACGAGCGCCACAGCCCCATCACAAATCCCTTTGAGACGTGGAAATGTACATATTCTACAGCCAGAGGAAGACGAACACTTTATTATAAACTAGGGTGCTCTTGGAGCGCTTCGTCAGAATGTTCTAAACCAGAATGTTAACCAAGTTGTCGAACAAGCATTGAATAGGTTTGGTTTTAACATAGGTTATGCTAATCAGTCATTTTTTGCATCGGCATTTCCTGACTGGGTCCAACAGGCAGAAATTCCTCGAGGATACAAAATACCCAAATTGTCAAAATTCTCGGGGGAAAGTGGAGAATCACCCGTCGAGCACATTGCCCGATATACAATCAAATTAGGAGATTTGGCTTTAGAGGAGGGACTAAACATGAAGTTCTTTCCTAGTTCATTAACTAAGAATGTTTTTTCTTGGTTTTCAACTCTAAGACCTAATTCCATACATTCCTGGAATCAATTAGAAAGGAGCTTTCATGATCAATTCTTTAGGGGTCATTTAAAAATTGGGTTGACAGACTTATTCGTTATTAAAAGAATGAATAATGAGTCTGTCGAAGATTATCTTGCCCGATTTCGTCAAATGAGGAGTCGTTGCTTCACCCCTATCCCCGAGGCAGAGATAGTGAAGTTCGCTGCCGGGGGATTAGATTACTATATTAGGAAGAAACTAGTCAACAAACACTTAATTGATCTTGCCCAGTTGGGTGACAAGGTCCTACAAATCAAACAACTGAAAGCCGAAAAGGTTTTCAAGCAGAGGAAATTCCTCAAAAGAGAAAAGATTAATTTTGTTGGATGTACCGATTCCGACGAAGAAGGTAAAAATTCTGAATAATATGAGGTAGACTATGTTGAATTAAAAACTGGTCCCCCTTATACATGTCAAGCCTTGAGGCCTGCAAGGGCCAAAAAAAGGATTCCTTTCATCAATAAGAAAGTGTATACATTTGACGTGACCAAAGCTGGCCAAATATTTGACATACTTCTCAAAGATAAGCAGTTAAAATTATCAGAGGATCATAGGCTATTGAAAGCTCATGATATAAAAGATCAGAAATATTGTAAGTTTCATAATACTTTTGGTCATGTAACTAACAACTGTATGCATTTCAGGGACATTATTCAGAAAGGTTTGACTGAAGGAAGATTAAAGTTTTCAGATAAGAAACCAGATATGAAGATTGACACAACCGTTCGGCCATGAAGTTAATCAAAATGACCGCCAAGTCCCTATGGAAATATGCATGGTCAATATAAGAGCTGGACAGAATATCCAGATGGACCTGACAGATTCATTTGATATCTATCCGAAGCCAGGGGAACCACTTGTCGAATTCATGACACATAAGAAATCTGGTGGTGTTATCAAAGTTTGCGCAAAATGTGAAGGATTTTATGACGATGTTGCTGCCAAGATGACTAGGGCACGTAAAAACGCCATCATATCACTCACAAAACAGAACCGAGTCTCGTGACGGTAAGATTCAGGGCAGGTTCACACACTCGAACAGCCATACTGGGTCTAACAGTGTGTACAGAAGTGATATGCATACTGTCAACAAGCAGACAGGTAGTCGCCAGCAACATATGTATTAGACAGGACCTAGACAAAATAACACTGGAGGTTGGCTTGAAGAGCCAGTCAGAGAGTCAATAGGAACTAACAGGCCTGTCGATGGAGGGTCAATTCTGTCAGGACCAGGAAACCCCCATCCAACGTAACAGTGAATCGATGTGTAAGAAATTATGTTATGGCCTGCTTCCCCGAATCACAAAGGCAGAAATAGGTCGGGAAAAATAAGTTTAATAATTATAATCCACCCTTCTTGAATGAGGATTACCGAAGGGGGAAACTATTTCAAAACAATCAAACGACAGGACCTGGTTTGTCAGGACTGTCAAGTCAGCCAGCTATGTCTAAAAGTCAAAAAAGGAGGCTACAAAGGCTCCCACAGCCACAAAAGAGGAAGCTTACCAATCAAGAAGGCGTCACCATAAAGGAAATGCCTTCACAAGATACCGGTTATCTGGTAGTAGTGACTGACAACAAAGCTGACAAGAGTCGAGGTGCCAAAATGAAAAGCATAATAGTGACCCATCCCATGGAAGTTGAGGCGATGGGGCCCATTAATCAAGCCAGGCAGAGAAAGCCTACATCGCAGGTTTTCACAGAAAAGAAGAAGGCTTTAGAACTGGTATCACCACCAATAAAATCCACTGGCAAATGGCCTGTCGGGATGGCAGAGATGGAAAAGGTTGCAGGACTCGAGAAAGAGTTTGAGGCGAGAATGGGAAGACAACAATTGGCAAAGTTCAGGCCTGAGTGTGATTTAACCACAGAAGAATTGACGTTTGATGCTGTCATCGGCAATCGAATGATCCAAATGATGACATAAACATCAAGCAAAGACATGGACATGGATAGCCGAATGAAGATCTAGCTGATATCATCGAAGCACTGGATAACTGTGGCGCAGGAATAGCCCGACCTCTGTCAGATAGATCAAGATCAGATGATGAGAATGATTTAAAAAGAAATCCTGGTAGAATGGTTGGAGGTGCATTTTTGGACGAGGATCCAAAGAATGAAGTTATACTGGAACCAGGGATGGAAATGAAGATAGGATTGATTTCATTCATTCCAACAGAATACGAGGGATATCTCGAAGTTGATTTCTCTGACGACGAGGATGATGTCGTTAACAATGGTAGAGACCCAGGTGATTTTTGGATGTACGTTCAAGAGAACTTGGTTACCGTATTGGACAATGTAACCCAGTTGGAGAAGCCCACCGATGAGCAAAGAAACCATTTGAGGCCTTTACATGTAAAGGCCATAATAGATGGAAGACCTACCAACATGGTTTTAATTGACGGGGGAGCTACTGTGAACCTGATGCCTAAAGCAATGTTCAAAAGGCTAGGGAAGGATCAGTCGAATTTAATTCCGACAGTTATGGTTGTCGCTGAGTTCAGTGGAAAAACTTCTCTGTCAGATGGCGTCATTTTGTTAAATATACAAGTTGGCACTGTTGAAAGGATGACATTGTTTGTAATAATTCCAGCCAAGTCAAGCTACAACATATTACTCGGCAGTGATTGGATTCACGCTGTAGGAGCAAGCCCACAACAAGGCATCAGAAAGTAATCTTATGTAGTGTGCAAGATTAGGGAGAAATCGTGGAGGCAGATAACAGTGCTTGCTACGCTCAGCAATTACATGTTGATTTAAAGGTATATTCACCAAACGTCAGACCTATAACTGACAACGAAGGGGTCATTGACAAGGATGCATTAGAACGAAACCTTCTCAGTCAATTCGGTGTTAAGGTAAAGGACGAGGCTGATAAAACTCTGCCAAATTCCGGCAATGAGTCTTGAAATACAACTGAGAAGATTGTCGGCCTATCTGGCCGACAAAGAAGTACACACTTCAGAAACGGTGTTAGCGGATTGTATCATTGATGACGACCCTTTGAGTTTTGAAAAGGGAGCCGAAGTTAAGCAAAGTGTGGAAGTGGAAGATCCCCTGGAAGAAATAAACTTAGGGACGGAAGAAAAGAAAAGGCCGATCTTTGTGAGTGTTTTTCTGGCAGAGGATTACAAACGAAAACTTGTCAGACTAATTACAGAGTATAAAGATTGCTTCGCATGGGACTATGATGAAATGCCTGGTTTAAGCAGGGATCTTGTCGAACACCGGTTACCACTCAGGGAGGATTGCAAACCTGTCAAACAGGCAAGCAGAAGATTTGCCCCAGAGGTGGTGCATAAAATCAAAGAGGAAGTAGAGAGACTGCTTAAAGCAAAGTTCATTCGAACGACCAGGTATGTCGAATGACTTTCTAATGTAGTTCTTGTTATTAAAAAGAATGGTAAAATGAGGGTATGCATAGATTATAGAAATCTAAATATTGCTACCCCTAAAGATGAATAGCTGATGCCAATAGCTGACATGCTTGTCGACTCAGCATCAGGAAATGAAATTTTAAGCTGTATGGATGGCCATGCAGGTTATAATCAAATCTTTATAGCCGTAGAGGATGTGTCGAAGACTGCCTTCAAGTGTCCAGGGGCAATAGGGACATATGAATGGATTGTCATGCCTTTCAGTTTGAAGAATGCAGGAGCCACCTACCAGCGAGCAATGAATACTATTTTCCATGATGTAATTGGGAAATTTATAGAAGTATATATTGATGATGAGGTTGTCAAGTCAAAAGCTAAAGACGATCACCTAGAGCACCTAAAGCAGGGGCTTGAAAGGATGAGAAGACAAAACCTCAAGATGAACCCAGAGAAATGCAGCTTCGGAGTATCGGCTGCTAAATTCTTGGGCTTTTTAGTTCATAAGAAAGGAATCGAAGTGGACAAAATTAAAGCCAAAGCAGTTATGGAAGCCGCAGCACCGACAAATAAGAAGGAATTGTAGTCCTTCCTAGGAAAGGTTAACTTTCTGTGAAGGTTTATATCAAATTTGTCAGGAAGAACAAGAGTATTTTCACTATTGGTCAAGTTGAAAGCAGAACAAAGTTTTATATGGGAATCTTGCCATCAAGAAGCTCTTGACCAGATCAAGCAATATTTAGTCAATCCACCGGTCATGATGCCTGTTGTGCCTCGTCGACCGTTGAAGTTGTACATATCAGCATCTGAAGATACTATAGGATGTTTATTGGCCCAGGATGACTATGACAATGTCGAAAGGGCCGTATATTATCTAAGCAGAGTTCTCAACGATGCTGAAAAAAGATATAGTGCTATAGAGAAATTATGTCTAGCATTGTATTTTTCATGTATCAAACTCAAATATTATATGATGCCTTGTAATGTATTAGCAATTTCTAAGACTGATGTAATAAAGTATATGTTGTCAAAACCAGTCCTTAATGGGTGTATTGGTAAATGGACCATTGCTTTGTCAGAATATTCTTTACAATACGTGCCGGCCAAAGCTGTCAAAGGTCAGGCAATTGCCGACTTTTTAGTAGAACATCCGGGATTGGATGTGCAAAAGTAGACTTTATCAGTTTACAGCCTTGGAAACTCTACTTTGATGGGTCAAGGCATCAAGGCGGTAGTGGAGTAGGTGTCTTAATTGTGACTCCACAAGGAACCCCCACCAAGTTCATGTTTGAACTTAAGTATCCATGTTCTAACAATGAAGCCGAGTACGAAGCTTTAATTGTCGGATTAGAGATACTATTAGAGATGAAGGCACGAAATGTGCATGTCTTTGGAGATTCCTAGTTAGTTATTAAGCAACTTACTCAAGAATACAAATGTGTCAGTTATAATCTGACATAATATTGCATTATAGCGAATAAGTTGATGAGGAAATTCGATGACGTAATTGTCAAATATATCCCCAGGGAGCTAAATCAAGAGGCTAATGAGTTAGCTCAAATAGCTTCAGGATACAAGATGTCTCAAAAGACTTTGTCAGATCTGATGGAAATTAGGGAGTTATTATATCCATTAGGAGAAAGAGATGTATTGGTCAATGACATAATTCTGCCCCAATGATTGGAGGATGCCAATAGTAGAGTATTTGGAAAATCCAAGTCAAAATGCAAATAGGAGAATAAAACATAGAGCATTGAATTATACTATTCAAGGTGGACTATTATATAGAAAGTATGCCGATGGAACCTTACATAAGTGCCTAAGTGAGCAAGATGCTTATTTGGCTTTATCAAAGGTCCATGAAGGCATATGTGGGGCCCACTAAGCAGGGGAAAAAATGAAGTGGGTGCTTCGACGGAGTTTCTATTATTGGCCAACTATGGTTAGGGACTGCATTTTGTTCGCCAAGTCTTGTGAGCAATGTCAGAAACATGGCCACATACAGAATGTTCCGGCCAGTGAATTGCACTCTATAGTCAAACCATGGCCATTCAGAGGACGACCTTTGGATTTAATTGGCCAAATACTCCCGTCTTCATCAAAAGGACATCAATTCATTTTAGTCGAAGTCGATTATTTTACCAAGTGGGTGGAGGCAGTTTGCCTAAAAGCAGTCACCCAACAAGATGTGATTGATTTTATTGAAAATCATATTGTTTGTCGGTTTGGAATACCACAAACCTTGACAACTGATCAGGGATCAGTTTTTACCGGGAAGAAAATCATAGAATATGCCAATTCTAGGTATATAAAGATGCTCACATCTACTCCGTACTATGCACAAGCTAATAGCCAAGTTAAGGCCATAAATAAGATTATTATTGGTCTTATTAAAAAGCATGTGGGTCGACAACCTAGGAACTGGCATAACACTCTTGACCAAATACTGTGGGCATATAGAAATTCACCCAGACAATCGACAAGAACTTCGCCATACAGGTTAGTATATGGACATGATCCTGTATTACCTGTCGAAATCAATCTTCAGTAAACTCGTATTCAAAGACAAGATGACTTGCCTGTCGACCAATATTGGGATGCAATGTTGGACGAATTAGACTAATTAAGCGATGAAAGGTTGATTGCATTGGAGAACTTAATTCGATAGAAAGAAAGAATTGCAAAATTCTACAAAAATCGAGTGAAGTTTAAATTATTCAAAGTAAATGACTTAGTATGGAAAGTCATTTTGCCTATGGATAAAAGTTGTCGAGAGTTCGGTAAATGGTCACCAAATTGGGAAGGACCATTTAAGATTTCTAAAGCATTTTCTGGTATTGCGTATGCACTTGTCGATGTCAATATGGGCCTAGGAATTAGTTCAACTAATGGAAAGTATTTCAAGAAATATCAACCGACAATGCTGGAAGTAAACATTGACAAAAAATGAAAAAAAGAGAGGGAAATAAGAGTATTTTATTCACTAACTTGGCAAAACAACCATACATTGCCAAAAGTACAGGTTGTCAATCTAAAATTATTCATTGTTTGTCAAGAGTACAAATAATCAATCAAAGTGAACTTATTCCTAAAATTACTAAGAGTTAGGAACTGTGATAAGATTGGCAGACTTTTATCCTTCACTCTTCGACAATGCAACAGCGTAACTTAATTTGTTGAGGCTTCATTCCCATTTGATGAGGTTTCGTCTACTTCTATAACGAGGGTACAGAGTGTAAAGAAAATCTGGCACGAGCAAATCTCACCATCATTTAACCCAGAAGGTGGTTGTTGCTTATAGTGTAACAAAAAAACAACACTAAGAGAGGTAACCACCCTCCGAGAAGAAGATGATGGAACTGGAAACAGATGCACCCATTCTATTTCAAGTATGCTCTAACCAAAGGTGGGAAGCGGTAGTCAGCTCTGGTAGGTACGTTGGTTGCTGGTCTCTACCATGCCCATTACGTTGGTTACTGATCTTTACTAACAAAACGACCATCAAAACAAAGACCTTGAATCTGAGAGTCAAAGGTTGTAAGGTCAGGATCCCATGGAAATAGTAAGAAAAATAAGGTCGTTAATGAAAAAATATTTGGTGTAAAATCGCAAATATTTAATGGCATGTATGTTGTGAGAAACAAACCTTGCTATTTATAAGTGGTCTGGAGAAACAAGAAATTAAATGTAAGCGGGTTTACCAATGTTTTGAAACTTACCAAGATTAATGGTAAATTGATATGGTAAGTTACGATATTTATTGGAACCAACAGTTGACATTAAATAAATGTGAAAGTAGACCAAGAGTCATTTTTATTAAAAGAATGACATAATAAGTGTCAAAATTACAAAATTCGGTAGAAAGAATGAAAAATACAACAGATCAGATTTTGTCTGAAGACAACTGGTCCCAGGCAAAGGTAAGATCAGCCTTCCTTGCAACGACAGCATCATATTCGGGCTGTAAAGCACGAAGTTTGCTAACTACGGTTTCAGCTCTTTGGCCAAGTTGGACAGATTCGTCATCAATGGCTTTGACTTGGTCTCTTCTTTTCTCCAGAGTCTTATCAAACTTGGTACACTTTCGGACTGTCAATTCGATCTCTGCCAATAACTTTTTCCGGTAGTCCAAGAGAGAGTTTTTAGTCTGAGTTCCTGTCGAGGTAAGATCAAGCTCTTTTTGTTTGGAGGCCTCTAGATCCTGGAACTTGGCTAGAAGATTGTCCTTAATTTTTTCCTCCTCTTTATAAGAAGGAATGACAAAAGACATCTACTCTAATTTGCCAGAGAACCGCTCCCAAAATTTGAGGATCGAGAGGAAGTGAGTGCGGCTAGGCAAAGGAAGGTTAGAGTGAAGAGGGGTGATTTCTTTAATCAGTTTTGACAGTACTTATCGAACATTAACATCAGAATAGAGAGTACTGAAGGAATTTTCAAGAAGAGTTCTCAGATCATGCATGAGATTAATAACTCGAGAATTGCTAGAGTCAGGTTGAGTTGTTGAAGAGTTGGCAGAGAAAGTTGATTCTTTCTGGCTAACTTCAGCCAGCATGTTGATCCAAGTATTAAAATGAAGAGCTGGTTTGGGTTCGGGAGACTTAATAGTTGGAGGCCAAACTGGAGGTGGAGGAAGGACGATAGGAATTGTTTCAGCCAGAAAGGCCTCCATATCAATATCTTCATCTGGAATCTCAATCATGACAGCAGCACCAGCTGGCTCATTAGCCGTAGAAGTCAAAATTTGAAGAGGCGGTTCAGATTGTCGAGAAGTGGGGGTAGTTCCTGAGTGAATTTAGGGTTTGAAGAGTTTGTTGTCAGAACATCACCCTCAGGGGTCAACTACTCTAAATCTTTTTCAACCTGTAATGGTAAGAAAATCAATGAACCAGAACTAGAATAATTAAATAAAGGGAGAGGACAAATAAATTGTCTTATACCTCTGGATCAGAAGGAATTGTTGGTTCAACAGTTCTGCTGACAATTTCCCGGATGGTCACTGAGTCCTCACCTCGAGTAGTTTCTTCTTGATAAAAGAGAAAGGGTGAGACACAAATATAATGTATATGGAGAATGATAGGATAATGAAAAATATACCATATGGGAGTCTGTAGACACCAAATCAACATCCACTTCTGCTTCCTGTGCTTTTGTAGTAGGATGGTCAGTTTTCTTTTTCTGTCAAAATGGAAAAGAAATTTAGAAATTATGGGTGAATATATTTTAATCCGACAAACCAGTCATAAGGATCGAAGCTGTACCTTAGACTGATCAGAAGGGGAATTGTTGGATGAACCAACAATGATGTCTTTTGGTTTGGATAAGGTCTTGGCAGCATCAGAATCTGCTGAGATAGAAGAACTCTTGACAAATCTTGATTTCTTGAAAAGTAAATCAGATATTAGAGTTTTTTCTTTTGTCTTTCTTGTTCCTTTTGCTGTCTTAGACACCGGAACTTTTGATCCTTTCTTGGCAGGCTTGGTCTTCACAGGGATCAAATCTTCCTCCTCATCCGAATCATCTTCAAACATCTTTCCTGCTGATATAATAGCTTTGGATTTGCCAGGAAGAGGTTTGTCAAGAGGGATAACTATCAAAGATAACATAAATAAGTGGATCCTCAGTGGACAAGAGGAGAAACCTTTATACGCAATTGCCAAACAAGTACCTGGATTATAAGTTAACATATGTGAAAGGTATAAAAAGTCGTCATTTGGTTGAAGAAACCGACGAGCAAACACTAGTGCAATAAGTGCTTTTTACGTCAGTTAAAATTGATTTTTTACGCCGAATCATCGACCGACGTAAATACAAATTGACGTTAAAAGTTTAACTTTTAACGCCGCTTGAGAACCGACGTTAAATATAACACTATTAACGCTCGGTTCTTTAACACAACCGACGTTAATTTTGTCAAAATTAACGCCGGTTCTTTAACAAAACCGACGTAAATTTTGTTAAAACTAACATCAATTTTTATCAACAACTGAAGTTAAAGGTCTTAATTTTAACGTCAGTTGTAATAAACAACTGACGTTAATAGTGTATCGTATATTTTTATAAAATACTTTTAACGCCGGTTGTATGATACAACCGACGTTAATAGTATTTTTTTTTAAATTCAGTTTTAAAATATCACTCCCCTAAGTCATCCCCGCATTCAGAAATATCCCAAAGAATACGTAATATCACACACATTACAGAATTGCAAAGGAAAAATGGAACAATGATCCATATGTATGCCTGTTCAAAACAATATATATTTATTAACATAGGTTATAAATGTATACTAAGTTTAAACTACCTATATCAATATCCCTTCGTGATGATCATCACGAGTGGCATGTACATCGTCCACCTGTGTCTCCTCGATTATAGTAGGCATGTTTGTTGAAAAAGAAGGAGTCTCAGGAATATCAAGATTTGAATCTTCATTTTCGTCACTACCATTATACATGCTTTTTCCTAGGAGAACCACGGACAACCTTTTGTTAGAAGGATCAGTGATGTAGAACACTTGTTTTGCTTGGGAAGCCATTATGAAAGGCTCATTTATATGACCTAACTTGTTGAGGTCTACCAATGTGAACCCCAATTCGTCGGTTTGTACACCACCGTTACTATCAACCCACTTACATTTAAATACCGGCACCATAAGCTTAGTGTAATCGAGCACCCAAATATCTTCAATATATCCAAAGTAAGGTGTCGGTGCTGTAACGGGTTTTGTGTCCTTTGCACTAGAGAAGTGCATTGCTTCGGCCACGATCATAACCCCACTATTTTGCATGGTACTCTTGTTATCTTGTTCCTTTGTATAAAAGGAAAAGTTATTTATGTCGTATCCGCTCCAACATATGACGTTGAAGTTAGGCCCACGTGCTAGCCATTTTACGTCATCGTAAAAGATTACTACCATCCTTAAGCATTTCTTCCTTGAACCATGGTAAGAAAGTCTTGTTATGCTTATTCAACAACCACCTTTCGCTCATTCGAGGGTTTTCTTGATTGACTTTTCTTTTATGTTCAAATAAGAAAGGCTGAACACATTCGATGTTGTTCAATACATACAAATGTGCTTGAAGCACTTCCTCCCGATCCTTCCTATTAATTCTTAAGCCATGTGTACCCTTACCATGACATCTTCTCTCAACATGACGAGGCTTAGGAACCCCTATAGGATCCGTGTTATGAAGGTAGTCCGAACAAAACTCAATAGCTTCTTCTGCAACATACCTTTGAACAATAGATGCTTCCGGACGATGAGGATTCATCACGTACCCTTTCAAGATCTTCATGTAGCGCTCAACTGGGTACATCCATCTCAGAAAAACCGGCCCACATAATCTAATCTCCCTCACCAAATGAACAATTAAGTGAACCATTATGTCGAAAAAGGAAGGAGGAAAATACATCTCCAATTGGCACAAGATTGTAGCAGCCTCAACTTCCAAGTCATCCAACATACGGGGGTCAACGACTTTGCTACATATAGAATTGAATAATGAGCACAACCGAGTAATGGCATGTCTCACATTTTTTGTAGCAATACCACGAATAGCAACGGGCAGAAGTTGTTACGTCAACGTCCTCACTTTGGGAGACACTCGCCGTATTACTACTCAACAACATATCACCATGCCATATTCATCTTGTATAACTCAAGCAAATCCCTTCACAAATCAAATGAGTACGTATATCCTTCACCGTACATTTCCTAGTATTCAAACACTTGACACAAGGACAACAGAACATTCCATTACTATTAAGAACATTCCTTTGAGCAAATTCTATAAATTCTCCCACCCCCTTCAAATACTCAGCACTAGTACGCTTACAAACCATCCAACTACGATCCATAACTAGAAAGGTCCTGTAGATATACAAAACATATGTATATCCAATATAAGGACCATACGGGAGATTGAAAACTATAGTTTTTAAAGATTAATTGCCAAGCACTGGTCACGGCCTGGCAGTGATGTCCATCACGGCCGTAATGTGCCAACTGAACAGACCATGCCATCACAGGCAGAACTGATCACGGCCTAGCCGTGATTAGCATCACGGTCGTGACAGATCAACCAGCAGAGCAACATGCACTCAAAACCAAAAACAGAGACGTACATTCCAAACAACTCAAACTCACGGTTTCAGGTTTCAAGTTTCAACATACACTCAAAACCAAAAATACAAAAATGTGCCCTAAATACTCACCAGAAATAGGTGCTCGCGTGGTGGTGGGGAGGGGAGCTCGAGTGGTGGCCAACGTTCGATGTGGTTACTGAGAGCAGAGGGACAAGGGGAGTTAGTGCGCGGGAAGGGGAAAGAGAGATGTACGTCAAGTTATTGCAAAGAATGAATGGAAAGACAGAGTTAGGGTTAATAGTGTACCTCACGGTGGTGGCGAAGAAGCCCTCGCGGTGGTTGCGGTGGAGATGAGCTCGCGATTAGGGTTCGGCTTTGGGTGAGAGTGAGAGTGAGGTTTGATAGTTATTTAGTGTTGAGCGTGATGAATAGAGAAAAGAGACGTACGTACAGAGCGAAGTGCAGAAGGCGCGCGGGTGTAAACATATAACAACATTTAACGTCAGTTGTATTAAACAACTGACGTTACAATTAATTTTTTAACGTCAGTTTTATTAACAAACTGACGTTAAATATTAATATTTTTTTTTAAAAAAAACACTTTTAACGTCCGTTGTTGAATACAACTGACGTTAAAAGTGTTAAAGTAACATTCTTCTGTAACAGTATGTAATATTGCCTCTTCTTTTCCTCTATATTTCTATTCCTTCACAAAATGGCTCTGAGACCTGTGTTAATTGAGTGACAACAGGGCATTTCAGATAGCTAGGGATATAGGATTATTTACGTCAACTATTTATTTAACTGAAGTAAAAATCACACTTTTAACGTCAATTGTATAAACAACAGACGTTAAAAATAAATATTTTTTATTTTAAAAACACTTTTAACTTCAGTTTTATTCAACAACTGACGTTAACAGACCTGTGTGACAATAGGGCATTTCAGATAGGGATATAGGATTATTTATGTCAGCTGTTTATTTAACTGAAGTAAAAATCACACTTTTAACGTCAGTTGTATAAACAACTGACGTTAAAAATAAATATTTTTTATTTTAAAAACGCTTTTAACGTCAGTTTTATTCAACAACTAACGTTAAAAGTGTATCTTCCTATTCCTTCGGGCGTTTTCTTTTCTGCACGTTTATAATATATGACTGCCAGGCCAACTCCCAATGCGCCTTGGAACCTAATTCTCTTAATGATCAATTTAATTTTTTAGCAACTTACGACGCCTAGTAACTTCATCCCCTACTCCTATAAATAGCTTCCTTCCTTCCTTTAATTTTTATGCTTCACAATATGGCTCTGCCATGGAGATTAACTTCATCACTCTTTCTTCCTATACCTAGACTTAAAGGTCTCTGTCTTAATGGTCAAACAACTTCTGAGGTTGTGTAAATCGCATTACATGGGTGATAAGGGTGTGTAAATCGCATTATGTGAATTGCACACACCATCATCCTTCTGGAGAATCAGCAGCTACAGTTCCAAAACCTCAGCTTTGGAACCAAGTGGCTGTTCCAAGAATATTGCTGAAACAGATCGAGTGCACCCTTCACTCTGCCACGGCTCCAAAGTGACTGTGGATTCAGATGGAGCATCGACTTCAAATGAGGGAGGGGATGCATTCAATGTTGGAGATTCTGAGGACAGGACTGAGAAGAAAATGATGTTGAAGCAGAAACTTTTTTATATTTTAGTGTATATATCTTGCAGAAATTTTTTATCTTTTAAACATGTAATTGTAACTTATGAATCGCTTCAATGAGATACGATTTGATTATACATATATAACTTGTTTTATGTTAAGTGTTTATTTATTTTAATTTGCACAAGAATTTGTTAATTTACTAATTCAAGCTAATTAATTAAGATTAAAAATAAACTTTTTTAAAAAAAAGATTAGAAATAAACTGCACTATATGGAGTGATGATCTGCGTTAAGAGTGACAACAGGGAGATGACAACGAAAGAAAGATAGGAATGAGTTGATTATTTACGTCAGTTATTTATTTAACTGAATTAAAAATCACACTTATAACGTCAGGTTTATAAACAACTGACGTTAAAAGTTTTAATAATTTCTTGCAAAACACTTTTAACGTCAGTTCATTAAACAACTTACGCAAATAGTGATTTAATATTTACAAAACTGCCACCGCCTCACTTTTAACGTCAGTCCTTAAAACAACTGACGTTAACAGTGAATTAATGAAGTCTGATATTTACAAAACTGCCACCGCCCCCTTTTTAACGTCTAGTTTTTGGTTAACTGACGTAAACATTTACCGTCTAATGTTTATTTTCCACTAGTGAAAGGTAACTGGATTTGGTTTTTCAAAAAGATCAACGTAAGCACTTACGCTTTCTAGAAAAATGAAGTTACCTCCCTTCGTCGGTTTCCTTGGGTGTGAATCAACTATACCAAAAGGAGCACAAGGAATGGGCACATAATCAGGAAAAGGAGCTTTTAAAATGTCAAAATATTCTTTCGTCATATTTGGAATGTTCCAATATTTGGCAAGTCTTTCGGATTCCTTGTTATCATGCATCCTTTTGGCCTTAGCTAAAACACTGTTAACATGACGAACCATGTCATGTGGTCTCATGGGATTCCATTTGATTTTGTAAAATTTCTCAAAGGCTTGAATTTCTTTCTGAAGTTCACCTTGAGTTTTTGACGCTGGGCCTTGTTCCATCACAGAAGAATCATCACCATTACTAGCAGCATCTGTAATGTGACTCAAGCAGATTTTTAGACTTGGATGATAATTGGAGTAATAGTCATCCCACCAGTCAAGAAAACTTTGAGTTTCTCCATGAAAAGTAGAGAATGGGACAAGTTGTAAAGAGACCCTACGAGCTTTATCTCTGTCACTGATAGCCACGATATCTTCATATATTGGAACTTTGGCATCAATGAAGTGTTCATTCGGGTCTAATGAATAAGGAGCAGGAATAGATTGATAGAAACCAAGCTGACAAGCCATGGTATTGGGTAAATGAAGATAGATTCGATGGGTTTTAAAACCAGGACCATCGACAAAAATGACTCTTTGACAGAGAAAATTGGTCCAAATTGATTCTGTTGAAAATAGATTATAATTAATACTCTTATTGAAATTAGATTAGGATTAATGTTATATTAAGGTTGGATGGTGTGGACGGTGGATTCTCATCCATTGTATTCTCATTTTCATTGCATCTATTCTCCTAGGACATAGCATAAATAATTAATGCTCTAGGAATCATTTCCCTTATATATTATATATTGTAGTCCTATTGGAATGCAAAGATACAAGAGACATATTACGTTTAAGTTTTAAATGGAGTCTTCATTCTTTTCTTCTCTTTCTCTATCTAAAATCCATAACTTCAACATGGTATCAAAGCGGTACCATCCTCCATGACCTGTCCCGCCACTATTCTGCTGAGTCCCCAAAAGTTTGAGACTATTCCAATAATTGTATTCAGAATTCTATTTCAGGAGTCTCTGTTTTTGGTTGTTCTCGTTTTGAGCTGCCCTCTATTGCAGTATTTTTTAGTTGTCTCTTTGGTGCTGTTTAGCACTGTTTAGCTGCACCGAAAGTATTTCCAAACCTCAACTACAATTTATCATTCCGATTTGGTTCAAAGTCATGATGCCACCGACACCGCCCTCAGTTTTAGTTAGGACTTCAGTTGCTGTTAGCACTGGTCCATTATTGTTTCAGTTTTGTTTAAAGTTGTGACACCTTCAAGTTAGGGATTCAGCTGCTGCAAGAGTTGGCGCGATATCATTCTGGTTTGGTTTGAAGTTGTGACAACTTCCAGTTCAAGCATCAGCTGCTATAAGCGCTAGCTTATTATTAATTATGTTTGGTTTGCCTGCTGTTTGTGAAGTCAGTAGTGGTTTCTTCGGTTGGTTGCTTGGTGGTTTGTTCTTGGGCACAAACCTTATTGTCTAGTTGTTATAACTTATAGTGTTTCCCGTTGGTTTATCCAAGATATATTTTTGGGGTCTGGTTGTTAAATTTTCTCTTTCAAAAGGGTATATTTGTAACAAGCTCAAAGCTTAGTAAGCTTTAGCTTGAAGGGGAGTGTTGAAAATAGCTTATAATTAACACTCTTGTTGAAATTAGATTAGGATTAATGTTATATTAAGCTTGGATGGTGTGGACAGTGGATTCTCATCCATTGTATTCTCATTTTCATTACATCTATTCTCCTAGGACTTAGCATAGATAATTAATGTTCTAGGAATCATTTCCCTTATAGATTATATATTGTAGTCCTATTGGAATGCAAAGATACAAGAGACATATTCAGTTTTAGTTTCAAGTGGGGTCTTCATTCTTTTCTTCTCTTTCTCTATCTAAAATCCATAACTTCAATAGATTCATTGGATTTGGACACAGTAGTACTCAACTTAATAAACCACTCCGGACCATATTTTCGGTCAACAAAAGGGTTGAAATTGATTTTTGAAGAGGTTGACGAAAGAGAATGAAGAATTTTAAAATACAATTTGAAATTGACAGTTTCATCTTTTGACAAAGATTCAGCAGAAACATAGCAAAGATAAGAACCATAAGTGTCTATTGACACTCTGCAGGGGGCCTTGTAAGAAAGGCGACGCTCTAAGACGGTGTGAAGCCACAATTGGAGAAGCCAAAGAGGACCCCCTATGTTGGTTTTCTTTTTTTCTTTGACAGTATCAACCAACATACCCATGCTATCGTAAAGATTAGCCAGAACACACTGGCCTAGGGCTGTCCTCTTGCCAGTAGCAAGAAGGTTGGCAAGAGGAACACAAGCAGCAATCAAAGTAGCAGATTTACTACAAAAGACATAACCACATAGCCAAAGGAATAAAAAGTCTACATGCTTAGTGTCTGTCACCGGTTCGTTTTCTTTACCTTTGAAGTCGGTGACATATTTAGAAAAAGAAGATCTCGGGACGTAGACATCAATTTTTCTCTTAACCTCGACACGAGTATGCATGGAAGGGACATCCGGACGAAGTCCTGTAATGGCTGACATGTCGAAAAGAGTTGGACCCATCATTCCATATGGTAAATGGAAATTGTTGGTAGTTTTATTCCAAAATAAAGTTGATGCCCCAATTAAAGAAAAGTCTACCAATTTAAGATGACGAGAAAATTGGATAAATTCAAAAATTCCAGCTTCTTTCCATACCTCACGTTTCTTGGCTTGGACACGGTCAAGCCAACCAACGTAGGCATCAAATATGGTGCCGGGGGGCATCCTAAAAATCCTATCACCCTTTTTAAAAGCATGAATAGGAAGTGAAGAAAAAGGAGCTAAGATGGCCTCATTAGAGTTACTACAAGGAAAGGAACCCCGAAAATTATCAGGAATTTTGTTCTAAGCAATAAGGGGACCCAAGAACGCAGCAGGTGGGTTCAGAGAAATGGAAGAGTCATGAACAGCATAAATTACCTTAGAATTTTGCCAGAGCTCTGACTTATCCAAAAGTGGGTCCTGAACCACCACCCTAGGAGCAGCCACCGAGGATTGAGGTGTTGAAGCAGAGGTTTTGGAAGAATTCGCCTTGAACACTAAGCAGAATAATGAAGAATGAAGCAACTTTGTGAAAAAGAAAATTTTTCGCAAAATAAGAGAAGCGAGTAGATGGAGAAGAAGACTGAGCGATGATTAGAAATTTAAAGAAAGTTGGGGTTGGTGGCTCAACTTCCAAGACAGCTACAACGTTATGATTATCCCTATAAAATAGGGATATGATTAAGTCGATAAGATTTGATTACTGAAGTTAAACCCAAAATTAAAAATCTGTTTTGAGGATTTGAAAATTCAAATTCTGCTATTCTTTTGGACAAGGCCATCGGAAAGCAGAACTTGGAGGGCATCTGTTAAGGGTGAAATTTTGATTTTTTTAACGAATGTTTTTTTTGACGGGCTGACAAAGGGATCGAAGTGATAACCAAAATTTTCTAAGTATTGGAGATATTTGATTTGACAAGAAAATATAGTTCGACAGAGGAAAAGATTCGACAATCGAATTCCTGAAAAAATAATAAACGAAGACTTAGTCGAAAGAAGAGTCATCAAGAGAAATAGAAAAGTGAAGAAATTGGTTAAGTCCCCAATCCGACGAAAGGTACCAATACAAGTTGTCAAGAAGTTCAAACCGTCGAAGATAAGCAAATTGACACGGAGCGGTTCAAGACATTAAGCAGTTAGTGGAATTGCTTGACAAAACAGTTTAAGTATAAAACTTAAGGGAACTGCCAAAGACATGTGGCAATCATTTAGATAGGGAGTTATTTCTAGGTAGTTATTTTATTTGACTATAAATACTAGTAATCACAATATAATAAGGGTCGGTTACTTGATACACATCCTACACATCTCGATCACACAGCAGATTGACGGATTACATTCAAGTATTCCTTCCATCCTTCTTATTTCAATAGTATGGCAAAATTTAATGCCATTTTCATCTCTTTTATTCAAGTTCTTCGTTTACTCTCATTTATTTCCAGCGATTCTTTTATGTTCTTCTTTTAAATTCATTCATTTGTTTACTCAACTTTTCTTTTAAACTTTTGTTCTTTTTATTAATTACTCAATGTAATTGGAAAGTTATTTTCTAATATAGAAACTACTTTCTTCTTTTAAATTTCAAACTTACCTTTTCAAATACAAGGAGTTTCATTGTCAAGTTTCATTATTAATATAGTATGTACATCATTTTCAAACTTATATACTTGTTTTAGTACTAAGTCTTTGCCAGTAATTCCTAATTTGACTAAAATTGTCAAATTCATACTTGGCAGATAGTTCATAACTATTCTTGACGAGATTACCGCATAACTCGTAGGCCCCACACTCGTCTGATCTCTAATTATTTGTCACAAATGAATTTTGGTCAGAAACCAAAAACCAACATTAACAGCCACCTACTTTGCTTTGGAGTTTGATATATGGAATAATAATGAAAATAATTGTGTTTGTGATAGTAACAATTATTATTATGATAATCAAAATAACGTACAATAAATTAAAGTAATAAGTATAATGTCAATATTGTTATAATAAAGTTTTACGTTTATATGTATTAAGAAAAAATTAAATTGTACATGCTATTTGTTTAAAGATTTTTATATTGCTTGGTAATTATATAGTGATGCATTGTTAAAAAATATTCATTATATAAATTTTTCTACATTATCATAACAAAAATTAATGTACACATAATATTGCATTTATATTTTTTTAATAATATAAATTTTTTTAATTATCAATATTATAAAATTTGAATGAAGTTTATTTAATAAAAATTTTGCCGTGCATTTTCACAGTGCTAAAAACTAGTTGACAATCCATCGATCAGAGGTGGATTGAAGTATTTGAAGTACCCATAGTGTGTACTTATATATGGAGTATAGGACGAGAGCCTTAACATGGCAGGTCGATTAATCCGAAGGATGAGACCTAATCCTAGCTTGAGGGACCTAGTATGGTTTAGAAATAAAATGTAATAACTAATAATATATAGTTAGATATACTTTTTAGCAAGTTACTCGAAAGAAACCTTAGTACCAATTGTATATTTCCTTCGAGAGATCATGAAAAAATAAATATTCCAGCTCTGGCTCCACACACAGACACACACTTAGCATAGAACTCAAGGTACCACCATCCATTAAGTTTTCCTAGTTTTCCACTTACAAGTTTATGTATTTTTTGGTCAGCCTTGGATCTGAAGCAAAAGTTCTGTTTCATACTAGTCAACAACTTCGTAGAGAAGATGACAACCTGCTGGCATTGGATATAGGACAATAGTTATGTCTGTAACACCCTGTTTTTCGTATGCTCCTTTATCATTAAATACATGCTTTATGTATTTATTTTTGATAAAATCCAGAGGATGATTTTATTTAAAATAAAATCATCTTCTTGTGTTGTTTTACCGTATGAAGTCACAGTAAAATTTTTGGTTGAAAATTCAGACTTAAAACCTATGCTGGTTCTCACTACCAGTACAAGTTTACTGAGCTAGAGACAAAATTTTAATTCATGAACGAGACGGTTAGCGTTTTTATGATGTTTTTTGTGGGTTTGGAGTTTTTCGAAAAATCTTGTTCGGGGCCAAATCTTCAGGATTTCCCGGGTGAAATCATCGGGAAATACGATCGGGGAAGTCATCTGATACGTAATGGAGCCGAGTATCAAGAGGATGAAGTGACATGGAGTGACTTGAAGTGAAGGCTATGACACACCTAAGAAAAAGTGAATCTTGACTTTATTTCAAAATCTTACTTTTTCATCTTTCTCTTTCCGATCACATCACATCACTTTAACTCCTTATCCTCTCTACAAGCAACCCACCTTCTTTCTTATTCTTTCTTCTTCTTTCTTCTTCTTTCCCCTCAAAACCGTGACCCCTCCCACATTCTCTATAAATACCCTTCATTTCCACCATTCATCAATTTCCTCCATTTTCTCACATTTTCACTTTACTACCTTTCTTCTTCTTCTTCTTCTTCTTCTTCTTCTTTCTTACAAAGTTTACATTTTTATCAAGCTTTTTACTTTAAGTTCTTCATCAAAGTTCTTCATATTGTTGAGGGTAATGATCCTATGTTGTTTATTTTTCAAGTTCTTGTCTTTATGTTTATAGTTTTGCTTTAAGTTTCCTTTAAGCTTTCAAACTTCTAAAAGCTCTCAAAAATGGTAGAAAACTCCTTTTGAGTTGAAACCACTTTCTATATTCTTGTATTTACTCATACTATCACATACTAAAAGGTTATGTAAAACAAAGTTTCCTAACCTCTTCTTTCTAAGGAGGCTGAAACCATGTATATGGTTTAGATGGATCTTGTTTCAACTTTTACAAGTATGAGTTTGTATTTAAGATTTCATTTCCAAAATGATCATGGACCAAGGCTCCTTTATGTTAAAGGATTCTATGTCTAAGTGATTGGAAAGTTTAAAGTTTTGTTTTCCAAAATGATCATGGATTAAGACTCCTTGACATAGGAGGATGCTAAGTCCAAGAGATTGGAAAGTTTGAAGATTTCTAACCCCTATTTCTTGAAAAGGCCGAAACCTTCAATGGTTATGGCAAAGATGTTGAGTTTTGTTTTCCAAAGTGATCATGGACTTAAAATCTCCTTTATGTTAATGGATGCTATGTCTAAGTGATTGGAAAGTTTAAAATATTTTCTTGATTTATTTTCCTATGATGGCCGAATGTAACATTTGACCTAGGATGTGTTATTCTATTTTGTTTTCCAAGAAGATTATGGATTAAAGCTCCTTTATGTTAAAGGATGCTATGTCCAAAAGATTGGATGATTTAAAGATCTCTAACCTCACAAACTTGTTAAGGCCGGACCTAAGAGTTCATGGTCTAAGACATTTGATTTTTCCATTTTCCAAAATGATCATGGTTTCAAGCTCCTTACTATGTATGGATGCTAACCTAAAGAGATTGGAACGTTTATAAATTTCTAGCCTATTTATCTATGCTTGGTCGAAACCCTAAGTCAAGTACTTAGTGGGATTTTAATTCAACTTTGTTAAAAGATCATTGTTTATGAACGCCTAACACTTAAGGATCATAAATCCATGAGTTGTATAATTTTAGGGAATCTCTAACCCTAAGAACTAGTCTTGGCCGAACCTATACCTTGTTGATTAGTGTTCTTGTTTGATTTTAACTTGTGATTTTGTGTTCATAACCTTAGACTTTCATCGTGGAGGAAACAAGGACGTTCGTGGTTTACCTCTCCAAGCATCTAATCTCCTTACCTTCGCAGAAGGTGGAGTCAGTACTTTGTGTTGTGACAACGAGGAGCTTCGAGTTCAGGAGTCCGGTGATAAACCAGGTGGGGGAAAGAACCAACCTATCGTCGGAATGGATAAGTAGAATAAGCAAATTGTGTTATTGCCAAATGTAAGTTCATACGGTCCAATAAAAGAACATTCTAAAATTCAAGGCTCAAAGTCCTAGTTAAAACTCTTAAGTACTAGAAAATTATTCTATTGTTATAATTATAACTTTGATGGATCTACTAAGAACTATAGAAACTTTCCCTCCCCCACTCTAAATAAAGAGTTTAATGAAACATGCATGTCCTCAATCCTTCTATACCACTAAAACCACCAACATTTGCTTAAAATTAAATCTAAGAACAAATTTGAGGAGCTAGCAAATTAAACCAATCCACCAACCCGAGCTAGCAAATTAAACATTTTGACTTCCCATCCGTTAGTTAGCCTCTCTGGCCACATCAAATGTTGAATTTATTAAATGATGAATATGCCTTTGTATGTCCAAAAGAAATTAAATGGATAAGTGCAAAAAAATGCCATTTAAGGGAAAAAAATGTTCTCTGAATTGAGAAGATTGCAAGCACTACATACATTAAAACATTGTCTTAGAGGTGTATATGTCAGTATGTCACAAAATCCCGTTTGGGAAAAAGCAACTTGTGTAGGTCTTCAACATTGGATAGATCTTCAAGAACAGAATCCCTGCATTATGTAAAACATGTGAAGGTTGTATTGTAACATAAAAATAGTTATTTAAATTGGATTTACTTCATGCCTACGGTAAGGCAGTGAACTTGAATGTCTCTGTTGAGTTGGAATTGGAATTAGAAGCACGACAGTTAGGATGGCCGAGTGGTCACTAATGTGCCAGACTCAAGTTCTTCTGGTCTTTTTGGCACGAAAAATTCAGCATGCAAAAAATGACAGTGCACAAACTAGTAGTCCAATATTTACCCTGATTATTCTATCATAGCAACACAACCCTGGTTCACGAGCTCCTTCTTCAATTCTACTATCTCTAAAAGATCTTAAACCCTTACCACCAACACAATAATGGAGTTTGGTGAATCAACAAATGGTCAAATGCAAAACCTCAACCACACCATCTCTGCCAAGTGCAGAACCTCAGCAACACAATTGCAACATCAAATAATCTAAAACAGTAAGTATAAATTCAAAACCAATCCAAATGAGAAACCACAATCTATTAAGATGCAAAATACAAGCAATCACAAGCACAAAAATCAAACAATATGAATAAAAGCTCAAAAAGTGAGTAAAGTAAGCAAGTTTTCCATCAAAATTGAGAAAATAATCAAGATTCAAGCAAACAGCAACTGGTTACTAGGTTTACTTTTCAATATGTGAAACTATCAAATGTTAACCCTAAAATGAAGAGAAAGAAAGAAAAAAATGCATAAATTTCAACAAATACATACAAATAACTAAATTTACTTAACCGAAATTGCAATTAGCGAGAAAACAAGGGGTGAGGTTGAATGTTATATATACCACATGGAGAGGAAGAGATTGGAGGATGGAAGAAGAAGATGAAGAAGTTGAAGGTTGTTGCTATGGCGTCGAAGTAATCGCGACCTCCTTCATGCTATGACGTCGTAGTGGTGGCTGATTTGTTCGAAATGGACCATAAATTTTTGGTTCTGAAGGTGGGGTTGGTTTTCGCAAGAGGGAAGAAGGGTATTTTTGGCGCTCTATCCCGTGCACATGGAAATTTTTTCAATAACATATCTATACCTACGATTTATCAAAATTCCGTAGGTATACGATACCTGTACCTACAGTTTCAACGACCATCACTAAATGTGTCTGTAGCTATTTGGTAAATTTCTTGTAGTGGTAATTAAATGACCACTTCATATCTAGAGAAATTAGGACCACCTTCCATTTCTTCATTAAGTAATAGATATATCAACTGGCTAGGCTAGCTTAGGGTGTGTTTGGGAGGATGGGGTGGGATGGTTAGTAATGGAGTGGAATGGTACAAATACCTTGACCCATTGTTTGGGAGTTTTTTAAACAATGGAGTGGAATGGTTGGGGATGGGAAACCAAACCACTCCAAACCATCCAAAGCTCTATTTTTCATATCCTCCAATTTGGGGGGTTTGGGAGGGAACATTAAAACTCCCAAAAATTATAGTGGTATACTTTTATCACTCCATCCCACTCCACCCCATTCAACTCCATTACTAACCATCCCACCCCATCCTTTCCAAAACTCCCGAACATAGCCTTAGAGTGCCATGTCGAAAGGGACTCATATTACCAATCTTTTATTGATAAGCAAAAAGGGACTCATATTACCAATCGATGGAGATATCTCAAGTTCATATACCATATGATTAACTTAGCTTTGTCTTTGGTTTCCACATGAAAATGAGGAAACTTAGAGATTAACTGCTTGCTTAGATTCCCCACCTTTTTTTATATTCTCTGTGGTCTCAGCCACTTAAATCCATGCTAGCCTCTTGCTGCATATTCAGTGTATCTATCAAGGAGCCATGACTATGATTTTGTATCTGGTATCACTCAATCACCATCTGCAAGCCCATACAGTAAAAACATACAAATTTGAAATCACATTAAAAACAAAAAATTAACAAATAGAAATAAAGACGAACCAAATTAAGTCCAAACAGAACCAACCAAATTGGCTTGTGTGAGCTCAAAAAATTAAGTCACTTCAAGTCCAATTTGATTATTACTTATTATTACCATTGAATGGGTTATCAGGTTCATGATTTTTGAACCTCAATACCCGATTAACCAACCTTTTCTTTTTCCGTTTATGCTCATTTCAATCCATTCCCTAAACTACAAATTTTTCTAAGTTCTAACATAGTCTCAATCCTTCATCGATCTCATTTCTCATTTGAAGATTCTCATGCCAAGCCTCTACCTTGAGCCATTTCTGCCATGTGTGTGACCAATCATGTGCTATGTCAACGAGCTACAGTAGGCGGCTGTGACCAACGACGATGACGGGGCCTCTGAGATTGGACGACCTACTACTAGGTGGGATGCCAACAAGCTACAACAATCTGCCTTCTTTATCTCTGTAACTCTACATCTCAGAATACTTGTATTCTATTTCTTGTTAGTTTGTGACCTGTGTCCTTTATCTAGTGGCTGTGACCTAGTGCGAACTCCATAGGGCATACTAGCACCAAAACCATCCTCATTATTTACTTCATTTATTCTTGAAGAACATGTAAAGTTCCCTGTGTCTGCCATTCAAACATAGAAGTTAGATATTCATCCTTTCACTTTGCTACAAGAATTACATGCAACGCAAACAATAGAATTAAGGATTGAAGTTACTCATGCCATGATTTAGAAATACTTATAAGTTCACTACATGACGGTGGCAACTTACTCATGTCATAAGTTGCAGGGCATGATGATGAAATTTGTCAATGAGCAACTTGATATGTGGCTACAATGGTCTGCTACTGTAATTTGACTAATTATGGACAAAAACCCGATAATGAAATGGTTCCTGGTCAATCGGTTAATGCTTCCAAGTTTACCAACTGAAAGGGTATAGTATACAACCTATGAGAATACCGCTCTGGTTGAAACCACTTTCTATAGTCTTGTATTAACTTATATTTTCACATACTAAGAGGTTGTGTAAAACAAAAATCTCTACCTATCTCTTCCAATGAAGGCAGAATGCTTGCATTTGTGACCTAGGAAGTTTTTGTTTCAACTTTTGGAATATGATCATGTGTTTGAGTTTCTAACTATCCATTGATCTTAAATCTATAAATCTTGGAAGTTTTGATAGCTTGTTCCTATGATGGCTGAAAATATGAATAAGTAAGCCTAGGATACTATGTTTCAACTTTCCAAGTATGATCATGGATTTAGAACTATTAATACCTTGTGATTCTAAACCTAAGAGTTATTGTTAAACAAATAATATTTTCCTCATCATCCTATGATAGCCGAAACTTAGTGTTTAGGTGCTAGGATGTGAGTTTTTATTTTTCCGAAATGATCTTGAACTTAAGCTCCATAAGATATTTGGATGCTAAGTCTAAGAGATTGGAAAGTTTAAGGATTTCCAACTTGTTTATTCTATGTTATTAAAGCTAGGATGTATTACTTTCATTTTTCCAAGATGATCATGGACTTGAGCTCCATAAGATATTTGGATGCTAAGTCTAAGAGATTGGAATGTTTAAGTTTCCATTGTTTTCCAAGATGATCATGGATTTGAGCTCCATAAGATATTAGGATGCTAAGTCTAAGAGATTGGAATGTTTAAGTTTCCATTGTTTTCCAAAATGATCATGGACTTGAGCTCCATAAGTTATTTGGATGCTATGTCTAAGAGATTGGAAAGTTTAAGGATTTCTAACTTGTTTATTCTATGTTATTAAAGCTAGGATGTATTACTTTCATTTTTCCAAGATGATCATGGACTTGAGCTCCATAAGATATTTGGATGCTAAGTCTAAGAGATTGGAATGTTTAAGTTTCCATTGTTTTCCAAGATGATCATGGACTTGAGCTCCATAAGATATTTGGATGCTAAGTCTAAGAGATTGGAATGTTAAAGTTTTCATTGTTTTCCAAAATGATCATGGACTTGAGCTCCATAAGATATTTGGATGCTAAGTCTAAGAGATTGGAAAGTTTAAAGATTTATAACCTATAAATTCTATGAAGGCCGAACCTAGAAGCTTATGGACCTTCGATACTTTGTTCTTATTTTTCCAAAATGATCATGGTTTTGAGCTCCTTAATACATATGGATGTTAAACCTAAGAGATTGGAAAGTTTAGTGAATGCTAGCCTATTTTACTAGCCTTGGTCGAATACCCTAAGTTTATAACTTAGTGGGATTTTAATTCAACTTTGTTAAGTGATCATTGATTATGAACTCCTAACACTTAAGGATCATAAATCCATGAGTTGTATAATTTTCAGAAATCTCTAACCCTAAGAACTAGTCTTGGCTGAGACAACCCGATGTACCCCATCGTATTATTACATTAAAACCTTAATATTTATTTACTTAATCGTGCGCTTACTATTGAAAATACGTAAAAATTTAAAACATAATTAATAATCATATAACTTCTACAAATATAAAACACACCAAAGTTGTAATATATATATTTACACACATGTTTATTTACTACATTACCAAAACACTGTTGAGGGCATCCTCTCAGTAGGATCCCTCACAGGCATAAACTTCACTACAGACATACTTAGCGGAATTATGAATACTCCTTAGACACACTGGCCATACTGTCTGTACTCTAATCGCCATGAATCACAGCTCGACCTGCAGCATCTGGTTCGTAAGGAGTTCCATCTAACTCCTCAGAAATTGGTTCCTCCATCGGGTCTTCTCGTACGATCACATCAGAAATAAAACACAACACACAGAATGATATAAGGAATAAGAAACAGTTCTATCATCAAAAAGCGGAAAAGAATAATAGTAAATTATACAGTAATTGTCACAGACACGTATCACTCAAAATCAACAATCATCCTCAATTTACTATATCATCCTCTACCCTCAGCCCATGCAACTAAAACTTTATACTGATATGGCCATCTTCACTCCTGTCACATTAGTCAGTAGTCCAGAACTATTTAGGGTCAAAACTCGGTGCGCCACTATTCCCTAATCTCTCATAGGAAATAGTGCATCATCACAATATGCGTCAATATTGCCCCCATTGGAAATAGCACATAAGCACATAATAAATAATAACTTGGTGCGCCCCTATTCCCTTACCTCTCATAGGAAATAGTGCATAAGCACGATATGCGTCACTATTGGCCCCATTGGAAATAGCACATAAGCACATAATAAATAATAACTCGGTGCGCCCCTATTCCCTAATCTCTCATAGGAAATAGTGCATCAACACAATATGTGTCACTAATTCCACCATTTGAAATAGCACATAAGCATAAAAGACCTTATAATTCGGTGCGCCACTATTCCCTAATCTCTCATAGGAAATAGTGCATAAGCATGATATGCGTCAATATTTCCCCCATTTAAAATAGCACATAAGCATAAAGGACCTTATAATTCGGTGCGCCACTATTCCCTAATCTCTAATAGGAAATAGTGCATAAGCACGGTATGATTCTCACTGACTTTTATCAATAGCAACCTAGTACCTCAAGCTTTTCCTCGCAACCTCCACTTACATTCTATATCACATCACTTCTATAAAATAATAGCGAGTCACCTCTAATTCATATTCAAAACTCTCACCCAAAACTTATCTCCCGAACAACATATATCTTTGCTTTAAATCATCTAAGCATAGGATTAAAAAACAGGCAGATTATGCATAACACATTAATCAACAGAATATTCAAATATCTCAAATCTCAATATCATAAACAACAATTTATCACAACCAACTCATAATAATCAAACCAAATAAATAACAAAGTCAGACTCTGTCACGGCCAGGCCGTGATAGCCATCACGGTCGTGAGAGACAACAAAGGCAAGTCAGATTCTGTCACGGCCTGGCCGTGATAGCCATCACGGTCGTGACAGACACTGAACATCCTCAATATCATAAATATTCAAACACCGCAATAATACGTCACATGCAGATGGAATACCTCAACCAGCGTATCACAGTAAATTTGATAACATAAAATCAAACATCCTCAAATACTTAAAATCAAGTTAATGTCGATAAACCTACAATCCCCGAATCACCATTGGTTTTACAGAAAAGGTTTCCAGTGGGATTTTGGTCTTGTCGATTACTCGACTACTAGTAGGGTTTAGGTCGCCCTACACAATTATCATATAATCTACTACTTATCGAATCCGACGATAGGTTGATTCTTTTCCCCACCCGAGCTAGCACCGGAAATACGTACACGACGATCCTCGTTATCCCGCCACGAGTTAACACAACCACCTTCAACCAAACAACATAACTATAATTAATCAACTAACAACCATCTATGACACTTTAGGGCTAGATTCGATCAATACTTAGAAAATAGGTTTAGGATTATCTTCTTAATGCCATCTTTTGGATCCTAGTTACTAGAGTCTTAACTAACATAGATTACTTATTACAAGAATAAAATTTGAAACAAAATCCTCTAACCTTTAGGGTTACGGTTTCAGCCAACATAGAGATTTTAAGTAAGGCTTTTCATTTTAATAAACTCATCATGGATTAGAGTGTGTAGACATACATGTCATATGGAATACATGATCATACATGACAACACATGAACAAAACTCTACCAAACCTATTCTAATAGATTCCGCCCAGTCCAGAAATCAAGGAAGGAAATTTCTCATGACCATATGCTTCTAGATGATGAAAATAGAGATGATTATAAGATCATAGCAATTGGTTTCATGTCAAAAGGATCTTTCTAGAATTAGTTATGAATTTTTGAAGAAAGCTTCAAGAACTTTGACTCATATGAAGAACATGATGAACACAAGCATAAATCCATAAAAGTTGTGAATAGAAAAGCTTAAAATAGAAAGATTAGGAGAGAGATTCCTCACCTTGGAATAAAAAGATTTATTCAAGAACTTAAAGAACAAAGATGACCTTAACAAGAACACTAAGGAGTTCTTTGTGTTTTGTGGGCAAATAACTTGAGATATCAAATAGAAATTGTTTAGACTATATAGATAAGTGAAAATATGATCTTAGAAGATCAAAACAAGGTTTGGATGGTTATATATGGGTATGGGCCGAATTTGAAGGAGAGAAAGGATGAACTTGAAAGTTCATGGATTCAAGAACAAAATGGATTAAGTGATGGTTATTGATGTAAGGAACAATTTTCATGAATGAAGAATCATGAGATTATGTTTCTAAGTTAGAGAGAAATGACGATTAAGTGAAGAACAAATGAAGAACAAGTGAAGAACTTGTGAGAGAAAATGAAGAACATGAAGTTTTGAGAGAGACAAAATGATGAAGTTGGAAAATGAAACAAAATGGTTCAAGTGTGGATGGTGGGCACGGTTTAGAGGTGGGTGTGAGGAGAAAACATGTGGTTCAACGAGATTAAAGAACCATGGTTGAGTTTATTTGATCAAGGTTAAGTTAGAAAATAATATAATAACTTAACTATAGTTAATAGTAACCTAACTAGGGTTTATTTGTAATCATGGTTAATAAAATATGTGGTCATAAATTTGAAGAGATGTGGCTGCCTCCTACACCACATATTAGGGAGAAGATATTTTTGTGTTGCAAGTCATGGTTAATTAAGCTTGGTTTTCTAAGTTTTCTTGAGAAGTTTAGAGAGAAAGATAAAGATGATGAAGATTTAGAGCAGTTTCGGTAATTTGGACATATCTCTCAATATACTTGTCCGTTTTTTATGATCTTTATGTAGTTGGAAATAATAGATAAAGATGAACAACTTTCATGTAGAAAGTTTTCCGAGATTCAGAACAGATAAGAGTCATAATTTCGTGGCAGTTTCGGGATAATGATGAGAGTGTGACTTTGCCTATGACTCATCCGCTTAACATCAATGCTCATTTATGGCTAGGAAAAAGTGGTGTCCAAATGCTTGGAATGGAGGAGGAAACCGTGTGGATTGGGGGTAATTTGGTCCAAATTCTCAATGGCATGGCTTGAAATATTCATGAAGAGCCAAGGGTAAAATCGTCATTTCCAGGCAAAAGATTCCTCTGTCATAAATGTGCCATTATGGCCATTATGACACGGATAAGCTCGTCATAAATGCCCGTCAAGTCGGTCAAATCCATCACCTCAGCCCCGTTGCTGACTCCTTGGTTCATCTGGCGCAGGCTTTTCCTAGAGATAATCTCGACGTATACGCCCGCAACAAATATAATATTTTAATTTTTACGCTAAATTTTTCAAAACTTCCAGTATCGTAGTAAATACAATAAAAACATTTTTCATCTCGTTCATGAGTTAAAATTAGGTTTTCTGAGCAGTAAACTTTTATTGTCAGCGAAAACACAAAACGGCAGACCGCCTCTGTCTGAATTTTCAACCAAAAACTTCCCCGCAACTTTATGAAAATAAGTATAACAAGGAAATGACCTTGGTTTATCCAAAATCATTTTCTAAGTCTCGGATAAAAATTTATATTTATATATTTATTACCGATATTACAAAGCAGCGAAAATCGGGGTGTTACGTTACTACCCCTCTTAGGAAAAAAATTCCGTCCTTGGAATTTCTTAACTCAAAACTAGACATCATCTTCTAATCGTGTCTTATTTTAAAGATCCCACAATATATTTCTCATCGTTGTCTTCCTCTAAATGATAGCAGTACTTCATAACATAATCCATCCTTATATCATTCTATTTATCCTCTAAACAATAATTACGTATTACATCCAATTTACACATACCTTCTCAGAGATCGGCAAGGTGAGAAGATTCAGCTCCCCTTATGGTAAACACTCTCCCAGTAGCTTGAGGCCTAACCATATGCTGACCGGTTGCGGGAACTCCTCCCTGGTTTCCACCTCTATAACCTCCAGCTTCCCTATTCCCAGCTACCGGATGCGGCATTCCTTTCTGTCTACAATCTCGAGCAAAATGTCCTGGTTTGGCACAATGGAAACAACAAGGTACCTCCCTGCAATTCCGTTGATAATGTGGTCCTCCACATTTATAACAAATTGGGCCTTGCTGTTGCTGACCCGTTCCAACCACTTGTGTTGTGGCAATTGGTGTTGGTGCTACTGTCTGCACTGGTTTGGGGTAAGGTTCCCGCCTCCCCTGAGAACCACTATCTACTCTCCTCTGAGTATCTGATCGAATAGGACCTCCAATCCTTTGTTGCTTCTGCTCCTTAGCCAGCCTCTGATCTAGACTTTCGATCGCACTGCATCGTTCCACTAGCTCTGGAAAACTCTGGATATCGAGAGATACTATAGCCCTCTGTAGTTCATGTCGGAGCCCTTCCTCAAACCTTCTACATTGCCAATCTTCATCTGGGAATCTCTGATAAAATTCAGAATACTTAATCAGAGCCTCAAATCGTGATGCATAATCACCAACAGTCATGTTGCCTTGTTGGAGACTCAGGAATTCCCTTTCTTTCTCGCGTCGAACTAGACGCGGAAAATACTTCTCAAAGAAGCAGTCACTAAACAGCTGCCAGTTGATAACTCTGCCTTCGGCATCCATAAATCTTCGCTTGCCTCTCCACCAAGACTCTGCTCCTCTAGTTAGCATGAAGGCAGCATATGTCACTTTCATATCCTCTCTACAGCGCATGGTATCGAATATCTTCCCGATCTCTTGTATCCACCATTCTGCCTTCTCTGGATCATAATCTCCTCGGAATTGGGGTGGCTTCCCTTTCAGGAAAGTAGCCATTCCGGCATCTTCAGCTGCTGCAGCTCTCCTTTGGTTCTGTTGTTCCTGCTGTTCTTTGTTCATCTGTAGCATCTCAGCATTCTGCTGTGTTTGTAATAACAGAGCAGTAACTATGTTTTTCATGGTATCTTGAGTCTCAGATGACTCTCCTCCACTTCCGGTATTATTATTTTCCACATTGTTAGCTCCAACAATTCTTTCAGGAGTTCTGTCATTACTGTCGATTGGACGTCATCTTCCACGAGCCATGATTCTGTAAAAGAAATCATTTGCTCTTATCAGTATGACATATAATACCACATAGACCAGTATATAAATACCATATGCCACACTAATGTTAATTAACACATCGGATTCAGACACGCTACCCAACTTCTAAGCATAGTTAAAATCCGATGTGGACTCAACTAGACACGGCCAGTAACAACTTCCTAGACCTCACAGTCCGATTAGAATCGAACTGCTCTGATACCACCAAATGAGACATCCCGATGTGCCCCATCGTATTATTACATTAAAACCTTAATATTTATTTACTTAATCGCGCGCTTACTATTGAAAATACGTAAAAATTTAAAACTTAATTAATAATCATATAACTTCTACAAATATAAAACACACCAAAGTTGTAATATATATATTTACACACATGTTTATTTACTACATTACCAAAACACTGTTGAGGGTATCCTCTCAGTAGGATCCCTCACAGGCATAAACTTCACTACAGACATACTTAGCGGAATTATGAATACTCCTTAGACACACTGGCCATACTGTCTATACTCTAATCGCCATGAATCACAGCTCGACCTCCAGCATCTGGTTCGAAAGGAGTTCCATCTAACTCCTCAGCAATTGGTTCCTCCATCGGGTCTTCTCGTACGATCACATCAGAAATAAAACATAACATACAGAAAGAAATAGGGAATAAGAAACAGTTCTATCATCAAAAAGCGGAAAAGAATAATAGTAAATTATACAGTAATTGTCACAGACACTCATCACTCAAAATCAACAATCATCCTCAATTTACTATATCATCCTCTACCCTCAGCCCATGCAACTAAAACTTTATACTGATATGACCATCTTCACTCCTGTCACATTAGTCAGTAGTCCAAAACTATTTACGGTCAAAACTCGGTGCGCCACTATTCCCTAATCTCTCATAGGAAATAGTGCATCATCACAATATGCGTCACTATTGCCCCCATTGGAAATATCACATAAGCACATAATAAATAATAACTCGGTGCGCCCTTATTCCCTTATTCCCTTACCTCTCATAGGAAATAGTGCATAAGCACGATATGCGTCACTATTGCCCCCATTGGAAATAGCACATAAGCACATAATAAATAATAACTCGGTGCGCCCCTATTCCCTAATCTCCCATAGGAAATAGTGCATCAGCACAATATGCGTCACTAATTCCCCCATTTGAAATAGCACATAAGCATAAAAGACCTTATAATTCGGTGCGCCATTATTATCTAATCTCTCATAGGAAATAGTGCATAAGCATGATATGCGTCACTATTTCCCCCATTTGAAATAGCACATAAGCATAAAAGACCTTATAATTCGGTGCGCCACTATTCCCTAATCTCTAATAGGAAATAGTGCATAAGCACGGTATGATTCTCACTGACTTTTATCAATAGCAACCTAGTACCTCAAACTTTTCCTCACAACCTCCACTTACATTCTATATCACATCACTTCTATAAAATAATAGCGAGTCACCTCTAATTCATATTCAAAACTCTCACCCAAAACATATCTCCCGAAAAACATATATCTTTGCTTAAAATCATCTAAGCATAGGATTAAAAACCAGGCAGATCATGGATAACACATTAATCAACAGAATATTCAAATATCTCAAATCTCAATATCATATACAGCAATTTATCACAACCAACTCATAATAATAAAACCAAATAAATAACAAAGTCAGACTCTGTCACGGCCAGGCCGTGATAGCCATCACGGCCGTGAGAGACAACAAAGGCAAGTCAGATTCTGTCACGGCCTAGCCGTGATAGCCATCACGGTCGTGACAGACACTGAACATCCTCAATATCATAAATATTCAAACACCGCAATAATACGTCACATGCAGATGGAATACCTCAACCAGCGTATCGCAGTAAATTTGATTACATAAAATCAAACATCCTCAAATACTTACAATCAACTTAATGTCGATAAACCTAAAATCCCCGAATCACCATTGGTTTTACAGAAAAGGTTTCCGATGGGATTTTGGTCTTGTCGATTACTCGACTACTAGTAGGGTTTAGGTCGCCCTACACAATTATCATATAATCTACTACTTATCGAATCCGACGATAGGTTGATTCTTTTCCCCACCCGAGCTAGCACCGGAAATACGTACACGACGATCCTCGTTATCCCGCCACGAGTTAACACAACCACCTTCAACCAAACAACATAACTATAATTAATCAACTAACAACCATCTATGACACTTTAAGGCTAGATTCGGCCAAGACTTAGAAAATAGGTTTAGGATTATCTTCTTAGTGCCATCTTTTGGATCCTAGTTACTAGAGTCTTAACTAACATAGATTACTTATTACAAGAATAAAATTTGAAACAAAATCCTCTAACCTTTAGGGTTACGGTTTCGGCCAATATAGAGATTTTAAGTAAGGCTTTTCATTTTAATAAACTCATCATGGATTAGAGTGTGTAGACATACATGTCATATGGAATACATGATCATACATGACAACACATGAACAAAACTCTACCAAACCTATTCTAATAGATTCGGCCCAGTCCAGAAATCTAGGAAGGAAATTTCTCATGGCCATATGATTCTAGATGATGAAAATAGAGATGATTATAAGATCATAGCAATTGGTTTCATGTCAAAAGGATCTTTCTAGAATTAGTAATGAATTTTTGAAGAAAGCTTCAAGAACTTTGACTCATATGAAGAACATGATGAACACAAGCATAAATCCATAAAAGTTGTGAATAGAAAACCTTAAAATAGCAAGATTAAGAGAGAGATTCCTCACATTGGAATAAAAAGATTTATTCAAGAACTTAAAGAACAAAGATGGCCTTAACAAGAACACTAAGGAGTTCTTTGTGTTTTGTGGGGAAATAACTTGAGATGTCAAATAGAAATTGTTTAGACCATCTAGATAAGTGGAAATATGATCTTATAAGATCAAAACAAGGTTTGGATGGTTATATATGGGTATGGGCCGAATTTGAAGGAGAGAAAGGATGAACTTGAAAGTTCATGGATTCAAGAACAAAATGGATTAAGTGATGGTTATTGATCTAAGGAACAAGTTTCATGAATGAAGAATCATGAGATTATGTTTCAAAGTTAGAGAAAAATGATGAATAAGTGAAGAACAAGTGAAGAACTTGTGAGAGAAAATGAAGAACATGAAGTTTTGAGAGAGACAAAATGATGAAGTTGGAAAATGAAACAAAATGGTTCAAGTGTGGATGATGGGCACGGTTTAGAGGTGGGTGTGAGGAGAAAATATGTGGTTCAATGAGATAAAAGAACCATGGTTGAGTTTATTTTATCAAGGTTAAGTTAGAAAATAATATAACAACTTAACTATAGTTAATAGTAACCTAACTAGGGTTTATTTGTAATCATGGTTAATAAAATATGTGGTCATAAATTTGAAGAGATGTGGCTGCCTCCTACACCACATATTAGGGAGAAGATATTTTGTGTTGCAAGTCATGGTTAATTAAGCTTGGTTTTCTAAGTGTTCTTGTGAAGTTTAGAGAGAAAGATAAAGATGATGAAGATTTAGAGCAGTTTCGGTAATTTGGACATATCTCTCAATATACTTGTCCGTTTTTTATGATCTTTATGTCGTTGGAAAGAAGAGAGAATGATGAACAACTTTTGTGTAGAAAGTTTTCCGTTATTCAGAACATATAAGAGTCATAATTTCGTGGCAGTTTCGGGATAATGATGAGAGTGTCCAAATGCTTGGAATGGAGGAGGAAACCGTGTGGATTGGGGGTAATTTGGTCCAAATTCTCAATGGCATGGCTTGAAATATTCATGAAGAGCCAAGGGTAAAATTGTCATTTCCAGGCAAAAGATTCCTCTGTCATAAATGCGCCATTATGGCCATTATGACACGGATAAGCTCTTCATAAATGCTCGCCAAGTCGATCAAATCCATCACCTCAGCCCCGTTGCCGACTCCTTGGTTCATCTGGCGCAGGCTTTTCCTAGAGATAATCTCGACGTATACGCCCGCAACAAATATAATATTTTAATTTTTACGCTAAATTTTTCAAAACTTCCAGTATTGTATTAAATACAATAAAAACATTTTTCATCTCGTTCACGAGTTAAAATTAGGTTTTCTGAGCGATAAAACTTTTTATGTCAAATAAAACACAAAAACGCATGACCGCTTCCTTCCGTCTGAATTTTCAACCAAAAACTTCCCCGTAACTTTATGAAAATAAGTATAACAAGGAAATGACCTTGGTTTATCCAAAATCATTTTCTAAGTCTCGTATAAAAATATATTTATATATTTATTACCGATATTACAAAGCAGCGAAAATCGGGGTGTTACATTGGCCGAACCTATACCTTGTGGTTTAGTGTTCTTGTTTGATTTTAACTTGTGATTTTGTGTTCATAACCTTAGACTTCCATCATGGAGGAAACGAGGACGTTCGTGGTTTACCTCTTCGAGCATCTAATCTCCTTACCTTTGCAGAAGGTGGAGTTAGTACTTTGTGGTGTGACAACGAGGAGCTTCGAGTTCGGGAGACCGGTGATAAACCAGGTGGGGGAAAGAACCAACATATCGTCGGAATGGATAAGTAGTAGATTATATAATAATTGTGTAGGGCAACCTAAACCCTACTAGTAATCGAGTAATCGACAAGACCAAAATCACATTGGAAACCTTTTTCTGAAAAACCAATGGCGATTCGAGGATTGTAGGTTTATCGATATTAGGTTGATTTTATATTCTTTATGGTTGATTTGAGCTTATTACCTTTATTGAACTGATTTTTGTGCAATGTTGGTGATATGGGAATATTTTGATTGATATTGTGTTATGCATGATCTGCCTGGTTTTTATTATTGTGCTTAGTGGATTTTAAGCAAAGATATATATGCTGTCTAAGAGATGATTGTTTTGGGTGTGAGGATAATGATGATTTAGAAGTTCCTAACTTAGATGAGGAATGTTAAAGAGGTGTTATGGCGTAGAATATGTGTCAAGTTCTAATGGAAGGTTAAGGCACTAAGATGTTGTTAAAACGGGTTGGTGAGATTCAAGTATAGGTGTTGTTGTCCACAACCGTGTACTGGTAATATAATACACATGGACAAAAGTGTATTTGTAATATAATACACAAAGACAAAAGTATATTGGTAATATAATATGCAAGGACATCTGTGTATTGGTAATATACTACATCGTGTATTGGTAATATAATACACGTAAAACACTTCTGTGTATTGGTAATATAATACACCGTGTATTGGTAATAAAATACACGTAAAACACTTCTATGTATTGGTAACATAATACACCGTGTATTGGTAATATAATACACGTAAAACACTTCTGTGTATTGGTAATATAATACACCGTGTATTGGTAATATAATACACGTAAAATCAAGAGTTCTCGCGAATGAGGGTGTGCTCCGATGCAAATGAGGGATGGTGACAGGAGTGGTAGTGGCCACGATAACATAAAGACATGGTGACAGGATTAGAGAGGTTACGTTTAAATAACGTGTTAGATTGTCTGAGAGTAAGGGTGGAGGATGATATATATTAACCTGATGATGATTCGTTAGTTATGTGTGTTGATTGTCTGTGACAATTACTGTATAATTTTACTATGACTCTTTTCCGCTTTTTGATGATGGAACTGTTTCTTATCCCCTGTGTATTTCTATATGTTGTATTTTATCTCCTTGTGGAATTGTATGAGAAGACCCTGTGGATGAGCATAACCAGGAGGCGTTAGATGGAACTCCCTACGAACTGGAGGCTGGAGGACGAGCTGTGACCCATGGTGATTAGGGTCTAGTTAGTTATGGCCAGTGCGTCTCGTGAAGCGTATTTTTATTATGTTTGCCACTGTTTAACTTTTTGTCTAAGTATATGCATGTAAGGGATCCTACTGATATCCTCAATAGTGCTTTGTAATATGCATAATATACTTATATTGTGATATGTCATTCAATATGAAGTTGTATACTTTATAAGTTAAGTTTTATTTTTTACGTATTTTCACATTAAGCGCGCGATTAAGTAATTAAATAATGAGGTTTAAATCTAAAGACACAAAGAGGCATAACGGGGTGTCTCATTTTGGTATCAGAGCAGTTTGGTTCTAAAACGGACTGTGGGTTATGTCCGATCAGAATCAAGGACTACGAGGTTTAGGATGTTGTTACTGGCCGTGTCTAGTTGACTCCACATCGGATATTGACTATGCTTAGAAGTTGGGTAGTGAGTCCGAATGCGATAACTAACATTGGTATGCAGCAGTCGATAGATGATGATAGAGGAGACAATGTTCAGAGAGGAGGAGCTAGAAAAGGAGTTCCAGCAGCAGGACTGCCGATGGCCAGACCTCAGGCCACTGGGAGAGTGTTTACTGTGAGGGGAGCTGAATCCTCTCAGTCTGAGGATCTTATACAAGGTATGTATTTGATATATGGTAGACTTTGTTTGTTTGTCTAAGTAGCATGATAGACAAGAAAATGATGAGATTTGGTTGAGGATAGTTGTGACTGGTAGGATGTGAACCCTTAAGATCAGTATCAGTGAGTGAGACAATTACTATACATCAAATGTTGATCGAGGCATAGTATTACTAAGAGAATCTAAGGTAATGATCAAATACTCGTAGTTAGTATGGATGATATGAATTTGGAAGATTAAAGGAAAAGTACCTATAGTAGTTTTACCTAAGATGAATATGAGCAGGAAAGATAACTTCTTTTGGTTTTAATTACATTAAGAGGTGCAATAATATTCTTTTGAGGATTAAGATGTGTGATTTTGATATAATCTGGAATAGTGGAATACGCTACAAGGATCTAAGACTGTGAATGGATACATTAAGTAGGAAGTTAGGGTAGTATTGATTGCAGTGTTAATTGTAGAAGTTAGATGTTGAAATGGATTGTGGAGTTAATTGCGGGTAATGGTAAAAGTTAGATGTTCGAATTGATTGTGGTGTTAATTGCGGGAGTTAGATGTTGAAATAAGGTCCTCTAGTGGATCAGTAGTAAGAAGAAGGAAAGGATTAAGTTTGAATTATGCCCTTCAAAGATGATAGATCGAGGTGAAATGTTAAGGACAATGAATATAATGTAGTGATGGATTGTTTCTAGAATAAATAGAACAATATAAGAATAAATTCTGTTATGAAGTTAACGTTGTCACCTTGGGGAAAGACAGCGATGAGAAATATAATGTGAGATCTTTAGATTAAGATACGATTACAAGATGAGGTCTAGTTTTGAGTACGTAAATTCCGAGGACGGAATTTTCTTTTAAGAGGGGTAGTAATGTAACAACCTGATTTTAATTATGTTGTTCAACCGGTTAAAGTATAATTAAATTATATTTTAAATTTGAGAGTTAGAAAGTATTTTTAATTAAAATAAAATCATATTTATAGTCTACTTTATGGTAGAGGGTTACGGTAAAATTTTCGGTTGAAAATTCAGACGAAAGTCGGTTTGCGTTTTCACTTCGGTACAAGTTTACTGTGCAGAAAACCTAATTTTGACCCATGAACGAGATAGTTAGTGTTTTTATTATGTTTCCTTCAACTTTGGGTATTTTGAAAATTTTCGTTCAAAAATAAAATATAATATTTTATTCGAGCGAAAACGTCGGAATAATTACGAACGGAAATGCAACCGGGTACGAAATGGAGCAGAATAGGAGACATAAAAGGCTTGAGGTGACATGAGGGAGTGAGATGACTCACTAGAGGTATGGCCTAAGCTACCTCCTAAAAAGTGGTCATGATGGACTTTTTGAAATATATCATATTATATTCTAAAAACCTATTTTTCTCTTTCCTCTTCAACCAAACAAGGCACAAGGTCAAAACTTGCTCTCCAAGCTCATCCTCTCTCCAAAATTTCGTGCTCCCCTCTTCCTCCTCTATATAATCATCACTCATCTTCATTCTCTCATTTTTCTTCCTCCATCTTCATACTTCTTCAACTTCTTCCATTTCTTCTTTTTTCAAACACTTAAAGCTTCCATTTTTATTAGTCTTTTCCACTTGAGTTCTTCATTAAAGTTCTTCCTTTTACTAAGGGTAATGCTCTCATATGAATCTTTTTGCAAGTTTCATCTTTTATTTCTTAGTTTACTTTATGTGTTCTTTATATGCTTCAAACTTCTAAAATCTCTCTAAAATGGTAGAAAACTACTTTTGAGTTGAAACCACTTTCTATAGTCTTGTATTAACTTATATTTTCACATACTAAGAGGTTGTGTAAAACAAAAATCTCTACCCCTCTCTTCCAATGAAGGCAGAATGCTTGCATTTGTGACCTAGGAAGTTTTTGTTTCAACTTTTGGAATATGATCATATGTTTGAGTTTCTAACTTTCCATTGATCTTAAATCTATAAATCTTGGAAGTTTTGATAGCTTGTTCCTATGATAGCTGAAAATATGAATAAGTAAGCCAAGGATACTATGTTTCAACTTTCCAAGTATGATCATGTATTTAGAAATCTTAATACCTTGTGATTCTAAACCTAAGAGTTATTGTTAAACAAAGAATATTTTCCTCATCATCCTATGATGGCCGAAACTTAGTGTTTAGGTGCTAGGATGTGTGAGTTTTTATTTTTCCAAAATGATCATGGACTTAAGCTCCATAAGATATTTGGATGCTAAGTCTAAGAGATTGGAAAGTTTAAGGATTTCTAACTTGTTTATTCTATGTTATTAAAGCTAGGGTGTATTACTTTCATTTTTCCAAGATGATCATGGACTTGAGATCCATAAGATATTAGGATGCTAAGTCTAAGAGATTGGAATGTTTAAGTTTCCATTGTTTACCAAGATAATCATGGATTTGAGCTCCATAAGATATTAGGATGCTAAGTCTAAGAGATTGGAATGTTTAAGTTTCCATTGTTTTCCAAAATGATCATGGACTTGAGCTCCATAAGATATTTGGATGCTAAGTCTAGGAGATTGGAAAGTTTAAGGATTTCTAACTTGTTTATTCTATGTTATTAAAGCTAGGATGTATTACTTTCATTTTTCCACAATGATCATGGACTTGAGCTCAATAAGATATTTGGATGCTAAGTCTAAGAGATTGGAATGTTTAAGTTTCCATTGTTTTCCAAGATGATCATGGACTTGAGCTCCATAACATATTTGGATGCTAAGTCTAAGATATTGGAATGTTTAAGTTTCCATTGTTTTCCAAAATGATCATGGACTTGAGCTCCATAAGATATTTGGATGCTAAGTCTAAGAGATTAGAAAGTTTAAAGATTTATAACCTATAAATCCTATGAAGGCCGAACCTAGAAGGTTATGGACCTAGGATACTTTGTTCTTATTTTTCCAAAATGATCATGGTTTTGAGATCCTTAATACATATGGATGCTAAACCTAAGGGATTGGAAAGTTTAGTGAATGCTAGCCTATTTTACTAGCCTTGGCCGAATACCCTAAGTTTATAACTTAGTGGGATTTTAATTAAACTTTGTTAAGTGATCATTGTTTATGAACTCCTAACACTTAAGGATCATAAATCCATGAGTTGTATGATTTTCGGGAATCTCTAACCCTAAGAACTAGTCTTGGCCAAACCTATACCTTGTGGTTTAGTGTTCTTGTTTGATTTTAACTTGTGATTTTGTGTTTATAACCTTAGACTTCTATCACCGAGGAAACGAGGACGTTCGTGGTATACCTCTTCGAGCATCTAATCTCCTTACCTTCGCAGAAAGTGGAGTTAGTACTTTGTGGTGTGACAACGAGGAGCTTCGAGTTCAGGAATCCGGTGATAAACTAGGTGGGGGAAAGAACCAACCTATCGTCGGAATGGATAAGTAGTAGATTATATAATAATTGTGTAGGGAGACCTAAACCCTACTAGTAATCGAGTAATCGACAAGACCAAAATCACATTGGAAACCTTTTCTGAAAAACCAATGGCGATTCGGGGATTGTAGGTTTCGCGATATTAGGTTGATTTTATATTCTTGATGATTGATTTGAGCTTATTACCTTTATTGAATTGATTTTTGTGCTATGTTGGTGATATGGGAATATTTTGATTGATATTGTGTTATGCATGATCTGCCTGGTTTTTATTATTATGCTTAGTGGATTTTAAGCAAAGATATATATGTTGTCTAAGAGATGATTGTTTTGGGTGTGAGGATAATGATGATTTAGAAGTGCCTAACTTAGATGAGGAATGTTAAAGAGGTGTTATGGCATAGAATATGTGTCAAGTTCTAATGGAAGGTTAAGGCACTAAGATGTTGTTAAAACGGGTTGGTGAGATTCAAGTATAGGTGTTGTTGTCCACAACCGTGTACTGGTAATATAATACACAAGGACAAAAGTGTATTGGTAATATAATACACAAAGACAAAAGTGTATTGGTAATATAATACGCAAGGACTTCTGTGTATTGGTAATATAATACATCGTGTATTGGTAATATAATACACGTAAATCACTTATGTGTATTGATAATAAAATACACGTAAAACACTTCTGTGTATTGGTACTATAATACACCGTGTATTGGTAATATAATACACGTAAAACATTTCTGTGTATTGGTAATATAATACACCGTGTATTGGTAATATAATACACGTAAAACACTTCTGTGTATTGGTAATATAATACACCGTGTATTGGTAATATAATACACGTAAAATCAAGAGTTCTCGCGAGACCACTTCCACCTTAACGGGAATGGGGGTGGAACACCTTAACGGGAATGGAGGTGTGCACTAGGTGGAACATCCTAACGGGAATGAGGGTGTGCCCAGATGCAAATGAGGGATGGTGACAGGAGTGGTAGTGGCCACGATAACGTAAAGACATGGTGACATGATTAGAGAGGTTACGTTTAAATAACGTGTTAGATTTCCTAAGAGTAAGGGTAGAGGATGATATATATTAACCTGAGGATGATTCGTTAGTTAAGTGTGTCGATTGTCTGTGACAATTACTGTATAATTTTACTATGCCTCTTTTTCGCTTTTTGATGTTAGAACTGTTTCTTATCCCCTGTATATTTCTGTATGTTGAATTTTATCTCCTTGTGGAATTGTACGAGAAGACCCTGTGGATGAGCGTAACCAAGAGGCATTGGATGGAATTCCCTATGAACCGGAGGCGGGAGAATGAGCTGTGACCCATGGTGATTAGGGTCTAGTTAGTTATGACCAGTGCGTCTCGTGAGGCATATTTTTATTATGTTTTCCGCTGTTTAACTTTTTGTCTAAGTATATGCCTGTAAGGGATCCTACTAATGGGATATCCTCAATAGTGTTTTGTAATATGCATAATATACTTATATTGTGATATGTCATTCTATATGAAGTTGTATACTTTATAAGTTAAGTTTTATTTTTTTTACATATTTTCACATTAAGCGTACGATTAAATAATTAAATAATGAGGTTTTAATCTAAAGACACAAAGAGGCACAACGGGGTGTCTCAGGAATAATGGTAGTGGCGGTGGAAGATGTTCCTGCAACAGGACATCGTGATGAACTGGAAAGAAACCGAGGTTGACGCAGAGGAAGGTTTTTCGGTTCTGTCTGCACACTCTGTAGGAATGTTTAGAGTTTGGATTCCAATTCCCTACCTCTAGGGCGCCAAAAGTCAGGTCACTTTGGCTTCCTCTGAGTCGTCGGATCCATCCGACAGCCCTTAACGTGACATGTGGTTTGACCTTTTTTTATTAAAAAAAAATAGAAAAACATGAAAGAGAGTAACCCAACCAAAACAAAGAGAAATCCCTTACCATTGAGAACCGTCTCTCCCTTGGCACCCTTCCATCGCCATCGCCGCTCCACCGTCGGCGCTGCTCTAATGCCGCCACCGCTTCAATGCCGGCTCCTCCATGTCGCCAAACGGACCCTACCCAGCCATCGAACAAGTCCCCCCGTCCCTCCCTCCTCACGATCCGCCCCAGTAGCCCCATATAGTCTCCCTCCCTCTCTATGATTCAATTTGTTGGTGTGTTCGGTGCGGCGACGGTGCAACGGCACTGCAGCGACGGGTGGTGGAGCGGCGTGGACCAATCCTTTGCTATAGTCATGTACAGTAGCGGGTGGGGTCGAGTTTTGGGTCTCTTTCACGTTTCACTATTTTTTTTAAAGGTCAAGCCACATGTCACGTTAAGGGCCATCGGATTGATCTGACGGCTCAGAGGCAGCCAAAGTCACCTGACTTTTGACGCCCTGAAGGTAGGGAATTGGAATCCTTAGAGTTTTGAGTTAGCTCTGACCAGTTGTCAATTTTGGCCCGGCCCGATAGGCTCACCTGAATAGGTCGTATTTCAGGCTGAGCTGGGCTCCCCAAATATAGGTCCGAAAAAACTGGTTCTTTTTGGCTCGGCCCAATTAGCCCGACCTGACCATCAATTTCGGGTCAGGATGACCTGGTGGTTTTTGGGCTAGCCCGATAAAACACTAAATCAACAAGTGTTGACTGTTGACTGAGTTCCACCCATTCTTACTTATGCTTTGTTTGGATTAGGAAAGATGTGAGGAAGAAAGAAGTATGAGAGAATAGAAAATGAGTAGATAATGAGTGGATTTTTAGATTGTTTAGATGAAGAGAAAAAGGAAAGAAATAAGAGAGAGAAAGAAAAGTTAAATTTTGGTTTAAAGACATTTTTATCCTTATAATAATTTTACTATTTTATTTGATTCTTACAAAATTGAAAGGGCAAAGTTGGTATTTCATAAACTTTTTTCTTTTCCCATCAAAATCTCATCAAAAGGGAGAAGATTTCTTTTTTGTGGGTCCCACTTAAAAACTTATCTCCTCCTTTAGTTCTTTGCTCATCCAAACTGAGAAGATTCCATTTTCTTGCATAGTTCCCTCTCTCTTAGTTCCATTTCTTGCACTTCCACTCATCCAAACGATGGGTTAGTGTCTTGATCTAGTCCAATAAATTTGGCCCAAGCCCTAAGAAAACACACACACACACACACACACACACACACTCTTCGTCTTAGCTAAACCTAAACACACACGGATCTGTCTTGACTCTGGTTCCTCTCCGCCTCTTCCCCTTTCTTTCTCAACTTCTTCATCTTTCATCTCAGTTTCAATTTCACATAACTCGCGCAACACCATCAACTTCAACGGTTCCATTGCGTGCAGCAAACTCCCAGCCACCGTGTGTGCATCATCACTCACCATCTCGTTGTCGTTCCGGCCCGTAGGCTTCGTTTGGATTGATGGTATAGGATGGAATGGAGGGGAATGGAATGGAATAGGAAAGTGTTCCATTGTTTGGATATGATAAAATGGTGTGGAATGCAATGGAATGGAATTGAATGCATTCCGCCCTATTCCCTCATTTAGCTGACCTTTTCTTCCCCCCCAAAATGGGGGGAATTGGATGGAATCAGAAATTATTTTTGCTATAAAAATATAAATTTACTCTTTTATCCCCCATTCTACACGTTACATATTCCACTCTTCCATCTTCCAACTCTTTTATTTCATATACATATAGCAGCAACTGTCAACTTTCTCCTACACTTCCACATTCCAGAACCAGCACCAGTGGCCGCAACCTTCACCACCGCTCCAGTCACGTTGCCAGCCTACCACAGGTGAAGAAGAAAGGTAAGCCTCTTTCTCTATGATTCCATGTGATTCTATTCCTTAGCCTCTTTCTCTGTAATAGCGTCTTTGTCTTGGTTGGTTTAAGCTTTTTTTATTTATTCTCTGTAATAGAGTTCATCGTGCTACTTGTTAAGCCATGCACACCACTTGTTTGAAAAATGACATATTGTTAAACTGATGTATTTTCCCCCTATTGTGTTCGTGTATAACATGCATATGAATGAAGTCTTCCAATTGCAATGTTGGTCATAAATATGATGAAGTGGTTGGCTTTTTATTTTTCATTTTTTGTGAAAGGATCAAACCCAATATAGGCGCATACACATCCAGCCATAAGCCATGCAGTGGTTGACTTGTTAACATAAGACATTATATCGTTGATAAACCATGCTTTCTTCTGTTTGGGAACACTTTCAAATGTTGCCTTCTTGCAACTGTGCACTAACTAATTCTGCCACCAGATTCATTGAATCAATAGTTTACAGACACTTTTATTGTTTTTTTATATTTCTTTTATTAGTTTTTAATTGTAAGTTTCTGTTATATTTTTATTTTTTTAAAAATTGACGTGTTATTGTTTACATTATCATAGATGACCAATGAAGATATAACATTCAAATATATACAATTGGTTCAAATGATGATGGTTCAAGTAGCATGCCTTATAGTTATACTTTGTGCACTAAAAAACAAGTCTAGAAGATCTCGAATACCTTCTAGAATCAGAGAACATGGAGAAAGGGTTAGAGATGAACTAATGAAACAAATCGTGGGAAACAATCGATGTCATGATATAATTTGTATGGGTCCTCGAGCGTTCTTAAACTCATGCAACATATTAAGAGATCAAGGTGGACTTGGACATACACGACGAGCAACAATTGAAGAACAAGTAGCAAAATTTCTTTACATAGTAGGGCACAATTTCAGAAATCATGTAATGTCCTTTTTCTTTAGATGCTCTGGTGAAACTGTTAGTCGCCATTTCCATAGAGTATTACAATCTTTGATACAGTTGGAGGAGATATATTTGACTCAACCAGATGGGACACATGTTCCTCCAGAGATACTTAACAACCATAGGTTCTACCCATATTTTCAGGTAAACATATATTTATATCCTATACTTCAGCATTAATAAGTTGGTGTTAAACACATGTTTAATTAGCTAAATGAATATCAGGACTGTGTTGGAGCAATTGACTGTACGCATGTGCGTGTTAAAGTTCCATAGGAACATGCCCCTAGGTATCGTGGTAGGAAAGATTAACCTACACAAAATGTATTGGCTGCATGCACTTTTGACTTGAAATTTACATATGTCTTGCCTGGATGGGAAGGAACGGTGTCAGACTCAAGAATAGTAAAAAGTGCATTGACACGTCAATATCCTCTTAAAGTTCCACAAGGTAATGAAAAATATAAAAACATGGTATAAGTTCTAGTTTAGCCTAATTAATAAACTCGTTATTATTTTTTTATTTACTAGGAAAGTATTATCTTGTTGATGCTGGATTTCCTTTAAAGGCTTCTCTCCTCACACCTTATTGGGAAGAACGATACCACTTACAAGAATATTCTAGAAATCCACCGCGAAATCCTCGTGAATTGGTCAACAATCAACACTCTTTGTTACGGATTTTCATTGAATGTGCATTTGGAGTGTTAAAGAAGAGATTTCCAATCATACAAACTACAACTGACCCCAAATTTGGTATTACAACTCAAAAAGAAATCATCATTTCTTGTTGCATCTTACACAATTACTTGATGGGTGTAGACCCTGATCAGAATCTAATAGATGAGGTACAAAATGACCTTGCAGGTGAGAGTAGTTCTCAAAATGATCATCAAGCTCATAGAGAAGACAATGAGGATTACGCTAGAGGAGAGTTAATTGGAGATCATATTGTAGCTTCTATGTGGCTAAATTACTAAAACCATATCTTTTTTGGTGGTTGCTAAATTTGTTATGATGCATAATCATGTACTGGACTTGGTTTCGATTTGGTGTGCGTACTTTGATTTATTGTGCTTGGATTGAATTTGAGTTTGTGATATGTACTTTTTTAATTTCTATCTTTATTATCTTGTAGTACTATTTTAATTTGAGTTTCATGAAGTGTTGTATATGTCATTCATTTTTATGTAAGCCTAGCTATGGAAGAAAATCCAAAGAGGACGAAGAAATCTAAAGGTGGTGAAACATGTTTTTGGACAACATCTATGGAGGAGGTTTTGATTGATGCATATTTGCATCAACAAACTTTAGGAAATAAAAATGGTAATTGTATGACAACAAGTGCAATGGATAGCATTCTACAAGAATTGAAAATCCATTTTCCAGACAAACCTATTTCTAAAGAAAAGATAAAAGATCACATGAAACATATTAAAACGAAGTTCAATGGTTGTTATGATCTTTTCAAGAATGGCCTAAGTGGGTTTGAATGGGATGCAACGACAAGCATGTGGATTGTTGAACCTGAAGTGTGGGACAAGCTTATTGAGGTATACTTAAAGTGTTAAAATTATGGTGTCTTTTTTTTAAGCTTACATATTGGTATGTAATACTTGATTAATTTACTTTAATTGCAGGCTAAACCTAAAGCTACTGAATGGAGAAACAAGCCAATCTTATTCTCTGATAAACTAGCTCAACTTTTTGGGAAAGATCGAGCAACAGTAGAACGTGCAGAAACAGCAGCTGAAATTAGAGCAAGAAAAACTACAAATGGTGGGAACAATTATCATGACACCATAGAAGAGATTGAAAATTTGATATCCATGAATAATGTTACTTTAGAGGGCTTTGAAATTGATGAGGAAGTCCACACCAATAATGACACCTCTCCTAATATGGCTTTTGCTGGTAATGCTCAGTATGCAAGCTCATCTAGGTCTAAGAAACGAGTAAAAAGAGTTCTGGAAGATGATACAAACTTTGGAGATGTTGTAAAATCTTTGCACAAAATTGTTGAGGTGTTTGAAACGAACTCAGAAAAGCTTATCAAACAAAATGAGCTTGCTTCTGATATAAAAAAACAAAATGAGCCTGCTTCTTCTGAGGATATTTGGGCACAATTGGAGGCCATAGGTGTTGAACCGACTTCCTTGACTCTTGTATATGTGTACCTTGTTCAGCATCCTGAAGCTTTGAAAGCTTTTACTGGAGCTCCGGTTCACAAGCGCATTGAAGTCTTAGCTCATATTGTGCCAGGCTATTCGCCTAGTACCTAGGCTGCTGAGTTTTACAGTAATATATTTTTTTATTGTTGATCGCCATTTAGAACGTGTCCCTCTGTCCATCATTTATTGGTTGGTTTTGATTATGTTATATTATGTGCAGGTTTTGCAGATTTTGTAGAAGTCTCAAAGAAGAATATTTTCATATGCCCGGGATGCTATATTATGCGGGTTTATAGATTTTGCGGATTTGATACTATTCAGGATTGTTTACATTGATTGTTTATCATGTAATAGATATTTATATGGAAACATTTAACTTTACTCTTTGAACTAAATATTCATATGGGAACATTGTTTTTAGTAGAATGATAATTAGTAGCCTATGCTTTAGTTTTTGAGACTGATTCTGAGATGTAAGTTTTTGGCTTTTTTTAAAACTTTAAAAGGTTATATGAAACCTTTAACATCATCCCGCAGATAGAGAAAATATGAATCATATTGTCGGGCCTAATCTGATAGTAGAAATTCCAATTATCTGTCAATGTGTTGTGTGCACGAATAGTAGAAATTCCAATTCTGTTTTTATCCCAATTTGATATAAATTGATATCTTGAACCCATAATTGAAGCAACAATGAAAAGGATTAAAAATGGCATGATGTTGCTGTGATGCTCAGGCTAATGGAGAGGTGGGGCATGGGCTTTTCGGTTTCTGAAGGAATCCATACAGGGTGACTTTTGGCTATAGAACTAATATATTGCACTTTGGTGATTGCTAAAATTAAACATCTTTTGTAGTTATATGTTTGTGATCAACCATGTATAGTCCCTGCACTTTGTAATTATCTGCATAGCTTTTTCGGTAGGAGGGTACATGGTTAGGAGGTTGGACTTTAGTTATCAATCAACCATTTAACTTATAAAAAAATGTTTTTAAAATGAGGGTAATATAGGAACAAAAAATTTATAACTCATTCCATTCCGTCCACTTTCCAAACGATGGAATGTGAACTTTGTTCCATTCATCATAAAATATCCAAACAATGGAGTGGTATTTTTATTCCATTCCGTTTTGTTCCATTCCGTTCCATTATATTCCATTCCGTTCTGTTCCATTAAGTTCCATCAATCCAAGCATAGCCGTAAAGTAACCAGATCTCGCGAACCGCCAGCTCAGAACCGTCGTGCGCCACCTCCACCTTCACAACCCCTCGACATTCCAGGTCCATTCAGTCGCATGCCACCACCACAACACAAAGCCTCGCTGTTACATATACAGAACATGCTAGGTGGAAGACCGTTACTGCTATGGACGTTGTTTATGCCCTTAAGATCTATGGATGTTGTAAATGGTGGTTAATTTCAATGTATTGATTTCTGTTCTTGTTTTAGGTTTCTTGCTTAAGTGTAGTTGTTTTATATCTGTTTGAATTGAAATTGAAAGTTTGGTTTTTTTTTTTTAAATGTTTATGCATCACAGAAATTGTATGGTGTTATCTCCCATGGTTTTTGTTCAAATCATAGTATATGACGGTATGAATTGTGAGTTGGGTTTGAGAAGGTGAATCCTTCAATTTCTGTGAGTTTTAAATTTATTTTTTATTCGGGCAGATTTGGCCCACTGACCCGTTAGCCCGACGAAGGGCTAGGCATGGTCAGATTTGACAACTCTAGCTCTGTTCCCCTTAGCAACGTCGTTTATGCTTTATTTGGTTTGAGAAAAAACAAATGTGATTAGTGTTGAGATGGGGTGTTTGTTGATCTATTTGGGTCGATTTCGAATAAAAAAAATTCATTCGAAACAAAAAATAAAAAATAAGTTGCGATTCAGTTTTAATTAGAAAGATTCATATATCAAATCCAGTTCGATTAGAAGCAGTTTGGATTGGAATGGATTGGATGTTTCGATTTTTATAAATATAGTAATAAAAAAATAAGTCTAAACAATGTTAGGAGATATAACATATAACATACTAAAAATTAAAATATTATGAGTTAACAAGTATCAATTTTATGTTTGAAACACTAAAAATAGTAGAAAATTATATCACATCAAATTAATAAGTATAATTAAAGGAAAAAAAACTAATAAATAAAAAATCAATACTGAAAAAAATAGAATAAATATATATTAAATTTTATATATACGGTTAAGTTTGGTTTGGTTAAAAAAAAAGCAATCTAAAGTCCGATATGATTGATTTTCACGAAACAAGGTCCAAAAAAATTCGATAACCATCAATTTTGTTCGATTTTCGATTTTGTTTTGGATCGATTTGGATATTAACATCCCTAGTTGAGGATAAACTTGAAAGAAAAGAAATGGTGAGAAAAGAAATGAATTTTAAATTTTGTTTAATATAAGAAAACATAAAAAAAAACTGTGAAAGAAATGTGAAATTATCTCTTCTCTTATTTTGGTCTTATTATTTGATAAGATAGAAAGTGAAAATAAAGAAAATGAGTTTTTTTAATAGATAACTTTGTCCTTATAATATTTTTATTATATTTTGTTTAAACATTATAATATTTTAATTGTATTTTTTATTTTCGCTTTTATTCATTTTTTCAATGTTTTTGGGCGTGTTCTTTTTCAAAGATAGGCGGCAATTCTTTAATCCTCCTTCCAGCAAGTTGAGTTTCGGTCCTCCTTATGTTATGACCGGGTCGTGCAGGTTATCCGGTAATAATTTATTATTCAACCTCTTTAATTTGTTGAGCCCAGTTACTTGCCGATTATAACTCGTCATCACCGAAGAAAAAACATGTGTGGTATTGTTCAGGAAGCCATTATTGTTGTCTCAGCTACTGAAACAACGAAAGAGAGATGTGATCTGAGCTGTCAATCACGAATGCACGAAAGACTGGGAATTAATTATTCAACCACTCTGGTCTGAAGAACGCGTGTGTCAGGGTGCGGTCGGAGAGAGATGCAGGTGACATACATGTATGGTTTGGTGCTTCAGCTGCAGATCTGAGCTAAAAAGAGTCGTAACTGAAGAAGGTGAAATTTACCCAGCATTTGGTCCTTCTATTTGGCACCGAACTCACCTGGTTACCTTTTTTGTTCGAGAAAATGTGGACCTCTTCTGGTTTATGAAGTTAATTTTGATGGTCTGATGGCCAAAAGTGTTGGAAGGATCTTCGAAAACATTGCTGGTTTGGATTCTTACAAATCTACTGAAATAAACATTTTGGTGGATCCTTATGAACACTTAAGCTTTGAAGATGAGCAAGGAAAAAGGATATTGCCCCTGGGAGATCACGTTTTAAGTGTAGGGGATGTCGAGCACATGGTTTCAATCTAAGTTTATTGATGCCTGATAAAATATCTACTGTAAAATTCATTGATGGCTTGATATTTTGCTCAAAAATTATAAAATAATATAGATATTATAAAATCCAGTTTACATATCAATTCATTGAAGCCCAGGCTTTTAGTAACAAAACTCAAATTGTAAGTGCTGATAATCATAGAGCAGGGTTTGGTATTCTTTGGAGACAATAATGGATGCTGCTCTTTGTATATTGACGGTGGTTACAGAAAAGCTTGGGCGAAAGCCGCTCCCTCTCTCCTCACAAGTAGGTCACATGCCAAGACTATTACCCTCTTATCCAGTTTTCAGTTGCCAAACTTTACTTTTCAACCGGTTGCCCCTCATTTAATCTCATCCGTTGAAATATAATGATAATATATCCATGGTTTCAAGTTAAGATGGATCCATCCTCTCACTTTGAGAGTGATGATTGAAAACAAAGCCCCTTCAACGAGCCTAAGAAAAATTTTCTACTTCCTAATCAAATTTTTTTATAGGGTCATGTTAACTAGTTTTTATTAAGCAAGGTGACAAGTCACCATAAATTAAAATTAACCTACCTTATTTGGCAACGATTAAAACCTGCCTTATTTGGCAACGACAGCTTGATCAGCTCATTTATAAATGAGTCGTGGGTCTAGGAAAGGCCGGCCTACTTACGACTATTTCTGGAGCTCGGATATTAGTAATATTTTATAGGCCGAGTTAAGTACGATTAACGTTGGATGTTATTGTGAACTACGCACAATGATGGTTGGAACTCGTATCCTACCGAGTTACTTACTTAAATAGTTGAACTCGGAACCCTGACGGGCCAAATAATTGATGTTATTGATATGGTGTTGGGATCTCCGGAGATTAAGCTAAAAGGTTTAGATAGTGAATATTGAGGTGTTATTCATTGTTTTAAAAATGACGATGACTGCCGGGTATGAAACCCTTTGATAAACTATTTGTTTATTCCTTTAACATTGATGTTTTTATAACTAAATATGTTATGGGTTGTTTTGTGTGTCGCGCATGTAGTTATCGTTTTAAAATCCATATATTGGTTCTCACCCTTGCATATACTTATGCTTTTGGCTTTGCTGTTGTACATTGGTACATGAGTACAAATGTTTCAGAGGAGTTCCTTAAGTCACTTGGAGACTTAAGTCAGGATTGCGGGAAGAGATGTGTGATCATAGGGATGATCACGGGAGTTTATCACTTGTGTTTGAGAATGTCTGTTTTAAGAAGCTTAGCATGGGAGTCTTGATAATTTGCATATAGTATATAAGAAAAGACTTTTGAGAAAAATTTATATGTTGTAGAAGGTTTGTTTATAAAAAAAATTAGTGTATATGTGTTGTTAAGTACAGTGTAGACATACTGTTTTTGCTGTGTGTATCATAATCTTCCGAAGTGTGAAGAAGAAGAAATTTTACACCCAGATTATATGACTTAAAGTAAATCAATTTTCGAAAGCAACCAACAAATTTCTTTTAATTTATTTCCGCACGTGTTCACAAAGTAACGCCCAAGGGGGGTGTTACAGAGTGGTATCAGAGCTGGTCGAGTCTTTCAGGAACCTTGGGGAATAGGTCTATTATGTTTTTGTTGTGTGATTTCTGGTTGGACCTTGTTTGAATTGTTTCCTTATGGAAACAATGTTTGTTGACACACAAGTGTGTGTGTGTTTTGATGGGTTCTAATCGGGTTGATGCCTTGTAAGAACTCATGTCTAGTAAATGTTACTTGTATTCATGTTGACACGTCGTTTATCCTTAGGGGATTGTGTCTAACATTTGAATGAGGTACCTGTTGTGGAAGATTTCTCAGGAGAATTTTCAGATAATGTGTCAGGTTTGTGTTTGCGAAGGAGCTTGAGTTTGATTGATCTATTTTCTAGATTAAGTCAGATCTCCATCGCTTTGTGTAGAATATTGCCTACAAAGCTAGCCGGGTTAGATTACATGAAATAGGAATTTTCGTCTGTTTCTTGATAAGTTCGTCATCATTTTCATCGATGATGTTCTTTTTTACTCTAAGAGTCACGAGGAACATGTAAAAAAAAACTCTGCGTCAAGTGTTATGGATCCTACGCGAGAATAGTTGTCATGAAGTCACTTAAGTGTGAGTTTTGGCTCGATGTGGTGGAATTCTTAGGGCCTGTGATCCCAAAGGAGCATTTGTGCTCACACTCCTAAATAACCCTCAGTGTTTTAGACATTTGAGTGGATTGGTTTGGTACTATCCATTGGTTTGGACATTTTCATAATATTTCATTGATAGATTTGTTATGACTATTTCTTGAGTTGTAACCCAAACGACTTCTTGATACTGAAGTTTCTTGATGAAACTTAGTCTAATCACTTTTACTTTTGGTAAATTTGATCCAGTCTGATCTTTTTGCCATACTATTCTCCTTTTAAAAAATTTAGTTTTGTAAATTTGCTATATGAAGAATGAATTTCCTTGGAGTTCGGAACTGTTTATCTTTGATTTCCTAATCCGTTCGAAAATTTTTGTGGAAGAGGAAATTTATTAGAGTCATGGTTGTAAACATGTATTAGCTATGAATTTTTACATTCACGAACCTATTAACTTTTTACATACTGGATATTCCTGTATTCTTTTCAGATTGATACAGATCTTCCATAACTATATACTTTCTTGTGAAAGTAAAACCTTGGGATTGAGAGATCTTGTCTAGTTTTGAGTCACGAAATTTCGAGGATGATTTTTTTTAGTGGGGTAGTAATGTAACACCCCGATTTTTCTACTTTCTAAGATCGGTATAAATATAAATAAACGTTTATATTTTTATCTGAAACTTATAAAATGATTTTGGAAAAACCAAAGTCATATTCATACTATACTTATTTTTATAAGTATACGGTTAAATTTTGGGTTGAAAATTCAGACGGAACCCGATCTGCGTTTTTACTGACAATAAGATTTTACTGATCAAAAAACCTAATTTTGACTCGTGAACGAAATGATTAGATTTTATATCTCATTTCCAACGATATAGGTTATTTTGAAAATTTTCAAAATAATTAGGTTTTATACTTGTTTCGGGCGTAAAACCTAAATCGGGTAATCGACGGAGTCGAGGACGGGCGTGCAGAGACAAAACCCGACATAGGATGCTGAGACATCTTGCCACCTAGGGTGGTGAGTCATATGGGTGACTCACCAATGTAATGATTAAATTTAACAAATATCTAGATATTTCTTCAAAATAACGTAAAGACCATTTTGCCCTTGGACTGTTTTACCCTTGAACTTCCATTGAAATGCCAAGTTTGTCCCAACAATTTTGTGGACACAAATCAGCCACACCTCCAACCAATCCTCACCACAAGTTTGTCATGATTACCTTAGGGTAAATTACCAAAATGTCCTTAAGTCCTAACTTAATCACAAAATTGCCCTTAATTGAGATTACACTTTTGTCCTTAAGTTTTTATGACTTGGACCGTTTTACCCTCATTTCCCACGGCCCAAACCCATTTCCTTAGGCCATCATACTCATTTGGGCATCACTTCATCTTCTTCCTCTCATTTTCTCTCAAAAAGCTCTAAGTTTCCCTAGCCAAAAAGTGTGAAGCAACTACTTGATTCTTTTCTTATTTTCAAATTCCAAGAGGTATACCTTGCTCCTCATCATTAATAAGCTATAGGTTCATCATTTACTTTCATGATTCAAGGTCATGCCCATCATTTGAAATTCCTTGATCTAGGACTTTGAAAATCTCTAGAAAATCATAGAAAAATCCTATGATCATGAAATCAATTTCTATGATCTTATTATCATCTTTATATTCAAGATCCAAGAGTATTCATCAAACAAAAATTTCTTGCCTATTTATCTCATCAAGGTCGAACCCTAACTTGTGTGGGGGAGGAACTTTGTTCAATTTTTTGGCAAATCATGTTTGATTCAATCCTTTTAGTACATGTATGTCTTGAATCCAAGTTGTTGAATCAAAATAAAACCTCTAACCCATTGTTTTACTCATGGCCGAAATTTGGTTCTTGGAGTATTGGAAGTGTTTTTTTCAATCCTTGTATTTTTAATCATTGTTTTAGGGTTTTAAGTGATCAAGGATCACTAATCAAAGAGCTTAGGAATTTTAGAAATTTTTATTCAATTAATCACCTCATGGCCGAAACTTACCTATAGGAAAATAAGTGTTTTTAATTGTTTGATTGTTAATTTGTTGTTGTGGTTTGTTGAAGGATAAATTGTTGTGTTAATCGTGTACGTGTTAATTTTGCGGAGATCAGATGTTTGACGGAACTTAAATTCAGAAGGAAAAATCCTAAAGAGGGATTGAGAATACCTGAGGGGTTTTTCCGATAGCTATATGCTATTTGTTTGGGGTCTGTATAATTTATTTGGTGTGTTTATTATTTTACGTAGAAATAACTGCTTTTAAATTATTTGCTTTTAATTATTTATCTATATTTAATTGTTATTATATTTTAATGCATGTCATAATTGTGCTATTTGCTATATTATTGGTAGGAAATTGTTATTGTTGTTGATTGTGGATTGAAAAGCCTGACAGTGGTCATTGCTCAATTAATTACAAGGTTAAAAGCATTAAAAAGATTTTTAAGAAATATCGAATTTTTAATTATTGGAATAAAGTAATATAATATTATTTAATTATTTGGTTGGTTGAAAATGAGAAATAGTTGAAAATATTGTTACTTTAATTATTTAACGGCGTAAGAGTGTTTTATGAGTCACAGTGAGGATGTAACAGTGGAAATATTTTAGTACTACTAATTTTTACATAAGAAATTTCTAAATATGATAAAATGTTATTATAAAAAAATAAATTTCAAAAATAATTTCATTATAGTGTTGGGAAAATTATTTTACTAGAAAAGTCATATTTTGACTTAAAAAAACGTTTAAAAAACGTCAAACGACGAACAATTTCGATAATGTTACGGAAAGTATTCTTAAAACAAGCAATATTGGTTAAAAGGATTTTTGGAAGAAAATAAGTTTTAAGTGATTTTGATGATTTTATAAAACGAATTTTCAACGTAAAATGATTTTCTGTAAAGTAGCTTTATACAACGGGTTATTTCCAAAAACTTGGAGTAGTTGAGAAAATTTTGTTTTTGATTTGTGTTTCACAGACGAAAATGATTTTAAAGATGAAAAACGAACCTAGTTACCGAGACATCGAGTTCTAGTGTTCTATACTGTGGACGAGTGTCCCAACGGTGAAGTGACGGACTATATGTCCTATAAAACGTTATATTGATTTTTGTGCACTAAAATCTACGAATCTAAGACTGGTGCATCGGTCTAGATTTCGTTATTTGCACATTTTGACTTGGACTCTGTTTTATTGGAATGATTGGTAAACTTAAATGTTTAAACATTGCATTGGTCGTGAGCCTTTGATCTTCGACAAGGAAAGAATGAACACAAAGAAAATGACGTGACCAAAACGTTTTACATGCATTTTTGGGGAAGACGTGCCTATGCATTTGGACTTGAATTCTTGATGGCAAGTATTCATGATATTGCATCATTGTGCCTTGATGGACAATGAAATCATATACTATAAATAGTAACCACTGTGCCTCGTTTTCGACAGTGCTATGGTTAATTTAAAACCTGCCTTATTTGGGAACGATTAAAACCTGCCTTATTTGGTAACGATTAAAACATGCCTTATTTGGCAACGAGAGCTTGATCAACTCATTTATAAATAAAAGGTGGGTCTAGGAAAGATCAGGCTACTTACGACTATTTCTGGAGCTCGGATATTAGTGATATTTTATAGGCCAAGTTAAGTACGATTATCGTTGGATGTTCTTGTGAACTACGTACAATGATGGTTGGAGCTCGTATCCTACCGAGTTACTTAATTAAATATTTGGAACTCGAAACATTGACGGGCCAAATAATTGATGTTATTGATATGATGTTGGGATCTCCGGAGATTAAGTTAAAAGGTTTAGATAGTGAATATTGAGGTGTTATTCATTGTTTTAAAAATGACGATGACTGTCGGGTATGAAACCTTTTGATAAACTATTTGTTTATTCCTTTAACATTGATGTTTTTATAACTAAATATGTTATGGGTTGTTTTGTGTGTCGTACATGTAGTTATCGTGTTAAAATCCATATATTGGTTCTCACCATTGCATATACTTGTGCTTCTGGCTTTGCTGTTGTACCTTGGTACATGAGTACAGATGTTGCAGAGGAGTTCCTTAAGTCACTTGGAGACTTAAGTTTGGATAGCAGGAAGAGGTGTGTGATCATAGGGATGATCACAGGAGTTTATCAGTGAGTGTCTTGTAGAGCAACCAGCTTAGGTTTGTGTTTGAGAATGTCTATTTTAAGAAGCTTAGTATGGGTGTCTTGATAATTTTCATATAGTATATAAGAAAATACTTTTGAGAAAAATTTATATGTTGTAGAAGGTTTGTTTATAAAAAAAATTGGTGTATATGTGTTGTTAAGTACAGTATAGACGTACTGTTTCTGCTGTGTGTATCACAATCTTCCGAAGTGTGAAGAAGAAAAATTTTTACACCCAAATTTTCTGACTTAAAGTAAATCAATTTTCGAAAGCAACCAGCAAACTTCTTTTAATTTATTTCCGCACGTGTTCACAAAGTAATGCCCAAGGGGGGTGTTACATTAACTTTTTGCAAAGACCGAAACTTTAGATATAAGACACAAAGATGCACCTGATGTTGCAGAGGAGTTCACAAAGTAATGCCCAAGGGGGGTGTTACATTAACATTTTGCAAAGACTGAAACTTTAGATATAAGACACAAAGATGAGTACAGATGTTGCAGAGGAGTTCCTTAAGTCACTTGGAGACTTAAGTCCGGATAGCGGGAAGAGGTGTGTGATCATAGGGATGATCACAGGAGTTTATCAGTGAATGTCTTGTAGAGAAACCAACTTAGGTTTGTGTTTGAGAATGTCTATTTTAAGAAGCTTAGTATGGGTGTCTTGATCATTTTCATATAGTATATAAGAAAAGACTTTTGAGAAAAATTTATATGTTGTAGAAGGTTTGTTTATAAAAAAATTGGTGTATATGTGTTGTTAAGTACAGTGTAGACGTACTGTTTTTGTTGTGTGTATCATAATCTACCGAAGTGTGAAGAAGAAAAAAATTTACACCCAAATTTGCTTACTTAAAGTAAATCAATTTCTGAAAGCAACCAGCAAATTTCTTTTAATTTATTTCCGCACGTGTTCACAATGTAATGCCCAAGGGGGGTGTTACATTAACTTTTTGCAAAGACGGAAACTTTAGATATAAGACACAAAGTTGCGTCTGATGAAACAGAAAACTTTTCACTTTTCAACTCAGTTAGCACAGTTAGTATAAAGCAAATTGAAAAGATTAAATTAGAGAAGGGAGACACAGATTTATACTGGTTCACCCCAAACCTTAGGCTACGTCCAGTCCTTGGTTTCACCAAGTATTAACACTATAAGTGATCAGGTTACATAAAGGTATTGTTTGCACACATAGCCTCTGTAGGCTCAACCAACAAGTATTGTTTGCACACCTAGCCTCTCCAGGCTCACACAAGTATTCTTTCAGCAAGTCTCTTCAGGCTCTACAAATGGTAAGAGATTAATGAAGCAGTAGCTTCACTGATTACAACTTTGCAGATCTACCAAATAACAATCGGAGAGTGAATAAGTATTTAAGGTAGGTAAGATCGCAATAAAGACTTTTCAATAAATACAAATGATTTTATCAGAGAAGTATTCTATGAAGAACATAAAAGAGCTTTGAATGCTTTTGAGAGTATTGAATGCTTGAGTAAAATGTATTCAGGTGTGTGTGTTCAATAGACTTCAAAGTCTTCTATTTATACTCGAAAGAGATAAATCCGTTGTGGAGAGTTTCTTCAGCTGAGTATTCTTTTATTCTTCATTCATAAATTCCAAAGAGTCGTTGTAGACTTGCATTTAATGTTTATGATCGTTGGTGAGCTTCATGACAAATTGAATGTATAGGTTGGAATAGTTTTATCAGAGTGCAGTTTATTTCAGAGAAGTGTTTGTTGCTTTTCAGACTTAGGTAGTGTGACTTTCCTTATTTGTGCTATGCGGGTCTGCGACCAAGTAAAGTTCACTTTGCCTTTTGCAACAAAAAGAATCTTCAAACGCAGAATAGTGCTTTGAGCTTTCTGAGGTCGAATTTCTTTATTCAAAATTACCAGGGAATATTCTTCGTATTTGAATATAGTTGAAGCGAGGGACTTTTAGTTGAGTTGCAGTCTCAGACGCATAATCAGAATTAGTATAGACTGAGTCTTTGTTTAGACGTATCATAACACAGACGCATCATTAAGACTTTGTTTCTTTGTCATGAGACTCTTGCTTCATGATCTGCACACTTAATATACACATTAGTAGATTTCACAAGGATCACTTAAAATCATTCTTTGTATGGAATCATCAAAATCGGAGATGTCAGAATATGTAGTCTTCACACATTCCTCATCGAGGATAACAACAACATCAAGATAATACATCATTATCAAGACATTAACAACAGATCAATATTAACAAGTCAATCAATCATCGTCATCGTAGCATCAACGAGGTAACACATGCAACAATAAGTATCATTACAAGTTATTACTATCAATATCACTACTGACAATCTATCTTTACTATTGTTGTTAACATGCTCATTTAGATCATTAACTTAGTATTGATAGCTAAACCTTGATTTATATCCTTTTAAACCATTTATTCATCAAGATACATTCACCCCGTGAATTCTGGTTTGCTTGGCGAACCAGAGAGCTCAACTCTGTACATCAAATTCGGCTTGCAAGTCTTGGTTTGCCCCTAGGATCCAGAGAGATCATGAGACTAGCATCTAATTCGCCCGACAAACATCGATACGCTCGATGAATCTTAACAGAAACTGAATCTTGGTAGATTTGAGGTACTTTCCAACACTTAAGTTTTATCACTCTAAACCATAACCTATATTTTTTGTGCTAATTCAGTGATTATCAACCTCACCTGTCATACCTAACTAATTCATTGTGAGATTTTCATTAACCTAATATTATATCCTTATAGCACAAGTTAACCTCGCATCATATTCATGGCATCGCAATATTTTCATCATTAACAACTCATACAACATAGTAGAACATTTCCCGACAATACTATAACATCATATGACATAACAGAGCATGTCGCGAGAACTCTATAACATCACAGAGCATGTCACAGTAACACTATAACATCACAGAGCATGTTACGACATCATTATAACTTCACAGAGCATGTCACGACATCACTATAACTTCACAGAGCATGTCATGACAACACTATAACATCACAGAGCATCTTATCGCAAAACTATAACATCATATAACATAACAAAGCATGTCACAAAAACTTTATAACATCACAGAGCATGTCACGGCAACACTATAACATCACATCAATCATTAATTCATGATTATACAAGGATTCCTCAACCAATCAAAGTAAGCATAAAAGCACAAGGAGGAATTATGCAAGAAAAAAAAACCAACCATCTCAATTGTCTCCCAAATCCCCATATAGAAAAAAACACTCTCCTCCCATACCTGTTATGAAGATCCCCATATCTTGATTCCTCCTTACGGGTTCAATGCTTGATCAAGAAAACAACATAAAAAGGTTGGATTCAATCTCTAATCCAAGAAAATTGAATGAAAGAATTAACTCTAGGGTTTTTCTATCTTACCTTGATCACAATCTAGGAATGATTGATGCCTATCTAACAAGGATTGAATTTGTGTGCTCAAGAGTGTGTTCCTGGTGAAGAACAACAAAAAAAGGATTAATCTTGATGATTTTAGAGTGGGATCAAAGGAAACTCATAAGAGACCAAGGGAGGCAGCTTTCAGAGGTTAACAGCTAATGCTTTAGGGTTTAGTTTGTGTCTTAGGGGTTTAAAAATGAGTTAGCATGTAACAAGCTTCAATTTCATCCCAAATCGCATCCAAATAGCATACCTAATATTCAGATCGATATTTCGCACATATCTTGAGTTAGAGAAATCCAAAAATTACTATCTTTATATCGTTTGAAAGATACAAGCCCTATCTACAAATTTCATGAGTACCACAAAATCTAAAACGGACGTTTAGAGGGTCAAATCCGGCACCGAAGGTAGAAAAATGGTGCTAGCACTAGAACTTGAAGTGTTTGTACGAATTTGACCATAATGGGAGCTAAAAGAATCCAATTTGGATTAAATTGATGTCTATAGAAAGATAAGAGATAGAGCTACAATTATTACAAAGACATCAGGTACAGAAGATGTCTTTTTGACTGGTAAAATGAAAATACAATTTACGTTGAAGTTTGGGTAAGGGGGGTCCAAATTTGGGATGTTACATTTAACTCTTTTTAAAGTCTAAACCATCTCAACCGTGTACCTAGGCACTAAGAACAAACATAACAGGCATAAGATAACATATATAAGCCAAGATTAACACATTATAACATAAAGGTAAAATTTAGGGTATTACAAAAATCATCCTTCCAATTTTTTCTTATCAATATCGACTCCTATATTCCAATGCAGAAAACATCCTTCTGTCAAAATGGTGTCCGATGTCTAATAGGAGTTGCATACATAAGTGACACTAGTAAGTCTAACAACCACACCTAATTCATTTAGGAAAACAATAAATTTAATAATTAAAGGATTACTTATTAATTAAATAATAATATAAATCATTTTAAATAATTAAATAAAACTTAAATTATTTTTCATAAATAAATATTAAATTACTATTAATATGAAAGTCATCTTCCTCCATCTTCTTCTTACACGATAGTTTGAATCCCGATATCAAATGTTAATCTTCCTCTTTTTTTCCTTGGTACAAATAAGTGTTAATCTTCTTATTACTTTCCTCAATTTCCAAATTTAGTCAGCCCCTAAAATTGTGGTATCACTGATAGCTTATTGCAAGCGTACAATTGTATTGCGTAATAAAAGATCGATTCCAGAGAGACCGTGTTAACTACCAATTTCTCTTCATAATGATGATTAGCTAAACAAAAAATGTGCATAGAATGACAATTTGTTGAAAACAAAACAATAGTTTGGTTTTAGTAATAGATAAAATAAACTATTGGAATTATGGTGCTAAATTTAAAGGCAAAATATGCAATTTTAATTACTATTTTCTTTCAAAGAACAATAACGTGTTTAAGCTAATCATCGACCTATTTTCATGGTGGAAAAATTAGCAAAAACCTATTAAGTGCAGATATTTATTAAACAGTCTTAGAAATGAAATCTATTTTCATGATTCAAGTCTCGTGTTCAATCTTATAGTTCTAATATCAAACTTCACCTTTCGGTTCTTTTCTTGATATCTAAAATCATGCAAGCAAGAAAAAAAAAACTAAAATTGGAATTAAAAAAGGACAACACCCACAACAAAAGGAAAAATTAGAGATAGTAATAATCCACCATTGGAATGACCACAATTCCAAGATTAGAAAATAATCACTCATTTTCATAATAAAAATAACTAAATATAATTGAAACATGAAGCATATAAGAGAAGAAGAGATGAGAGAAAGGAAGGAAAAAAATTCTTATTGAACTTAAATAAAATCTAAAAAAAAAAACAATAACACAACTCTAAATTGCAAAAGAAACAAAGTTTAATCTAAGAAAAAAGAGAGAAAAATTAAGAATTTTCATGTTCGATCCTGGAGGAAGCTCTCCTGTTTATAGCCCATAAAATCCCCCTTTACAACCGTTGAGAGCCCCATAAAAAATTTGGCAGAATAAGGGGTTGTTCAGAATCACTTCTGGTGACCTTTTCTCTTCTAAATTGATACACGAATTATGACCATATTGGGAAATACCCATGGGCCATAATTCTTTTGTTCAGATTTTGATATACGAATTATGGTCATGTTGTCCAATACTGGTGGGCCATAATCGTCTCTCTTTTTGGTTCAAATCTTCTTACTTTCGTTCTTGGTCATAATATTTAATACTGACAACTTGTATTGAGTCCTTTGCACCTCCATTTCCGTCATTCCACCTGATCAGCAACAAAACAAACAAAAAGATAGTAGAATCGGAAAAAAGTAAACAAAAATCCTAAGATCACAAATACATCAAGAGTCAAAATATATACAAAATTCCAATTCATCAATCACCCGCCACCACCTATTGGAGCACACAACACAATTTCTAAAAAATATATGTACAAAACACCAAAATATTTTTTTTCTATCTCTTCAAACACAAAACTTCCCATTTCTAATCATTTTTCTTCTTTTTTTTCCTAATTACTTTAATCCTTTTCACCTCCATCTACTATCTCCCTTTAGAGATGGTCCTACATGGAATGTCAACCCATTACGTGGACTTCCACTTTCATTTCACGTTTCAGAACACTTGACCCCTTTGATTTTCCCTCCACTCCCTCTATTCTCCATTCCTCTGTTGTAACTAAAGTTAGAAACAAAACATTCCAACAAGCAGAAAAAGACGAAGCAACGTTGGACTCAAATTCGTAGCAGTTCATTCGACGAAGCAGGGGCTCGAGTTTGTTGAGGTTCGTTTGGAATCATGGCATCACCTTCCAATCCAGGTAAGAATGCCCTAATCTGAAAATGATATGTTGTTAACATTGGTGATATTATGATACATTTCTATCTCCCCCAATTTTTTATTTAGGTTTTCTTTGTGGGTTGTACCTTATTCCCCCAAATGAACAATGTTCATCTAGACTATGTTTTACCCCAATTTTTTTGTTTAGGGTTTCTGTGTTTGGTGTATGTAATGTGTTTATCTTAATGCTTGGAATTTGTGTGGTTTCAGGGAACACTCCTTGCAAATTGACGATGTTTTTACACTATGGAGGTCATATGCTGAATATTCCAACTAAAACCCAAGGTATGTGGCTACAATATGTTGGAGTGTTGAAATACACCCTCAATGATTGTGATCCTGGTGAGTGATCCCTTCAAGAGATCACTGGAATCTTCAAGAGTTTAAGATACAAAGGAATTATGACAATGTTCTACCGTAAAACTGGTATTCGCTTGGAAGAGGGGTTGGAGAAAGTTTTTAATGATGTCGATGCAATGAAAATTGCAGAAATTGCCATGAGTAGATGCTTCAAAGAGGTTGAGGTATATGTCATACTAGGTGGGGATAAGGAAAATGGGGTTGTAATTACATTGGGGGTAGAGCATGTGGAAGAGGTTGAAATTGGAGATGAGCCTGAAAAATGAAGAAAAACCCGAAATTGAATCTAAAAAGGATAGTGTGGAACATGTTCAATTTGATGACACCAAGGATGAGGTGGATGATGGCTGCTGGATGAAGTACATTAATGTAGATGTTGGTGAACTTGTTGAAGAGGGTGAAAATCAGCAAACACACCTTGATAACCAGTTCTCACTCCTTGATAACCTACAACCACAAACTGAAAATCAGTAAACAGGGCTTGATTTGTCGGAAGGTAATAAAATACCTTCTGATTATGAAAGCTCGGAACTGAATAGTGATGAGAAGGATAGCGACAGAGGAAAAATCTTGAGAGGAAAAAACCGATGTATGTCAAGTACAATCCATCAGAGATGCGTGCAAGCTTCAAGTTCCAGCTTGACATGGAATTCACCAGAATAAAGCAGTTTAAGGAGGCAATCAAGGAGTGGTCTTTGGTTAATGGATGGGATCTTATGTTCAAGAAAAATGACAAAGTAAGATGCAGGATGGTATGCAGAGATGGTTGTGAGTGCACGTGTTTTGTAAGTAAGGTTAGGGGATCAATGAACTATAAATTGAATACATTGGTTGATATGCATACATGTGGTAGAACCTAGATGGGAAAAATGGCCACTAATAGGTGCGTTACAGATAAGTTGGCTGGTACAATGAAGACTAACAAGAAGATTAGCCTTGGTGGAGTGATAAAACATATTAAGAAAAACTATCATGCTTATGTTTCTATAAACAAGGCTTCCACGTCAAGAAGACATACAAGGGAGAAATTGGAGGGTAGCTTTGTAGAACAATATGCAAAGCTGTGGGATAATATGAGGAAGTAAAGAGGACAAATCCGGGTTCAAGCATGCTTATCCTTTTGGATAGGCAAAGTGAAGATTCAGATCTAGTGTTTTCATGGATGTATATGTGTCTACATGGAGTGAAAACATGCTTTTTAATTGGATGTAGTCTTGTTATAGGGTTGGATGGTTGGCTCTTAAAGAGTCCATTTGGAGGGATATTATTGGCTGTTGTAGCTCGAGACCCTAATGACCAGTACTTCCCATTGATTGTTGCAGTTGTTGAGTCTGGAAACAAAGACCCATGGACCTGGTTTATAACTAATATGTTGGATGGCATTGGACGTTAAAGAAGATGGGTCTTTATTTATGACCAATAGAAGGTAACTTTATACTTGCCATCTATCCATGTTTCTTTCCAAATACTTACATTCTAATATGTTGTATTATCTTTGTTGGACAGGGTTTGTTGCCTGCACTTCATGAATTGGTGGATGTGTTTGAGCATAGAACATGTGTTAGACATGTTTATGCAAATATGAAAAAGAGATATGGTGGGGGCAGTGTGCTAGGGGATGGGATGCTTGCATCTTACAAGGCCATCTACCATGCAGCATGGCAAAGAATGATAATGGAATTGAAGGCTGTAATTAAGGATGCTGATGACTGGTTGATAGGTATATATCCTAATTCGTGGGCAAAATCACACTTCAATGAGTTTTCAAAATGTGACATTATAATGAACAACATCTAAGTAGCATTCAATGGTAGAATACTTGAAGCTAGAGATTTTCTTATAATTTCAATGTTTGAATGGATTAGGGTGTATCTGATGACAAGGTTTGCCAAGAACAAGCTTTTGGTGGAAAAGTATAAGGGAAAGAGCAAAATCTAACCAAAGGCAAGGAAGAGGCTTGACAAGGAGGTCATGGAATCTGGGAAATGGACTGCAACCTGGGAAGGAGGTTACAAGTTTGAGGTGCAGTTTTTTCCGACACAATTTGAGGTTGATTTGGAGACTAGAACATGAGCATGTGGGTTTTGGGGCCTCACAGGAATACCTTGCAGGTATCTACTACTCAACTATTATAAGTTTGATGCAATTTAACAGGCCACAAAGTATGCAATTTAAAATTGTTTGTCATTGTTGCAGGCATATTGCCAACTGTGCCAGCTATTTATGGCAAGCAAGAAGATCCACATGATTATGTTGATAGGTATTATTGGGTTGACACTTGATGTGATCAAGACATACATCACTAACATTTTAGGATCTTTCTTTGAATTCAATTGCTAAAAATTCAAGATCAAACACAAACAAGAACAATAGAATAAACTTGCTCTTCAAGTGAAGAATTAAGAGAAACCAAAAAGGAGTAAAAGAGAAGAACAATTGATATATGAACTAGAAAGTAAATTGCAAGAAGTAAATGAAACGAATTAAAGAGAAATAATTAAAGAATGAAATAGAAAATGGAAGAGGTAGAGAAGGAGGAGAATGGCACCACAATTACTATCATCTTTGAGAAGAAGATTGAAATTGATAAGCCAAGGAAGATTCACGACTTGAATATAAAAATTCAAGATAAGAATCAATGGTTCCACTCATGAACCAAGAAGAGGAGACTCTCAACTCTCTCTAGAAATCTTAAGTGTGACAAAACTCAATTGTATTCAAACTTGTAAAATTATGTACATTACATCTATTTCTAGGCTCATCCTACTTAAGGTGCAAGTTAGACTAACTTGAAGTGCAAGTTACTCTAACTTGATCCACAAGTAGCGCCCCTAGATCCTCCCACCAAAGTGTGGGCTTTGTTTTGCCCCTAATGCCTTCTACTATTATACTATGGCCCAATAGGCCCAAACCCTAAACTAGTCTTAAGTGCTTTTTGAATAAGTACTTTTCATTACATAAACTATACTCTATACAAGGTTCCTAGTCCATACCTTTATTACATGAAGTCTAAGCTAAACAAGGGTCCTAGGTCCTATCCCTAACCAGGTGGTCAATAGCTCAACGCACAAGAGGTTCAAGGTGAAGCCCTCTTCATACAGTTTCCTATGAGTCAAGTGATTGACCACCACTTTCTTTAATGAGTATTGGATTCTTCTAATCCTTGCCCTTGTTAAGGGTCCATGTAGGTCTTCAATGTTATATCCTTGGCTTTGATTGTCCATGATCATATCATCCCCTCCTTCTTGAAGCACATTCGTCCACGAATTGTGTTGATCGTCATCTGTGTCATTTTCAAAAAGACTAAGATCAGACACATTAAAGGTGACACTTACATTATAATCATCGTGGATATATATTTTATATGCATTATCAATTATTTTCTCCAATACATGGAAAGGTCCGTCACCCCTTGGTAGGAGTTTGGACTTACTTTGTAAATGAAACCTCTCTTTTCTTAAGTGCACCCACACCCAATCACCCGGTTTGAATAACACTTGTTTTCTTCCCTTATTCACTTGCCTTGCATTGTGCTCCCCTTGTTTTTCAATATTTAATTTTACTTGTTCATGGAGATTTTTAACAAATTCAGTCTTGGCAAGCCCATCTTGATGCAACAAAGATTGGTCAATTGGTAATGGAAGCAAATCAAGTGGGGTTTGTGGATTAAAATCATAAACTATCTCAAAAGGGGAGTGCTTAGTAGTAGAATGTTGCACACGGTTGTATGCAAACTCAATGAAAAGTAAGCACTCTTCCCAAGACTTTAGGTTTTTCTTGAGGATGGTTCTTAGAAGAGTAGAAAAAGTCCTATTAACCACCTCGGTTTAGCCATCTGTTTGTGGGTGGCAAGTAGTCGAAAAGAGTAATTTAGTTCCAAGCTTGCCCCACAAAGTTCTCCAAAAGTGACTTAGAAACTTCGTATCTCTATTGGATACAATGCTTCTAGGAATCCCATGTAATCTAACTATTTCCCTAAAGAAAAGGTTGGCTACATGGCAAGCATCATCACTTTTGCGACATGGAATGAAATGGGTCATCTTGAAAAATCTATCCACAACCACAAAGATTGAGTCATTCCCTCGCCTAGTCCTTGGCAATCCCAACACAAAATCCATAGAGTTATCAATCCAAGGAGAAGAAGGACTAGGTAAGGGAGTGTACAACCCATGAGGGTTACTATTTAACTTTGCTCTCAAACTTTCAATGCATTTTTGACATAACTTTTGGACTTGATTTTTCATGTTTTACCAAAAGAAATGTTCATGCAAGACCTCTAATGTCTTGTGAACACCGAAGTGCCCCATTAAGCCCCCTTGATGTGCTTCTCTTACCCAATAACTCTCTAATAGAATGTCGTGGCACACAAAGTCTCTTGTCTTTAAAAAGGAACCCTTCATTTATGAAAAATCCTTTATGTGCCATGGACCCTATTTGAGTGTAAATCATAGAGAAGTCTGGATCATTTACATACAATTCCTTTATATGATCAAACCCAAGAAGTTTTGTCTCAAGAGTTGATAGTAAGGCACATCGACATGAAAGTGCATTCGCCACAACATTGCTTTTGCCTTGTTTATGTTTAATCACATAAGGGAACTGTTCGATGGATTCCACCCATTTGGCATGTCTCTTGTTTAATTTTCCTTGTCCATTTAAGTGTTTTAATGATTCATGATCAATATGAATGAAAAATTCCTTGTGCAAGAGATAGTGTTGACAAACTTTGAGACTCCTTACTAGGGCATAAAGTTCTTTATCATAAGTGGAATAGTTCAAATGTGCCCCGGCAAGTTTCTCACTAAAGTAAGCAATGGGGTGTCCGTCTTGAAGCAAAACGGCCCCAATGCCTACATTAGAAGCATCGCACTCTATCTCAAAAGATTTCACAAAATTTGGAAGCGCGAGAATTGGTGCATTGGTCAATTTTTCCTTGAGTATATTGAAGGAGTTTTCTTGGCTTTGACCCCAATGAAATGTCACATTTTTCTTTAAAACCTTATTTATAGGATTTGCCAAAGTGCTAAAGTCTTTAACAAATCTTTTATAAAAACTTGCCAACCATGGAAACTCCTAATATCTCCAACATTTTTAGGTGTTGGCCAACTTTGGATGGCCTTAATTTTCTCTTCATCTACTTGCACACCTTGTGCACTAATAACATAGCTAAAGAATACCACTTTGGTGGTGCAAAATCTGCATTTCTCAAGGTGACCAAATAGTTCTTCATTTCTTAATACTAACAAAACACACTTCAAATGTTTATGATGTTCATCAAGTGTTTTGCTATATATTAAGATATCATCAAAATAGACAACCACAAATTTACCAAGGAATTCCTTAAGGACATGATTCATGAGCCTCATGAATGTGCTTAGAGCATTAGTGAATCCAAAGGGCATCACAAGCCAATCATAAAGTCCATACTTGGTTTTAAAAGTGGTTTTCCATTCATCCCCTTCTCTTGTTCTTATTTGATGATAGCCACTTCTCAAGTCAATTTTTGAAAAGATTTGTGACCCATGTAGCTCATCCAATATATCATCTAACTTTGGGATTGGATGTCTATATTTGATGGTTATATTATTAATGGATCGACAATCCGTGCACATTCTCCATGTACCATCTTTTTTTGGTACTAAAATAATGGGCATTGCACATGGAGAAAGTGATTCTCTTATCCATTCTTTTTCCAATAATCCTTCAACTTGCCTTTGAATTTCTTTTGTTTCTTGTGGATTGCTCCTATAGGCCGGTCTATTAGGAAGAGAAACACTAGGAATTAAGTCCATGTGATGCTCAATCCCCCTCATAGGTGGCAAACCTTTAGGAAGCTCTTTTGGAAAAACATCTTTGAAATCTTCCAAAAGAAACTCAAAGGGTTTTGGCAAAGAAATATATGGAGTAGAATTTTCATCATTACTTTTGGTGTAAAGTAAATATATTGGTTGATTGGTCAATAATATTTTATTGACTTCTTTTTCTTTTAGAAATAAGCATTCTTTGCCATCTATTTCTTTACCTTTAGTTTTTTCAAAAACATTTTGCTCACTAGTGTCATTTGTCTTTTTCATATTCTTTTGTGGCACATTAATTTCTTTATTTATTTCTTTTCCACTCTTGGCTTTTCTCTCAAGCTCCCTTTTTTCTCTCATTTTCTTTTGATCCTCACAAATTTCTTTAGGAGAGAGGGGTACAAGAGTAATCTTTTTATTGTGGTGCATGAAAGTAAATCTATTGGAAATGCCATAATGTATGACTTTTCTATCAAAATGCCATGGCCTTCCAAGCAACACATGTCCCACCTCCATAGGCCCACATCACACATTACTTCATCATGATAAGAGCCAATGGCAAAACTCAACAAGACTTGTTGATTAACCAAGATTTCACCCTTTTCATTTAGCCATTGTAACTTGTATGGACTAGGGTGTGGATTGGTTTTGAGACCAAGTTTGGTCACCAATCTTTGACTAGCCACATTGGTGCAAGATCCTCCATCTATGATTAGTGTACACAACTTTCCACGCACCATGCACCTAGTGTGAAAAATATTCTCTTTGGCTCTCATCCTCTTATTTAAACTTGACTCCTAAGAGTTTTCTCACCATTAACAAGTCTCCTTCAAGTGGGACAACTTCATCTTCCTCACACTCATTAGAACACTCACTAGAAGAAGCACTTGTTACCACTAAATCCTTATTAGTTCTAGAGATCATTGTTCTTTTATTGGGACATTGAGAAGCAATATGTCCCTTACCCAAACATTTAAAGCATTTAATATCCACTTTTACCAACAACTTCAAGTTGTTTCGATGAGTCATCCTCCTTCTTGGAATGATACTTCCAAGATGAGTTGTTGTTGTTGAAAAATGGTTTCTTGAAAGACTTCTTTCTCTTGATTTGAGCTTCAACCTTGATTGTTGTTGAGTCACCGGCAAGTGTACCGGGTCGTTGCAAGTAATAAAAACACGGTAAGAATTTACCGAGGTCGAACACAAGGATTGGGCTACCAATTCTACCAATTCGCGAGAAATTCGATAAGTTTGGCCAAGTAATAACAAGTGGTTGTGAGAGAGAGATTAAGATCGCAATTCAAATAACAAATCAAATAAAGCTAAGGTATTAAAATCTGAAATTAAAATATCTAGGGTCTCAAATCCACCTACCCAATCATGCATAGTACCCAAGTGATGATGATTCTTCCCTAAGTTCAATTACAATGTCAACCAGGACCCCCAAATTCTCCTATATCCACTGTCGTGCTCAATAGGACGTATTCGATGATTGAGTTAATTACTTACTAGGTCTCATAACCCTAATCATCAAACTCTATTAAATCTGGTTCCTATAAGGTTGCACCGATCTCCTACTCACTCTCGTGCAATAGTCAATCGATGATCCCAATTCAAGTTCTAAAACGCGAATTGCCTCCTAAGCCTCAACACGTTTAACTAGTCAATCACGCATGCATATGATCAACACAATCAAATTAGAATTGGAAAACATTAATTGAGAAAAGGGAGAGAAACATACATCACATCGAATTCTACACCGCCATGGGTGGTTTCATTGATTCCCTAGACGAGGGGATTAGCTCCTCATGCCCGTAACGACAAACGAACAATCGAAATTAACCACCATTGTAAAATAAAAGAAGAAAAGAGGGAGACGCATCTCCAAAGTAACAAGGATTCGTAACAAAACTGATCTAAAACAAGTGGAAAAACTAGGATTCCAAGAGAGCCCCTTTTCTGATTCTGAAACAGCAATATATAGAGTTCTGATTCTGCGTACGCTCGCGAGGCGAATATTAAAAATGGCGCGCTTTCAAATTGGACTCTCGCGAGGCGAGAGTATGTTCGCGAGGCGAGTCTTCAAACTTTAATCTGTCACAGCCGTGACCTTCATCACGGCTAGGCCGTGATGGTCTTTGTCTTCCAGGGTCTTCAGGCTCTCGCGGGGCGAGCATCCTCTCGCGAGGCGAGACAGAATTGATGACTGTTGCTGCTTTGCTGATCTTCAGGCTCGCGAGGCGAGCATCCACTTGCGGGGCGAGTATCTCCAGAATGGCAATTTCCACTGTTTCTTGACTCTCCTTGACTCTCGGAGCTTCACTTCTAACCTGAAACAATAAAAAGAAACAAAAAGCGTAATTCTATTCAAAATAGACTAAAAACTACTAAAATTGCCTAGAACGAGTCAAAGTCTAACTTAGGAACAAAACAAGGCCAAATTTGGGCGAAAACGAGATTGAACTCGAATAATTAGCACAGAAACCACAGTCCATCTAGTTATAAAACTAGATAAGCAAGAGGCTTATCAAAACACCCCAAACTTAAACCTTGCTTGTCCCCAAGCAAGCTAAAACTCAAAAAAGACTCAAGACTTGGCAAGCTTAAAGATTCAATCAATTTCGCACAAATTTCATGCAATCTTAACAAAACAGTTTTTCTTCAATGATTCCCCCCTTGCATCAATGTAATCCCCACATTCATTTACTTTAAACAATTGAGAACTTCATCATTCATGCAATCATTAATCTAAGTTGAGGATCAAAGTCACACACAAAAGGAAGATCACCAATTTCAAACAATTGCCTTCCTCACAAGGGTATGTAAAATTTCACTCATTTGCTCAAATTCGTCTAGGTTATCAACTTTTCACTCAATTTCATATTTCAAGAGAACTTCCCATGAATTTGATTTTCATCTCAAAAATGGTTCCCACGAAAACATGCATGCAACATCAGAAGGTCTTATAAAAGTTGTAATGGGGCCTGGCTGAGGGTAGGATATTCAAGGATACTAGGCTTAAGTCCCTAGGAACTAAGAGAGCATGAGCATTTGACACATCTTCCACTCAAATTCCTTTTTCCATTTTTCTTTTTGCCTCGGGTGACTACAGCCTTTTCCTTGCTAATCTTTTTGCTTTGCCCCTTTTCTTTAGGCAATTTTTTTTTTGATTTTTTTTTGCCTTGGGTTTCAACCTTTATTTTTCTTTTTCTCACCCCCATATGACACATCACCTTGTAGCCACCCCAAACTTAGTTTCTCACAATCCTTCTCTTGCTAAGCTTCCATGCTCTCCTAATCCTAAGATTGGCTTAACATGGTTTTTTCCAGATTTTGGCTTATAGTATAGGGTCATCAAGAAACAATAGGCTAATTAGGCTCAATGTGGCTAACTAGGGAACATGCATTAGGGATGGTTCTTTTTAGGTCAAGTAGCTATTTCAAAGAAAATTTCCTAAATCATTTGATGCAACACATAAACATGCAAACCATGAAGAGATTCAAGCAAATCCGGGAAAGTGCAACTTAAAAGTGATTCACACAATCAAAAACAAATTTGGAGGCTCAAATCCTCACCTGGACATTTTGCCAATTGTTTGACCGAGATACAATTCCTAGTGTGTGCACCCCCCTCACCCCAAACTTGTCATAAATCAAGTAATTACAACAAAGTTTCTCAAAGTTCAATTTTCAATTTTTCACATGAGGATCAACTTTTCTAATTTCAAAACCTAGGGGGAAATCATCAATGGTCAAAATAATTCATGCAATCAATCTATGCTAAATTTAATTAAAATCCAACAAGCTTGCCGACACAACATTCATACACAAACTCTTGATCTTCTTAAATTACTCAAGAGTGACAAACAAAAACAAAAACAAAAACAAAAACAAGTGAAGGGTAAGAAAATTTTTATCTTAATGGGGTCCGAGCGGACCCCATGCTTTCAGCTGACTTCCTTCCCACTTTTCATCTATCTACTACCCCGCTTCACAGCGGGGCTAGTTTCGGCCTCATCCTTGCCCAATTGGTTGGCCCATGAGATTCTGGACTCTCCTATGTTGTTCCATCACAAGCAAACATGAACGTTAAGTAGTAACGTAATAGAATAAATATACAGTTATCCAAGTTTGCCAGTAAAAGGTCAGTAAAAATAGTTTCTAGCTAGCAAATAGTGTACAACCAAATCAAACTCCTAGCTAGAACTCTAAGTAAAGAATACAGGGGCCCGGATCAATGATCAAAATCGATGACATCCACCGGGTCACCCTGGTCCTCTGGTGCCTCCTCATCCTCTGGATCCTCGGGTCCCCCCTTGTGGCATAGCACCCTGGTCCCCAGGGTAGTCCTGCCACCCAAGCCGAGGGGACAGCTCCTCCTCGGAGGGGTATACGGGCACCCGACCCTCCTGCTGGGCCAACGCCATCTCCCGGAAGAACTCACGCAACACCTCCTGATCCCACCTCATCGCCTGCTAGTTCTGCAAGAGCAGAGCCATGTCCGATGATCGTGGCCTCTGACTGGGTAGGGGTGGTGGCCTCCTAGGTGCAGTCGGGGATACATAGCAAAAACGCCGGATATAATCCCGGTCGATGGGTTGCCGCGGGACCTTCTCCATAACTGTACTCACGGGCACTCCCTCCCGGCGTATGAGCTCGGTGATCAGCAAACCATGCCCCAGGCTCTCCTTCAATGCCCGGGAGTTTGCCTTCATCTGAATGTCTGAGGCGATGACTCCCCCTACGTTAATCATGCGACCTGTCAGAATGCCGTAGAGGAGATGGGCTCTGGCGGCGGTGACGGTGGACTCGTGAGAGCTCACTCTAAGGTTAGCATGTAGGAACGCCGACCAGATCTTGGCATCTGGGGTGAGGTCCTGCCTCCTCAACCTCAAGAGGTTCCCCGATGTCCCCACCTCCCAGGCAGCTCCTGGGACACAGCAAGTGTCTATGATGGCCTGAGCGAGGGCCTGCACTGCGGGGAGCTGCTCATAGTCGCAGGGCTCCTCTCCGATCGGGATCCCCAAGCAGGAGTTAATGTCTGATGCGGTGAAAGTGATGGGGACCCCCTGAACCTCTGTCACGCAGCTCGGGCCCGTGACCTCGAGTTTGAGAGCGTTGGCATAAAATTCCTGCACCAGTTTGATGTCATACCGGTGAGGAAGATCAGCCAACCTCTCCCAACCTCGGTTGCGAATCTGCTCGGAGACGCTAGCGTAGTTGCTGCCCACCAGGGACACATGCCGCTCTAAAACCATCTCCTTCCTCACCACCAGGTTCCAATGCTCCCTATGATCAGGAGAGCGGAAACTGGGAGAGTAGGAGGTGGCCCTAGAGGAGGCGCCCGGCCCTGAAGGCAACACAACGTCGTCCCCCTGAGCAGATGCGCGCTTCTTGCGCTTGACCGGCTACTTTTCAGCAAGGTTGCTCTTAGGCGGAGCCATACCTGAAAATCAGAAAAGTCCCAGTACAGTTATAATCAATATGAACAGAATATGCAACACAGGCATAAATACAGTATCAACCCCCCCACTGTCCTACTATCACACAGATATGCAATGAACACCTAGACAGTATCCCCACTGCATCCCTGACCATAACACTCAGAGTAGAGAACAATGCACAGTAAGATTACCTAAACCAGACTAGTTCATGAACATGGCATCTACCCTACTACCATTTATAACCTACATTTAGTGTACAGTGTGTCTGTTTGCATTCCACAGAGCATGAACACGGGAAGAGTGAAGAGTGAATGAGATGTCACTTACCTTGCAGAGATGCTACTGCCTGCGTGTGTGAACTGAGTGAGAGGGGAAGTGAGGCAGAGTGTGGGAGTGATGAGTTTGTGTGTGTGTGAGAGAGTTTCAGAGTCTGAGAGGGGAGAGGAATAGTGAAGGTTGCGTGAATGCCTCGCGATCCGCTCGCAGGGCTATATAATTTTCAGTTTTCGCGAGGCGAGAGGACCCTCGCGACGCGAATTTTAAAATTTTCCCCCAAATTGAAAACCCTAATTGCAGATTCACGAGGCGAGACAACACTCGCGAGGCGAATCTGGAGAATTGTTCTTCACACTTTCCAGAATCGCGGGGCGAGTAGTAACTTGCGATGCGAATCTGGAATTTCCAACAGCTGCTGATGCCCAGATTCGCGAGGCGAAAGTGTCTCTCGCGACGCGATACAGAAGCTTGAGCTTTAAACTGAGATTCCAGGGCCTCTGCATCGCGTGGCCAGTATGGATTCGCGGGGCGAGTCTCTCATTTTTTATTTTTTATTTTTTTTTTATTTAAGAAGAGAAAATAACAGAAACTTAAAAATAATAAAGGATATCTAGCTTGGGTTGCCTCCCAAGTAGCCCTTGTTTAACGTCCCGAGCCTGACTCAAGTCACCCCTAAGGGTTAATCTGGAAGAAGATCTTACTTGCCATGCCATGCCTCCCTATGGTAATGCTTTAGCCCTTGCCCATTCACCTTGAAGTTACCAAAGGTCCCTTCTAGTTCTAATGTTCCATGTGGACAAACTTGGAGGACCTTGAATGGTCCCGACCACCTTGATCTTAGCTTTCCCGGAAAGAGTTTCAACCTTGAATTGTCAAGAAGTACCGCTTGTCCGGGCTCAAACTTCCTAGGCAAGATGTGCTTGTCATGCCTTTCCTTAGTCCGCCTTTTGTAGATTACTTGCTTGCGGATCCCGGACAACTCATTTAAATCCAAAAGCCCTCTATAATCGGCACATATTCTCCACTCCGTGATGGTCCTTTTTGGGATCAACTCATTGTTTTCATTGACCACCACGGTTGTGCCACCCTTCAACTCCGGTGCTTTATCATCTTTTTCCATGGCTTTGTTGTTAACCTCTTCCTTTGCACATTCATCCCTTGGGAGACTCGGTAAGGCTTCCATGTCTCTTAACCACTCAAGATAGACCTTATCCCCCAAAGGGTCTTTTTCCTCACTATCATCATCATGGGATTTTACCAACACTTGTGCAAGTGAAGAACCATGGACTTCTCTAGTTGCCTTTGCCTTGACCATTGATTCCACCATATCCACTCGATACACATCCGATCTCTCGGTAGGGTGCTTCATTGCTTCAAAGACATTGAAGACTACTTCATCATCTTGCACCCTTAGAGTGAGTTTCCCTTGTCGTACATCTATCAAGGCACCCCCAGTGGCCAAGAAAGGCCTACCCAATATGAGAGGGATTTCGGCATCTTCATCCATATCAAGCACTACAAAGTCCACCGGAAATATGAGCTTGTCCACCTTCACTAACAAGTCTTCGACCACTCTATAAGGATATTTTATAGAATGATCGAAGAGTTGGAGTGACATCCGTGTGTCCTTGACTTCTTTGATCCCAAACCTCTTCATCATAGAGAGGGGCATCAAGTTGATGCTTGCCCCTAAATCACACAATGCCTTCCCTAGATTCATCCCCCCAATGGTGCATGGTATAGAGAAAGAACTGGGGTCCTTCAACTTTGGAGGAAGTTTTCTTTGAAGAATGGCACTACACTCCTCGGTCAAAGCAATCGTTTCCTCATCCACTATTCTCCGCTTCTTGGAGAGAAGCTCCTTCATAAACCGGGCATACGATGGCATTTGTTCCAAGGCTTCCGCAAATGGAATGTTAATTTGAAGTTTGCGGAAGACATCAAGGAACTTATTGAATTGCTTATCTTGTTGGGGCTGCTTCAATCTTTCAGGATATGGTACCTTCATGTAGGGCGGGAGGTCTTGGGGTTCAACCCACTTCTTTTTTCGGAACTCTTCATCTACAAGTTTCAGCCTTCCCCCTTGCTCCGGTGCCTTGTCACTTGCCAACTCCTCTTTCTCAGGCTGCTCTTCCTCAACATGTGGTTGTTCCGGGGCCTTGTCTTCCTGAGAACTAGTTGCACCCCTGTTAGATCCCAACACCTTACCGCTCCTAATTGTTATGGCATTGCAATGGTTCTTAGGGTTGTTCTCGGTATCACCTGGGAAGGTGCCTGGGAGACGCTCATTTAGTTGCCTTGCGAGCTGAGTAACCTGCGTCTCTAGATTCTGAATTGCTGCCCCTGTATGAGTTGCCAACTTGTCAATGGTTGTGCTTGTATTGATTGACAACTTCTCAACTGCTGCACTCACCTTCTCTAAACCCAACTCCCAAGGTTGCCTTCCACCATCTGTTATTTGCAACTGATTAGGCCCTGGAAAAGCCTGCCGAGTATTATGCTGATGGATTCCATAATTTGGCCTATGACCCTAAGGAGGTTGTTGTTGCCAATTCTGTTGAGGTTGTTGTTGCCCGGCTAGACCACCACTAGCATTACTCCAAGGGAAACCCGGATGGTCTCTCCTCATATAGTCCCTATTCTGATTCTGACTGTTCCTCTGATAGTTGTTCAGGGGCACGCTGTCATAGAAATTGTGGCATGAGTCCACATGTTCTCGAGAGAAGTTGAACGGACAGCTCTGAATGTCATGATTTCCATTACAATTATCACAACCCGGAGGCATTCCCTCGTGTATTGCATTAACCTTCTTGTTCTCTAACAAAGCCGCAACTTGTATCTTCAACGATTTAACTTGCTCTAGAATGGCTTCCATTGTTGCAGAACTGACTCCACTTGAGGTTTCCCTACCACGGTTGTAATCATTGTACGACATCTTCTCTAATAATGCCCATCCATCCTCAGCTGATAAAAAGGAAAAGGAACCGCCAGCTGCGGCATCACAATTCATCTGATAGCGTCCCCTTAACCCGTTAAAGAAATGTTGAACTTTGGAGACCAGGTCAAAGAAAGCTGAAGGACATCTTCTCAAGAGCACATTGTACCTCTCCCAAGCTTCATTAAAAGTTTAATCCTCTGTCTGTCTGAAAGATGTAACGGCTACTCTTGCTTGTGCCGCTTTCTGAGGAGGAAAATACTTAGTTAGGAACTTTTGTGCCATTTGCTCCCAAGTTCTGATACTGTTCCTATCCAAGCTGTAAAACCAATCGCGAGCGACATCCCTAAGAGAGAGAGGGAATAGCCGCAAGCGAAACTCATCCTGAGAAACACCTCTTGTCCTCTGCAAGTCACAAGCATCAAGGAAGTGGGTGATGTGCCTGTGAGGGTCTTGTCTGCCACTCCCATCAAACTGATTCTCACAGATATAGGCTGTGACACATCCTTCCACTCTGAAGGAGTCTGTATTGAGGTTGCCTCTCACAATGGAAGAATCACAATCACCCAAGTTGGGTAGACTGTACTCGAAGAGAGGCTTGTAACGAGGAGGAGGAGAAGGAGGATTTTCTTCTGCCATCCTCTCAAGATTACTCACTTCAACCCTCTTTCGTTCTCTGGCTTCCTTCCTTAATCGCCTCTCGGTCCTAGTGATCTCCAAATCAAATAGCAGGTCCTCTTGTGAAAGGGTACCTCGCATACAAAAACAAGGGAAGACCAAGTGGAATCAAAGAAGTAGAGAGAAATAATAATAAATAAATAACAAAAAAATAAAAATAAAAACAGCTTAACCAATTAATCAAATTCCCTAAAAATTAGGAAAATTGGTTGTGCCAATCCCCGGCAACGGCGCCAAAAACTTGTTGAGTCACCGGCAAGTGTACCGGGTCGTCGCAAGTAATAAAAACACGGTAAGAATTTATCGAGGTCGAACACAAGGATTGGGCTACCAATTCTACCAATTTGCGAGAAATTCGATAAGTTTGGCCAAGTAATAACAAGTGGTTGTGAGAAAGAGATTAAGATCGCAATTCAAATAACAAATCAAATAAAGCTAAGGTATTAAAATCTGAAATTACAATATCTAGGGTCTCAAATCCACCTACCCAATCATGCATAGTACCCAAGTGATGATGATTCTTCCCTAAGTTCAATTACAATGTCAACCAGGACCCCCAAATTCTCCTATATCCACTGTCGTGCTCAATAGGACGTATTCGATGATTGAGTTAATTACTTACTAGGTCTCATAACCCTAATCATCAAACTCTATTAAATTTGGTTCCTATAAGGTTGCACCGATCTCCTACTCACTCTCGTGCAATAGTCGATCGATGATCCCAATTCAAGTTCTAAAACGCGAATTGCCTCCTAAGCCTCAACACGTTTAACTAGTCAATCACGCATGCATATGATCAACACAATCAAATAAGAATTGGAAAACATTAATTGAGAAAAGGGAGAGAAACATACATCACATCGAATTCTACACCGCCATGGGTGGTTTCATTGATTCCCTAGACGAGGGGATTAGCTCCTCATGCCCGTAACGACAAACGAACAATCGGAATTAACCACCATTGTAAAATAAAAGAAGAAAAGAGGGAGACGCAGCTCCAAAGTAACAAGGATTTGTAACAAAACTGATCTAAAACAAGTGGAAAAACTAGGATTCCAAGAGAGCCCCTTTTCTGATTCTGAAACAGCAATATATAGAGTTCTGATTCTGCATGCGCTCGCGAGGCGAACAGTCTCTCGCGAGGAGAATATTAAAAATGGCGGGCTTTCAAATTGGACTCTCGCGAGGAGAGAGTATGTTCGCGAGGCGAGTCTTCAAACTTTAATCTGTCACAGCCGTGACCTTCATCACGGCTAGGCCGTGATGGTCTCTGTCTTCCAGGGTCTTCAGGCTCTCGCGGGGCGAGCATCCTCTCGCAAGGCGAGACAGAATTGATGACTGTTGCTGCTTTGCTGATCTTCAGGCTCGCGAGGCGAGCATCCACTCGCGGGGTGAGTATCTCCAGAATGGCAATTTCCACTGTTTCTTGACTCTCCTTGACTCTCGGAGCTTCACTTCTAACCTGAAACAATAAAAAGAAACAAAAAGCGTAATTCTATTCAAAATAGACTAAAAACTACTAAAATTGCCTAGAACGAGTCAAAGTCTAACTTAGGAACAAAACAAGGCCAAATTTGGGCGAAAACGAGATTGAACTCGAATAATTAGCACAGAAACCACAGTCCATCTAGTTATAAAACTAGATAAGCCAGAGGCTTATCAATTGCATGGTACACCAAGTCCTCTAACTCAACATAGTTGTAAAGCTCTACCGCATCTTGGATTTCTTGGTTGAGTGTTACGCTAAAACTACACTTAAGGGCAAGTGCACCCTATCACAAAAGTAATATAGGAGTATTTGAGACTCCACGTATCGAACCCACAGAGATTGTTGACAAGTACTAGATTAATTACTTCCTTATGTTATCTAGACAATCGAATTCGTTGAAAACAAACAGATAAAAATAACAAGATTGTGACACCAAGAACAGAAAGAACTGCAAACAAAGATTCAATTATGGAAAGCCTAGGGCTCTTGGTTTCACTTATGTTACTACCTATGATATTACCCAATTTCTCAATGAACCGTGTTTCTTATTGATTTCCAATCACTCGCTCTAAAATTATTAATACCCAATGGTCATACAATATTAATATTATTTCTCATAATCAGTTACCCCCAATGGTCAAGCAAGGTAAACAGTTAAAAGAAGCATAAAGAATTGGCAAGTTTGTTGATTCAATAACTGATTGAAAATAGGGGATTACGCTTGGTCCACGTAATCCCAAATCCGGTAATCCTAGAGTTCCGTTAACTAATTGTGGTAAGGTCTCCAGTCAATTAATTAACTTAATAAAGGATGACCAAACCTCATAGAAATTCAAACACAAGGATTAAATCAATCAATTAACAGAAATGAGTCTAGCTAGGAATGAGTTTAGCTATTCATTATAACAAAGCTCACTTTACAAATCAAAGACATGTAACAATCCATCAAAGAGAGAAAAAGAAAACTAAAACCCGAACACCCTTTCGACGTGAAGCAGTCTTCAAATCAATTGGGAGACGGTCCTTCACTCTAGTACTCGATCTTCCTTCCTGTGCACACGAATGGCTGCTGTCACCCCGCTCCCTCAGAATGGCACCAACCCTTCCCTTTTATTGGCAACATGAAAACCTAAGTCATTGGGCCTCTGAGACACGAGCACGGTTGTGCTTAGTGTTGAGCATGGTCGTGCTTAACTAAAACGGCGTCAAATTGTACTAAAACTGGTAAAGTCGGCAAGGCCTTGCTGAACATGACCGTGCTTAGAAAACGACGTCAACTCCAAATGGCAAGCAAGGACGTGCTGATCAGCACGAGCTCTCCTAATGAGCACAATCGTGCTTAATGGTGAGCACGGTCGTGCTTCTTTGCAATCTTCATAACTCAACCTTTTTTCCAAAAATTCCTCCAAAATTGTTGCTTTCTCTCCAAGTTAGATGCTCCACTACCATGGTGACAAATTCTACAATAATAATGGTAAATAGGGTGAGTATCCACAATAATTTCCAAATAAATAACAAATCACACCCAATTTCCCTATAATAAAATATATAAAATGGCAGTTTATCATTAAGTCCTCCCAAGAACCTAGACATAGTTGCCTCTTTATCTTCTTCTATGTTTGCTCTAATCAAGATGACCTCCAACTCTTTGTAATATTCTTCTACACTCATACCTCCTTGTCTCAACCTTTAAAGCCTATGGTGTAGGTCTCTAGTGTAACTTGAAGGCACATATCTTTTTCTCAAAACACTCTTCATCTCTGACCAAGTACTAATTGGTTCCTCATCATATCTTTTTCTTTCTTTGCATAATTGATCCCACCAAATTAAAGCATAATCATGAAATTCTAGACTTGCTACTTTTACTTTTTTATCTTCACTATAGTTGTAACAAGAAAATATGTGTTCTAATTTGGTCTCCCATTCCAAGTAAGCATCGGGGTCACTCTTCCCATGGAAGCTAGGGATCTCCACCTTGACATTATGCTACTTGTCATCCCTCTCATTCCTTCTTCCTCTATTGTCATGTCTAGGTCTCCATCTATCAAATCTAGGTCTATCTTCATGGTTGTCTTTGGAATTTGAAGAACTTCTATGGGAGTTGGCATGCCTTGATTCTTCTTTGTTCTCAATTACTTCTAATATTTCAAATACTATTTCTATGTTCCTTGTCATTCTATCCAACTTCCTATTCAAGTTCTGTGTTCTTGGTGATGATGTAGGAGAATTTTCAAATTCTTCTTCATGTAGTGAAGCCATGGTGCACTTACAATTTGAAAAATTAAATACAAATTCCAGAGAATTGAAAACTACACCAATCAAATTAAGATTACACCAATAAGAACAATTACACCACCAAAAATCAAAAGAATTTAGTACAGTCCAACAAGGAATAATTACACTTAAAGAACAAGTGAAAAAAAGAACAATTACAAGTGAAAAAAATGAATATTACAAGGACCTCACCACTCACTCACCATTCACTGAAAGATTGCCACTCGTGTATATCACTCAATGTAGAATTATTCAAGATGATGTCTCTCTTGCCTCTTTCCATTCAAGAGTTTCCTCCTCAAGGGATCTACAAATTGAAACAAGATTCTCAACTATTAGTCTCCAAAAACAAGTGATAAAGCAACCAATAAGCAAATCAATTCCAAGAGGTCAAGAAAGTGGAAAACAATTAATACAAAACTAATGGAGTTTATAAGACAAGCAAGAAAAGGTTCAAGAAGAAATGCACACTTAAATTAATGTCTAGAAGACAAGTTGAAAGAGTCCAACAAAAGTGTAATTCAAATTTAATCAAAGTGTTTGTGAACAAGTAATGATCAATGTGAATTGTGCTACACCAATTTGTGAAGGATCTATACAAATAAAAGCATGTGAAATGGTGGCAAGTCTTTTACCTTTTGCTGGAATTTTCCAGAATTTGCACTTTTACCCCAAAAATTAGTATATTTACGATTTTGGCCCACTTTTTCTTTTTACACTATTTTAAAAAAAAAACTTCAGCCACTTGACTTTTGCTAATTACAATTTCACATCAATTACACTTAATTTCGAATTTACAAAAAAATCCTTCAATCATGAACAATTTGGAACATTGTTGGTGTAATACTTGGAAATATGAACAATTCAAGTAGTGCAAAATAATTTCCAAGTGAATGAGCACAAATCAAGTAATTAGAGACCTAGATCTTTCTTTCAAGTGGATGATAAACACGTCAATTCCACAATTTGAATTTCATGAAGATCTATTAGGTTCTAAAAATTTGAAATCATTAAAGCACTTTTGAATAAAATTTGAATCAATCTTACTATTGTGAATTGAAATTTCAATTTGTTCAAAATCACAAAGTAAGGCAAAGAGATTTATGCTTGAATTTCAAGATGCAACCAAAATTCACATGTAATCAATGATCACATGCACATGTATGGCGCCAAAAACTAGGGTGAAAAGTGGAGGTAAAAAAAATGTCACCAAAATTCAAGCAAAATCAATTCAAACTCATTTCAAATTCTAGATCCATGACCACAATTGGATTCAAATTACTTTTCATCATCCAATTCATGTGGTAAATGGAGCCACCATTAATGAATATTGCATTATGAATTTGGCTCCAAATCAAAGATCATCATAGAATTTGAAAAAAAATTTGATCAAAAATTCAAAACAATTGAAGGTTCAAAGAACTAGCTTTAGATACCACTTGATGTGAATAAGACATAGATCACTAACATTTTAGGATCTTTCTTTGAATTCAATTGCTAAAAATTCAAGATCAAACACAAACAAGAACAATAGAATAAACTTGATATTCAAGTGAAGAATCAAGAGAAACCAAAAATAAGTAAAAGAGAAGAACAATTGATATATGAACTAGAAAGTAAATTGCAAGAAGTAAATGACATGAATTAAAGAGCAAGAATTAAAGAACGAAATAGAAAATGGAAGAGGTAGAGAAGGAGGAGAATGACGCCACAATTACTATCATCTTTGAGAAGAAGATTGAAATTGATAAGCCGAGGAAGATTCACCACTTGAATATGAAAATTCAAGATAAGAATCAATGGTTCAACTCATGAACCAAGAAGAGGAGACTCTCAACTCTCTCTAGCAACCTCAAGTGTGATAAAACTCAATTGTATTCAAACACGTAAAATGATTTACATTACATCTATTTATAGGCTCATCCTACTTAAGGAGCAAGTTAGACTAACTTGAAGTACAAGCTACTCTAACTTGAGCCACAAGTAGCGCCCCTACCTCCTCTCACCCAAGTGTGGGCTTTGTTTTGGGCCTAATGCCTTCTACTATTAAGCTATGGCCTAATAGGCCCAAACCCTAAACTAGTCCTAAGTGCTTTTTGAATAAGCACTTTTCATTACATAAACTCTACTCTATACAAGGTTCATAGTCCCTATCTTTATTATATGAAGTCTAAGCTAAACAAGGGTCCTAGGTCCTATCCCTAACTAGGTGGTAAATAGCTCAATGCACAAGAGGTTCAAGGTGAAGCCCTCTTCATATGATTGCTTATGAGTCAAGTGATTGACCACCACTTTCTTTAATGAGTCTAGGATTCTTCTAAGCCTTGCCCTTGTTAAGGGTCCATGTAGGTCTTCAATGTTAGGTCCTTGGATTTGATTGTCCATGATCATATCAACACTTATGAACAGGTGTATGCCCCAATCAATGGAGAGTAAATGTGACAGGCAACATGACTATCATGCCCCAGAAACTCGTGTCTTCAACTCCCAGATCATTTTGTGCTGACGCATAATCATTTCTCTTGCAACTTCATTAACTCTTTCATCTATCCATTGGAAGTAACAACAACTCCATTCCTCCTACAAAAACCACAAACCAGTAATCAACAACCCAATAAACAAATTTTCGCCCTCTGTCATTAGAAAAAAAAAACTAGGATTGAAGGGAACCTTGTAATTTGGACATCTTCGAAAATGTCTTCTTGGATTTTGTTGAGTCCATGAGGTGTAAATCTTGATCCTACCCCCACAATTACAAAACCTGAAGTTTGATATATGGTTTTGATGATGTTCACCAAATGCACCAAGGGAGAAACTCCAGGATTTAAGACTTTCATATTTTTTATTAAGGAATATTTTGTGTATAATTGCCTTAAAGAATAAAGTATAGTTTTAAGTGATTTAATAAGTGTTTTTGAGTTAAAATGTTTAGAAGATTATATCACTTTGATTCAAGGTATTAAAAAAAGTTTCTGGACTTGCATTTGTAAAGAAAAAATTGATTTTTTATGTTAAAAAGGCAAGTAGTTAACTACTTGTGTTAAGTAGTCTACTACTTTGTTCTTCAGCATTCCAGAAACGTGTTAGAATCAAAGTAGTCGACTGCTCCAGTTAAGTAGTCGAATACTTCAGTTAAGTAGTCGACTACTCACCAGAAAATCTTGAATCTTGTTTGTTTGACTCAAGTAGTCAACTACTCCTGTTAAGTAGTCGACTACTTCATGAAAAACAGGATAAAAATTCTTTTAATTTTCAATATCTCTTCTAATTTTTTTCTCTATAAATAGGGGTTAATTTGGCACGAAAATAAAGAAGATTTTAGCTAACAAAACTCTATCAAAATACTCCCACAAAAATCACTTAGAGCTTTCATATTTCATTCTTGTAAAAGGCAATTGTAGATTTCGCCTTGTAATTCTTTTTGGAATCATTTTGTTGTAAGCAACAGGGTAGTTGCTATATTGATTTGATGGGACTTCCAATTCAATTCCAAGGTGAGGTATCCTTGGAGCTAAGGTGAGGCATCCTTAGAAGGTAAGGATTACTTTGAGTGAGGTATCTCAAAGTAATCAAGGTAAAGGTGGGGTATCCTTTTTGGTTTTTGATTATTGTAATATTGTAAAGAACAATTTTTAAATTAGTGGAATCTCTCAAGGTTTCTTGAGAGATGGATGTAGATCACTCAGGTTGTGATCGAACCAGTAAAATTGAGTGTATGATATTCTCCTTCCCTTACTCTTGTAATTCTTGCAATTATTGTTCTATGTTGTATATTTCAAATTGTGGTGAATTATATTACTGTTTTAAATTGAGGTTATTCATTAATAATGGTTCTCTTCTTCTACTCTCTTTCTTTTCATCACATATAATCTTTCTTTTCATCATATTTCTCCTAGATGCTATATTAAAAGAATTGGTCTTGAAAAGGCCAAGATGATGTGGGTTCCTAAAAATATGGTACCCAAGACTAATATTCATGGACCCAAAATAGATTGGGTACCTAAAACCTAAATTTGTGTTGTTGGATTACTTGAAGACCCAAGGAAATGAATGGTATCTTGATAGTGGGTGCTCCAAGCATATGACGAGAAACATATCAAAGTTCATTCATCTCCCCCCAAAGCAAGGTGATCATGTAACATGGTGACAACAAAAGAGGTAAAATTCTTGGTATTGGTAAGATAGTAAATGAGTCTACTACCATTGAAAATGTTCTTTTAGTAGATAGTTTAAAGCACAATTTACTTCGCATAAGCCAACTTTGTGATAAGGGTTATAGGGTTGTGTTTGATAATAAATGTTGCATGATTGAATGTTTTCATGACAATGAAATTAAATTTGTTGGAAAAATAGTCAATAATTGATGAGTAGGGATGCTAGGAATAGTCTATTAGGACTCGTTTGTTAGGACTAGTTAGTTTTATTCTAGTGGTTTTTATGATGATTATGTTGATTATGGACTGTTTATGGTTTTTATGGCTATTGGACTGTTTCTGTTGATTATGGACTGTTTATGATAATTAAGGATTGTTTTTGGTTATAATGTTTATTGGATTGTTTTCCCATTTTTGAACATTATCTATAGTATATGAATTTCTCATCTTTTATCATGCTTGATGCAAAATGTTCAATGTTATGCATGTTTTTCTTTTGGGATGATTGTTCAAACAGTCTATATAATATATAAATATGATCTTTTGATGCATAATCGTTTTGCTTGTCACTTTAAAATTTACTCCCTATGTGCTCCAATTTCATTACTATTCTCTTATGCGTTTAATGTTTCCTTTTTGATAATGTTGAAGAGGGAGAAATATCTTGTATTTTTTTTCCAGATATAATGCATAAATTCAGGGGGAATGCTAAAGTTTTTGTGACAAAGCGTATTTCTAAAAATATTCCACATCTTCATTCAACAAAGGAGTTAAAAAATGATATGAAAAGTTTAAAGAATTTGTCATCATCAAAAAGGGGAGACTGAAGTTTGATATATGGTTTTGATGATGTTCACCAAATGCACCAAGGGAGAAACTCCAGGATTCAAGACTTTCATATTTTTTATTAAGGAATATTTTGTGTAATTGCCTTAAAGAATGAAGTATAGTTTTAAGTGATTTAATAAATGTTTTTGAGTTAAAATGTTTAGAAGATTATATCAATTTGATTCAAGGTATTAAAAAAAGTTTCTGGACTTGCATTTGTAAAGAAAAAATTGATTTTTTATGTGAAAATTAAAGGAAAGTAGTCAACTACTTGTGTTAAGTAGTCTACTACTTTGTCCTTCAGCATTCTAGAAACGTGTTTGAATCAAAGTAGTCGACTACTCCTGTTAAGTAGTGGGCTACTTCAGTTAAGTAGTCAACTACTCACCATAAAATATTGAATCTTGTTTCTGTTTGACTCAAATAGTCAACTACTCCTGTTAAGTAGTCGACTACTTCATGAAAAATAGAATAAAAATTCTTTTAATTTTCAATATCTCTTCTAATTTTTTTCTCTATAAATAGGGGTTAATTTGGCACGAAAATAAAGAAGATTTTAGCTAACAAAACTCTGTCAAAATACTCCCACAAAAATCACTTGGAGCTTTCATATTTCATTCTTGTAAAAGGCAATTGTAGATTTCACCTTGTAATTCTTTTTGGAATAATTTTGTTGTAAGTAATAGGGTAGTTGCAATATTGATTTGGTGGGGCATCCAAGTCAATTCCAAGGTGAGGTATCCTTGGTGCTAAGGCGAGGCATCCTTAGAAGGTAAGGATTACTTTGAGGTAGCATTTGGTACAAGGAATGTTTTATTGTCGGGTAAATTATATTCTTGGGAATCTCATTCTCAGGAATATTAATAAAACATGTTTGGTTGACACTTCATTTTCCCGAGAATAATCTATTACATTCTCAATCCATATTTGATACATTTAAACCTTTTCCAAAGCTACCCTAATAAAATAAAAACTTTCGATATATGTTCTTTCACCACTTTCTGAATTCCCACTACGTTCTTGCACCACTTGTAGAACCCATATACGCAGTTGACGCCTTCACTTTCAAGCTATATTACTCCGGCCCATAAAATGCATTGCCCTGCACCGTTGTTTGCACCGTCAATGCTAACCATAATTGCAAGGGATTTGGTTCTTGCATTTAAAGGAAAAAGTGCAATTATTATAAAGAGAAAGACCAGGAAGAAGAATAAAAAACTGAAAGAGCAAAGTCATTAACAATCAGTCACAGCAGATCGTACGGAGCAGAGGACAGGGAGACCCACAGTCACAAGGAAGAGAACGAGCGGGGCGAAGGAGAATACAAAGAGTGAGATTCAATTGATATTGTTTTAAAAAAAATAGAAATTAATTGGGGTAATAAAGTAATTTAACTTCTCCAAAGTTTCACATTCCCATGGGAAAACTTTTTTCCCACCCATATACATGGGAAAACTTTTTTCCCACCCTCTTCATAAACTCTATTCCTGGGAATCTTTGATGCCTGGGAATATATTTTTTATCTTGTACCAAACGTAGGAAAACTTTATTCCCGTATCACATTCCTAGGAATATAAAAATATCTCTTGTATCAAACGCCACCTGAGTGATGTATATCAAAGTAATCAAGGTAAAGGTAGGGTATCCTTTTTGGTTTTTGATAATTGTAATATTTTAAAGAACAATTTTCAAAATAGTGGAATCTCTTAAGGTTTTTTGAGAGTTGGATGTAGATCACTCAGGTTGTGATCAAACCAGTAAAATTGAGTGTATGATCTTCTCTTTCCCTTACTCTTCTAATTCTTGCAAATATTATTCTATGTTGTATATTGCAAATTGTGGACAATTATATTGTTTTTAATTGAGATTATTCATTAATAATTGTTCTCTTCTTCTACTCTCTTTCTTTGCATCACATATCATCTTTCTTGAACAATATTTTAAAGAAAACAAGTTTTTTTAAAGAGTGACTTAACCTCAATTCACCTCCCCCCTCTTTTGAGGTGCCATATTGGTTCAACAAAACCTCCTCCCACCATTAGCGCTGCTTGAAACCCCAATTGCTTTGGATTCCATGGATCGAGTTGCAGTAACTGGGTTTGTTCCGGTTTGATGTTGTTGCGTTTGTTCTATTATGGGTTTGTAAGCCGGCTTCAACTCTTCTTCTTTGCTTAAGGTGTTCATTGAACGGGGTATTTAGGGTTGAAAAAAGGGTGAAGATGTAACACCTCAAGATTAACCCTTTTGTTTATATGTGTTAGTTCTGGTATATATATATTTGATATCTATATATATGTGTATATATTATTGCATATGATAATATGTATATTAATATATGATTATTTGCATTAATATGAGATTGTGTCTCTTAATGTTTGATTTTATACACTACAAGAATTTTCGTTGTTTCCCAGGGCCTATGACCCTGGGAAATCCATAAAATCCGTGGGAAAATACACATTTCCCAGGGATGACCCACGGATTTAGATCCCTCGGTTTTCAGCTGGTCGGAAACATTTCCCAGGGCTTCGCCCTGGGAAATACCCAGGGTTACAGCCTTGGGAAATTTCCCAGGGATCTATCCCTGGGAAAGATTTCCCACGGTTAGAACCCTGGGAAATTTTTCCCAGGGATAGAACCCTGGGAAATATTTCCCAGGGATTTCCCAGGGATAGATCCCTGGGAAATATTTCCCAGGGATAGATCCTTGGGAAATATTTCCCAGGGTGCTAACCCTGGGAAATATATGTTTTGTTTAAATTATAAATAAAACCTTATATACATTAATTTATGCTAAAATGGATAAATAAATAATTATTATTTTTATATGAATGCATCAACAAAGAAATTAACATCATAATTCAAGCAAACAATTTGTTCAACACAAAATGTTATTCAAGTCATATTTGTTCAACGAAAAAATTATTTCAAACCATAATAAACATGATAAGTAAAATAAACTAAGAATCCCCATTATAAGGCTCCTCAACAAAATGGTCAAGAGAGTCGTCGTCCTCCTGAGCACGCTGGGTCGTCTGACTAGGCTGTCGTCATTGTGGGGGCTATTTGCTTTGCATCGCAATCGCCGCACTGTCTCCATCAGTTGTCGCATCGTATCCATCATCACACGATGCTCCTCATCCCTCTGCCGCTCCCTCTCTTGGGAAGCGACCAACATCTGCCTCAACTGAGCAATCTCCGCAGACTCCTGAGGGTAACGTCTGCATGTGGTGGACGCTCCAACCCTAAGCTCTAACTTGCGCGAGGCCCATTTCCGATAGTTGCCGGCAAGGTCTCCAGCACCGTACAAACGACCCTTATACTTGCCGCCGACGACTTCTGCCCAAACATTCAGCGCAAGCTGCTCGTCCTCCTGTGGGTTAGCTGGGGTGGATGGTGAAGAGGCTGATGATTGAGACATATGTTGACTCATCCTCTCATGAAACTCCTCCTGTTACAATACATCAGACTATCAAAATTTGAACAATATGTTACAAGATAAATTATGCAGAAAAAATGGACAGAGTTTCCCCTAAAACTACCACATCCCAAATGTTTACAAACAGAACACCGCAATTTAAATCCATAAATCATCAGCAAAAGCTCAATAGGATGCACACAAATTATCATGTCCAAACTAGTTATAACATTTCCAATGTCAGGCATTATCAATAGGTCCAAATATAAAGTGACTCTACAGACTCAGTAATCAAAACATGAATAGTATGTTACACGATTAATTATGCAGAAAATTGGACAGAGTTTCCCCTAAACCTCAACCTTTACAAATTGAACACCACAATTTAAAACTGCAAGTCATCAAAAGCTTAATAAGATTCACACAAAGCAATATATTCAACTCCCTAAAAGCCAGTGCTCAAAAGTCAATGCTAAAACAAGTCATAACATTTGAGGCTCTCTGCCTCTCAAGTCCAGTAAAGTATGAGTGTTACAATATCTATTAAAGTCAATAGCTTCTTCAAAAATCAAAAGGGCATATTACCTGAGTGCGCTTGGAGCGCTCATCTATGTACTCGCCGGTAGCCTTCCTAGTATGGGTGCGTTTGTGAACCTCATGAATCTGTACTCCTCGATTATACCAGCGAGCCTATAACACAAGCATAGATGATTAAGATAACAAGTAATGAACTATGATGTTGGAATAAATACATTTAATGCATAAAGAATGACAGTATGAGCATACCATACGATCTGCCCACTGCGACTGGGAAATGCTTCCTCCTGTGTGCAGGCTCCAACCCTTTTCTGATGCTCTATTTTTCTTTGCCTGAGCAGAAATTTTTTTAAATTGATCAGAAGCCCAATAACGACGCAACTCCTCCCAAATACCATCTCCAATCCAGGATCGCTGTATGCCACTCTCACGAGCCTCCCTAAGCATATCAGAAAGGCGTTCGGAGGCTTTATGGTGAAAGATCCTCTGGATCTCTGACTCATCTTCGTTCCTCCATGCCGCCTGACCCTGTTTTAAGATAAATAACAATTGTTATACTAATAGTTTCGGAAATAATAAAAACCACATTAAGTAAATTGAGATTTGCTACTTACTCTAAATGCATCAAACATATTAATCCGCTCATTGTCGGTGAGTTTTCCCCATGATGTAAATGCCCTATGATACCTTTGCTGGATAACAAACGCGATGGCACTCGCTGCTCTCTTACAAGGATGGAACCTTAACAGTAAAGACGCATGAACCAATCAAACACATGGTAACGGATCGAACCAGTTACAATAAAATAGAACTATTCTTTTAGTATAGTCTAAAGAAGGGTACACCAGTTCATATATATGTTGGATCACGCCGTAGAAGTCATCTTCAATTCCTTCTGTGAGACCCTTTACATGGACCCCGCTGTTGATGGTTTTTTTGCCCTCCGTCCATGATTGGGTATGAAATTTGTACCCGTTCACGAAGTAAGTGTGCCATTCTTTGACTTCTGTATTAGGACCATCGGCTAAGTTCCTTAAGTGTTTGTTGATGGGAGTTGGTTGCTCACGGTAAACCTACATATGTCAGTTCTAAAAAATCATGTCTACATTTTACTCACAATGTATAATTCAAAGATTTTTAAGATACTAACTTGTTGCTTAAACCAGATTGGAAACTCAGCATGTATACGAGTGGACTGTTCTTGCACGCTGTTTGCAGATATCAAGAAGGCACTGTAAAGTTGGACAATATATATTATAAGCACAAAAATATATACTATTATGTATTCGAAAGAAAAAGATACGAAATGCGTACTCAAGGTATGGTTTAACTTCGGTACAATTGATCAACACATGAACATGAGCCGACTTCCTCTCTTTGTCCGATAACCAGTGAGAGGTCTCCTTCCCGGAAGCACGACCAGGCTGGCAAAAGACTGACAAGGTTAACGGATGTCTTTCACTTTCACTTTCCATTTCATTCCTACTATTTTTTGGTGACAACATGAAGTTCTTGAAATAATGGGAACAAAAATGGGTTGTCTCACGGTGTAAGTAAGACGCACAGATTGATCCTTCAACCTTAGCCTTATTTTTCACCGACCGTTTCGAATCACCCATGAATCTATAAAACAACAAGAAGTTCATAGTCATATCCTTTCACTTCGAATGGAAAAAAGTCTAATTAAAATTCTATGATGGTTATATTACCTTTCAAATGGATACATCCACCTATATTGAACCGGTCCACCAAGCCTCGCTTCATACGCGAGATGTACTGGGAGATGCTCCATAGAATCAAAGAAACCAGGGGGGAATATTTTCTCCAACTTGCATAGAATTATGGGAATATTTTGCTCCATCCTAATCAGGTCATTCTCCCTCAACGTTGCAGAGCACAAATCCTTGAAGAATTGACTCAATTCAGTAAGCGGATTCAAGACATGCACGGGCAATGAACTAAAAGCAATAGGAAGTAAACATTCCATGATCAAAAGTGATATGCTAGTATGAGTTCTCAATAGGAAGTAAACATTCCATGGTTGCTCTTGAAACACATTTGAAGAACCTACGATTAACTCTTCCTAAACAAATAACTATGATATGCTAGTATGAGTTCTCAATTAAGAATGATGTGATATAAAAGGAAAAGGCATGTCTAAAAGTGAGTAAATAAAAGTGCATCTACCCTTAGATCATTTAGTTGGTTGATACCTATATGCACTTTATCATATCAAGACTAGGTACACCTTTGCTTGCTCACTTTAAAATCAAAATCACTTTATTCTATGTGTGTGTGTGCGCGCGTGTCTTCTACCTGCTCAATTCACTTTCAGGCTCCAGCAGCCCCCAAATTGGCTCATATTGGCTCATAAAACATATATGCTTCCTGGAAAGATAAGTCACCTAAATCACTAAGCTTCCATCTGAAGATATCCTCACCTGTATATAAAGGAATCGAGATATCCTACAACTTCTCTTTAATGACAGGTAACCTTTCTAACATATTACAAGGAATCAACCACTTTTCATCACAAATAAAATCTTTCACCTTTAAGGTTAAAAGAGAATGAACTTGAGAGGGAATATTTAGAACTGAAACCGTTGTGTCAAGAAGCCAAGGATCTGTCCAAAAGTTTATTGAGTCTCCTGAATCAAGCTGCCAAACACAATTCTCAGCAACTTCTGAGAACTTATACATCAAACCAGACCAAATTGAAGAACTAACATATGGTATTGAATGAAAGACTTCTGCCTAACAACTCTTGCCCTCACCAAACAAGCCCACTGCTCAGAAGATTGCAAAAACTGCCAACTAAGTCTTAAAACAGCAGCATCATTCACACTTCTAAGAGATCCTAGACCTAATCCCCCTTCATTAATAGGACTACATACTGTTTTCCATGAAACTATGCAAATATTTTTATAATTCACATCACTAGACCAAATAAAGTTCCTAATCCACCTTTCAACAGTTTTTAAAAGTCTCACAAGCCATGAATAAACCAAAAATTTGTATAGCATCATACCAAAAATGTTGGACTTCACAAGCTCAACTCTTCCAGCAATTGATAGTAAAGAAGCCTTCCAGGCAGCAAGCTTTAACTTGATTTTGTCTACAATTGGCTGTTGATGGATTGATCTTGGCTTACTTTTGAAGATACCAGGAGGATCGCAAACCTGAAATGCATAGCCGTTAAAATGAGAACTAATAAACTAGACACAATGAAATGCGAACCAAAATCATCGACTCCTAAATAGTAAATACAACCAAAACCTATCTACATTTGGATTTACTATTAAAAAAATTATAACCAGGATGATCAAAATCAAACCATCAACACATTGAAATGCAACTGAAAATATTTTATTAGACCAGGGACTTACCAGAGCGCGGGAAACCCTCTGCAATGGCGAGCCCGGAATGGTGAGGCCGTGATGTCGAGGAGGGTGAGGTTGAGTGGAGTGCAGCTGAGGACTTTAGGGTATTGTTCCTGGGAAGCAGGGGAGGATAACAGAACAACAGAATTCAACAATTAACAAAATCCCAGGAATACAAAAATCAGAAATAAAATTCCATAAATCACGTAAAAAAATAATTACAATAAAAATTAGAAACCCCAAACCCAGAAATCAAAATCCCGAACCCAGAGAACAGAGATGAACAACCAGAAATCAACAAGGATAAATGGGAAATCAGATGAACAAAAAGCCAAAAACCCACCCAAAAACCCAGAAGCCGCCGTTCCTTTACCTGGTTTCAGAGTGAAAGTGATTGGTGCTCCTCGTTCCTTCGTTCCTCTGTTCCTGATAGTCGCCGTCGCACAAGCATGTCGCCGCCGCACAAGGTCGTCGTCGCCGCGATTGAGAGTGAGCGAGAGGACAACTCCAAGATTGAGAGTGAGGGGAGGGGATGTGATTCAGAGTGAAGGGGAGAGGGAGAAGGAGGAGAAACGAAATAGTTGAAGATGGAGAGGGTGAAACCGAGAAAGAAAGATTGAACACGTACTTGGCTGTTCTGTGTTCTTCTCCAAACACCGTGTGAACAGCTGAGGCGCGAAGGGACGAAGAGGAGGAAGATGATTTTCCCAGGGGCTTCGCCGTGGGAAACACCGCCTGTCTTTCCGACCATCAGAGCCATGGGAAACACCGCCTAATTTGCGACGGTATGGCCGTGGGAAACTCCGTGTTCACTAGACACGGCTAAGCCCGTGGGAAACACCGCCTAATTTGCGACGGTATGGCCGTGGGAAACTCCGTGTTCACTAGACACGGCTAAGCCCGTCGGAAAACTGAGCCATTTCCCAGGGCTAGGACCGTGGGAAACAGCGCTTTCTGTTACCTACGGCCCAGCCCGTGGGAAATCAAGCGGGAATGTTTGGCGCCTCTTTTTCCTAGGGACCAAGCCGTGGGAAATCAAGCGAGACATTTCCAAGGGTCTTGGCCGTGGGAAATGTAAAAATTTCCTAGGGATTTTTTTCCCTGGGTAAAAAGCCCTGGGAAATAGCTTAATTTCTTGTAGTGATATGTTAATATATGATATGTGATTTTATTAATAATAAGCGATTAAGAATGGTATGATAAGATATCGTGTGATTTAGTATTTAAATAAAGAGAGTGTGATTCTTAGATTTTAGCCCCTCAACCAATCAGATTTGAGTCCTTATCAATATAGAATCATCATCTTTTTGTTTATATCTTAAGACCTTGTCATAATCTCCTAAGGATCCTATCTAGGAATAACTACCAAATCTATCGCTAAACTTCAATCGAACTTTTTATCATCTTAGAGTCCGATTCAGGATTAGATCATCAGACATTAATTTGTAGATATTTCTCTGAGCTTTCTAACGACATCAAGTACGCCTCAATCGGAAACTTGTAGCTCAAGTTATGGTCAAAATACCGAACTGTATACAGTTTGGGCTGAAATAGGAACCCGTTATGACCCAAACTCATATATATATATCATTAGACTCGACCTAAACCTTGTTTACACGACCCCAACACTCAGAATACTGCCTCCCTCCTTCCGCTTTGAATCCTTATGGTTTTTATCCCTAAAACTCTCTAGGGAACCCGTTCTTGCACCGTTCTTCATTGCTTCTTGATAGGAGAACATAGCTGTTGAGACGAAATCTAGGCAAGTATACCTAGTCGTACAAGTAATACGGTGGTGAGACCGATATCGTTCCCACGAGGACTGAGACAAGTACTAGCACGTACCGAATCAATTACTATCTAAGCAAATTTTTGGATTGAAGGGAGTTCTATACTAATTACCAAGCCTAACAAAAGTTAAAAGAAACAAAATAAGGGGAAAAGTTCTTTTTGGGTTTTTGTCGAACACTTGGAGTGGAGAAAAATGAATTCTTCAAATAGATAAAAGATGTTGGGACTAGACTTCACTAAACCTTAGCCTCATGCAATACCAAGTCTTCCAATCCAGTTTATGCATCAAATATTAAAATCAATCCACTAGAATACTCAAGCCCTAATTTCTTAGATGACAAGAGCCTAAACCCCCTAATAGACCCTAATTCCTTAGGTGCCCTAATTAGCGAATTTGCATTAATAGTAGGGATTACACGATTACTAATAAACCAAAATCCATTCCTAGATGCAAGGTTTACTAGGTGATTAATTCCAGATCAAGAATTGATAAGAACGTCCCCATTGCAAATCAAATCTTAAAATCAGTTCATGGGTGATCAACCCACAAAAGGCATTAAGCGTAGAAATTAAACACTAATATGAAGGCATAAACCCATATTGATAAATCAAAGCAATTACATGATATTCGGTTCAGTTACATCTAATCCCAACAAAAAGGGAATTAGCTACTCATTGTAATGAAAGCCAAAACCAGAGAAATAGAGATAAGGGGAGAAGGAACTCCATGAAGGCTTTCCACAGCAGCCACAACAGCCCCTTGGTGCAGAGAAGATGTCTCATTTAGGGTAGAAGTCGTTCTAGGGTTCAAGTCTGGTCCAGAGTTCCTCTTTTTTGTTCTGCCCTTGATGCCTTTTTATAAATCAGACGCGCGTCACGGTCGTGATGGCCATCACGGCCAGGCCGTGACGGGTTCTGCCTTGGGCGCGCTTTCAAAATATGTTTGTCACGGCCGTGACACTCATCACGGCTAGGCCGTGATCGCTTCTGCCTTCACCAATTGGTCTATCACGGCCGTGATGGGCATCACGGCTTGGCCGTCATAGATTCTGCCTAGAATGGGTCTGGCTCAATTAACATGTCACGGCCGTGACAACTTCTGACTTTTGCCTTTTTATTCTTCAGTTTTGCTCGATCATGTTCGTGATGGTCATCACGGCTAGGCCGTGATGGGCTCTGTTTGGCTCATTTCTTCACTTTTCAAGCTCTATCTTCATCCGAGCTCCATCATGGTCGATCTTGAGCATTTTACCCTTAATTCCTGCAAAACAACACCAAAACACCACCTTACCCGTTCCAAGGTAAAAACTAATAAAAATCAATTTAAATATGCCTAAACTATATGAAAATGCATTCAAAAATGTACATGAATTATGATGTGAAATCACACTATCAAATCACCCCAAGCTTGTTCATTTGCTTGTCCTCAAGCAATCACTAAGGTCAGAAGAGATAAATAATCAGAACATGGATAGTGAACCAAGAACCCGAATATCTAATCCAAGTAACAGGCATTTTCAAATAATTCAGCAAGAGACGATCAATTTCAAGTCCAATTAGACGCTTAGGTTTCCTAGACTCATATTCTCACTGATTCGGGAACTCTTTCTCACCTCACTCAAGTGTTTAAGGATATATGACAATTCGCTCAATTTCCTCAAGGAATGAATTCTACCATAAGCTTGACTATTAACCACATCTCTACTTTATTAATGAAAACAATTAAGAATCAAAAGGTCTTTTACTTAGGTTGTAACGGGGCCATGAGATTGATCGTTAGGTGGGGAAATCAAGAAAAGGAAATTTCAAAAGGCTACACAAAATATCAAGCATTGCAAAGCATGACACCTTCTAAAATACCTTTTTGGGTTTTGATTCGTTTTTCCACCTTTCTTTCTTTTCATTTTATTTCTCACTTCTTTTTGTCATCCCCTTCTCTATTTTTTTCCCTTTTTTTTTTTTGATTTGGAGAAGGGGAGATTTTCAATTCGAGAGAAATATTTTTCTGACTCTCTCATCCCATACTTTTTCAACTACCTTTTTACCCTTATTGTAATACTTTAAAAGGTGTCATACCAAGCATATTTCATCAAAGTAATTCAAGGTACCAAGAAAAGCATTTTATTCTTTCAGGCTCAAAATTGGGTAACTAAGGGGTAGCATTTAGTCAATCAAAGCTCAGAAGGCCGGAAAAATACCTAGTGCCTCAATCATTTTCAAAAAATGTTTTCAAAAATTTTTAAGCTTCAAAACGGTTTCAAGTCAAGTTCTAGAGAATACAATCAGGGAGGAATAACACTCTATCACAAAGAATGGGGTAGATTTAATGATTACCCCTTTTTGGCTCAAGAATCTCACATTTTAGTAGTTCAAAAATCAGTGAGAAACGGAAATCTAAGGAAACCACATGCTAATTATCAACTATCAAAGATTATCTCAATAATTTTTATTTGTAGCCTTATCACAAGAATAAAATATTGGGTTCAAAATTTCACTATCTCAATTTATTTGGCACTCAGTTCTCACAATTGGATGCATAATCTAAGCAAAGGGGGCAATCGAATCATGTGATCATGCAAACTATGCCTATATGAATGCAATCATGAAAAATGCAAAAATACCCCTACCCCAAGCTTAAAAACTTACATTGTCCCTAATGTAAATAATCAAGTCGGAGAGAGGAGAAAAATGGAACAACTTACCGAGGTGGTAGCAGGTGTTGGCTCACATGGCTAGTCAAAAGGGATGCTGGAACTTGTATCACGGCCGTGAGGCTCATCACGGGCAGGTCGTGATCAATTCTGGTCCATAGGAGTAGCCTGTCACGGCCGTGACCTCCATCACGGTCAGGCCGTGATGCTCTCTGATCCTCAGGGTCCTCTCATCACGCCCGTGATGGGTATCACGGTTGGGCCGTGATCCTTTCTGATCTTCCTGGGTAGCTCATCACAGGCCGTGAGGCGTGATGGTTGCTGATTTTGTCTCTTTGCCCTTTTTGCTTCTCCTTCCTTCTTGCCCTGAAAACACTTAACACAACTATTAGTTTATGATTTTTTTTCATTTTGATCTTCTCAAATTATTCAAGAGTTAAATATCAAAAACAAATGGAAAAGGAAAATAAAAGTTGGGTTGCCTCCCAATAAGCGCTTCTTTAACGTCACTAGCTTGACGGGTCGGTGATCTCAAGGATCACGAAGGTGCACAGCTGTGATCAATCTCTCGATGTCACCACCCAAGTAGGCTTTGAGCCTTTGACCATTGACTTTGAAGGTCCTGTTTGTGGTAGGATCCTCCACTTCTATAGCTCCATGAGGTGAGACTTCTTTAACAATGAACGGTCCCGACCACTTAGACTTCAACTTGCCCAGAAACAATCTCAGCCGGGAATTGAATAATAAAACATGTTGTCCCGGCTGAAATGTTTTCATCACGATCTTCTTGTCATGATAGGTATTGACTCGCTGCTTGTAAATGGCCGCATTCTCATATGCATTAAGGCGCATCTCCTCTAATTCATGCAGCTGATTGACTCTTTTCTCACCCGCCAAATTGGCATCAAAATTTAAGAACTTCAATGCCCAAAAGGCTCGATGCTCCAACTCTACGAGTAGATGACATGTCTTCCCATAGACCATCTGAAACGGAGATAACCCCACAAAAGTTTTTAATGCAGTCCGGTAAGCCCACAAGGCATCGTCAAGCTTCTTTGCCCAATCTTTTCTTGAAGTGGCCACAGTTTTTTCCAGAATTCTCTTGATCTCCCGGTTAGAAACCTCCGCTTGCCCATTTGTTTGCGGGTGATATGGAGATGCCACCTTATGCCTCACATCATACTTGGTCAACACATTTTTCAGTTGTGAGTTGCAGAAGTGAGATCCCCCATCACTTATGAGGACCCTTGGGACACCGAACCAGGCAAAAATGTTCTTCTTGATGAACTTAATCACTGTTTGGGCATCATTCTTCGGTGTTGCAATGGCCTCCACCCATTTGGAAACATAGTCCACTGCCACCAAGATATATTGGTTGGAGAATGAGGGAGGAAGTGGACCCATAAAATCTATGCCCCAACAATCAAATACTTCAACCTCCAATATGTTTTGCAGTGGCATCTCATCCCTTTTAGATAGGTTCCCGGTCCTTTGTCACTTGTCACAGCTCTTCACATGGTTGTAAGAGTCCTTGAAGATTGAGGGCCAAAAGAGCCTAGATTGGAGGACCTTTGCTGTTGTCCTAACCCCATTGTAATGGCCACCATATGGAGAGTTATGGCAATGCCACAAAATACTCCTCAATTCCTCTTGACTGACACACCTCCTCCATAAACCATCCGGCCCAACCTTGAACAGAAATGGATCATCCCACATGAAATGGTTGGCATCCCAGAAGAATTTTTTCTTTTGTTGCCAAGTGAGGTGCTCTGGAACAATGTTGGCAGCCTTGAAATTTGCCATGTCGGCAAACCATGGTCTTTCATGCACCAGAAATAAAGCCTCATCCGGGAACTCATCCCGAATGTCCTTTTCTTTTGCAGCAACCTCTTCATTCACTAGCCGAGATAAGTGGTCTGTGACACCCTAACTTGGTCATCACATGGTTACCCTTTTTGCGGAAAAATGCTCGTTTAAATGCTGGTCGCTTTCGGAAAAAGATTATTCAACATACACAAGGTTACCAAAAAGGTACTTAATTTTTTTTTTCTTTAAAGAAAAGAAGTAAAAGGTAAAGAAACTCAAAACTTGAAAACGACAACAGATACATACATATAATATTGCCTCGAAAGGTCTTAGGTTTTAACATTACACCACGGCCTTAATCAATATGGCCAACAGAAACGAAAACATAACTGAAACATAACTGAGAAGATAAGGTAAATAAAACACCAACTGGGAATGGGAATCTGGGAATCTAAACTCAAAAGAAAAGCTCAAAATCCAAGACTAACGGACCACTCAAAACAAAGCCTCCAACCACTACCAATGCCTACGACACTCGGAGTGGCCATAAACGCTCCCACAAGAAGAAGTCTCCGGATCCGGGTCAATCACCTCTCCTCCGTCATCCAACGGGACATCCTCCTCCTCAATATCCAAAGGGTGATAACCCGCCTCGAGCTCCTCATCCCACTAGTCGTCTACCAGCTCATGAGGCTCCTCCTCAGGATCCTCTTCGGGATCTTCTTCAGGATCTTCCTCCATCGGTTCCTCCTCTTCTGGCTCGGCAGGCTCAACGTGAGGGTGAAGTAGACCGGCTTCCTGTAGCGTGTTCAGGTACAACCATGGCGGTGGAAGAATCACGTTCCTGGATTCCACCAAGTGGATCCTCCTAACAGGCTCTCCATGTATATTAGCTTCAGTAGTAGTGATTGGCCCTCAGTACGTCGCCGTAGTCGCATTCGCGTCCATCCTCCAATTCCCAATCCTGTCGGCCTCGTCAAAAGTCTCTCGTCCGTGTGACCTCAGTTACAAGAGGGACAAGAGGGTCCATCTAAAGCATACGCATACCCGGTACGAGGAAAATAAAAGAACATACAGACATGCAAGAGTGAGATACCGTCATAAGATATATCCCACAACAACCATATACATGATACATGCAACACGAAATCAGATCAACAGTTAAAGCATGCATAATCATCATAATATAACAGTGTTATATCAAGGGGTCCTCAAGCCCGTATAATCGGTTTCGAAAATGTGCATGACACTTCAATATCAGGCTCTATCCTAATCTCATGAGATCACAACACCATGTTATCACCGGAGAAGATAGAGTTGGTCAAGCTCTGCACACCGGGCTGTTGCCACCGCATCCTGATGCACCAGGCCTCTTGGTCAGACAACGCCACATGCCCTTAACGAAACAGCTAGCAATGTGACTGACTCTCAGATACCCCATGGGTATCCTCAATAAGCAAAGGCACGTCTGCCAGGGGAAATGCATATGAATAAAAACTTTCCTTTTAAGGTTTTTCTTTGTGTAAATATTTCACTGTCAAAGCTCAAAGCTAATGACTTAACATTATTTCCCCATCACTTGAAAACTTAGAAACATAGGACACACAGTCCGAATGCTCAATCCCAACACCTAGACCGTGGCCGCAGTCAAGGTTTGTGGTAATGGAAATCAATATACTTTTAGTCATGTTTTACTTATCATGCTAAGGACAATAGCCCACAACAACGGAAATCAGAACGAACTGTCCTAGATTCCGCGAATTGGACTTGAAGTCCATAACATTACGAATAGGACTTTACGGTCCCGAATTAACACTGATCCAAGATCACGTGCTAAGCATGGAAAACTAGAGGCGACGTCTCACGTCTAGATTCCTATTCTTTTAGTACTTATCTTTCATTTGACGAAAACAGTTTTCGAAATCGAAAGCCTCGATAACCTATGCTGGCTATCGGAAAGTTTCTAAATCATTTGGGAGAAAACCTTTTCTTTTGAAAATCCTTTATAAAACGTTTTTGAAACACTTTTAACTTTGAAAATCCCCAATAGGATATTGTAAAATATTTTCGAAAGTTTTCACTTAAAACACATAGTTCGAAAAGGGTTTTTCTCTTGCATTCTAGAAATCACTAAAACTATATTGTCACATAAAACAAGTACTTTTAAACATTCAAGCTTTTTGGAAAAGAACACCCATCCTTTCATCTTCAAAGCTTATTAAGGTTTTTAATCCTTATTAATGATTGAGCACAGACACACGTCCGGATTAGCAAACTTCAAACAACAACAGCAGTATGTACACATATATATATATTCACAGTTCAATGCCAATATCACAGTTCATCACAGTTATACATCTCAACATATATAACGATACAGTTCAATTTCATATAATAGCATAACATTTCAGTTAATCCAGTAACTCAATAACCGTCAAGTAAACAATTAATCAAATACACACATGCATACAGTTATTGAATATCTTTCGAAAATCCCCTCTTACCTCAAAAGACGATAAGGGTTCCGACTACGAAAACTAAGGATCACGAACGTCCGCGCGTAACGAATCTAAGGTTACACACATGAAACCCTAGGTTAGATTTTTAATCAAAGAACACTAGCCACAAGGCATAGGTTCGGTTTTCAACAATGGTTTTGGATTAAGGTTTCCAAAAATCATGCAACTTATGGATTTATGATCCTTAAGTGCTAGGAGTTCTTAAACACCAAAAGTTTAACAAGTTTGAATCAAGAATCCCACTAAGTCATCAACTTAGGGTTTCGGTTTTCATCCTCTAAAATAGGTTAGGATGTTCTAAATTTTCCAATCTCTTTAGGTTAGCATCCATACCTAGTAAGGAGCCTAAAACCTTGATCATTTTGGAAAAATGAAAAAATCAAATACCCTAGGCCACAAACACTACCATTCGGCCTTGAGTAAAAATGAGGGTTAGAGGTTTTCAAACTTTCCAATCTCTTGGATCTAGCATCCTTATACATCAAGGAGCCCAAATCCATGATCACTTTGGAAAAACCTCAAAGTACATATAACAAAACACTTAGAGTTTTCACTTTTTCATGAAAATACATAAAAGTTTCTAAACTTTTCCAATCACTTAAACCTAGAATCCTTATATACATAGGAGCTCTTGGTCATGATCATGTTGGAATAACACTCAAACACAAGCTTAACCAAGCAAAGATGAAACAAAACTCATATGGCACAAAAGACATAGATTCTGTCCAGTACAGAAAATGGTGTTCGAGATTTTTGTTTTCCACAAGATTTTAGTATGTTGTAGAGGAAGTAAAAATAAGAATATAGAAATTGGTTTCACCTCAATTGGAGTTTTCTACAATTTTTGAGAATTTTTTGAAATTTAAAAGCATATTATGAACTCAAAACATCAACTATGAAAATAAAGCCAAAACTTGAAAAACAAATGGTATAGGGACATTACCCTTACCAATATGAACAACTTTGATGAAGGACACAACTTGAAAAACTTAGTAAAAATGGTACCTTTAGTTGTGTGAAGAAGAAGATGAATAGTTGTAAAAAAGTGTTTTTGTGAAAGGAAGCAAAAGTGTGAAATGGTTACACTTTGAAACTTAAATAGAAGAAGGAAAAGAGAGGGGGAGGGCGTCAGTTTTGGGGCAGATTGGAGGGGAGAGAAGAGCTTGACTTGGTTGAGAAGAAAGGAGGTATGGTGTAGGTAAGGTGTGTGTAAGAAAGTATGGTGATTTGACTTGATTGGTGTAAGGAAGGTATGGCCATGGACATGCCTATGTCATAGCCTTCACATCAGTCAATCTACTCCATTTTTTGCTCTACTCCAACATGCATCAGATGAATTTCCCGATCGTATTTCCCGACGATTCGCCCGGGTAATACTCGGAAATTCGGCCCCGAACAAGATTTCTCAAAACACTCCAAACCCACACAAAACATAAAAAAAAAAACACTAATCGTCTCGTTCACGAGTCAATATTAGGTCTCTAGCTCAGTAAACTCGTACTGGCTTTGAAAACCCAGACACTCTTTCGTCGAATTTTATACCGAAAAATTTTACTGTGACTTCATACAGTAAAATAACACAAGAAAATGATTTTATTTAAAATAAAATCATCCTCTGGATTTTATCACAATTAAATACATTAAAGCATGCATTTACTAATAATTAAGCACACGAAAAACAGGGTGTTACAACTCCACCCCTCTAAAAAGAATCTCGTCCTCGAGATTACGTACCTTGAAATAACTCAGGGTATTGCATCTTCATCTTGTCCTCAGCTTCCCACGTAGCTTCTCCGGTTGTTTCATTCCAGATAACTTTGACTAGAGGAATTTGTTTACCTCTGAGCTGCTTCGTCATCTTATCCGCACTTGATTCGGTGACGTTACGAAAGACAGATTCTCTTTCAATTGTACATTATCGTGGTTTTATGACGTGTGATGGATCGGGAATATATTTTCTCAATCGAGAAACATGAAAGACATCATGGATGTTGGAAAGAAAAGGTGGTAAAGATATTTTATAGGCTACTGGACCTACGCGACGAAGAATTTGGTAGGGTCCAATGAATTTGGGAGTGAGCTTCCTGGATTTTATTACCCTGCCAATCCCCGTTGTTGGCGTGACTCTCAAGAACACATGTTCTCCTTCTTCAAACTCTAGAGGTAGTCATCTCTTATCAGCATAACTCTTCTGTCTACTTTGGTCAGTTCGCATTTTCTCTTGGATCATCTTCACTTTCTCGGTCGTCTGCTGTACCAGCTCTGGTCCCAACAATAGGCTTTCTCCATCCTGATACCAACACAAAGGTGTTCTGCATCGTCTACCATATAGGGCTTCATAGGGTGCCATTCCTATGCTTGAGTGGAAACTGTTGTTATAGGTAAACTCTATCAACGGTAATGACTCATCCCAACTCCCTGCATCCTCCAAAACACAAGCTCTAAGCAAGTCTTCAAGCGACTGGATCATCCTTTCCGATTGTCCATTCGTCTGTGGGTGATATGCAGAACTCAATTTGAGTTTTGTTCCCAAAGAGTTTTGTAGTCCCTTCCAGAACTCTGACGTAAATCTCGGATCACGATCCGAAATAATACTCGAGGGTATACCGTGTAACCTAACAATCTCGTCGATGTACAATCTGGTCAACCTTTTTATCGGGTACTTCATGTTGACTGGTAGAAAGTGAGCTGACTTGGTCAGTCGATCTACAATTACCCATATAGCCTCATACCCTTTTCTAGTTCTTGGTAAACTGGTTACGAAATCCATTGATATCCCGTCCCACTTCCATTCGGGAATATCTAAAGATTGTAACATTCCTGCAGGTCTTTGATGTTCTACTTTGGCTTTCTGGCATACCAAACATGATGCAACATATTCCATCACATCTCTCTTCATCCCGTACCACCAATATAACTTCTTTAGATCTTGGTACATCTTGGTAGCTCCTGGATGCATACTCAACTTACTCTTATGAGCTTCTTCTAAGATCATCTTTCTCAACTCGACATCCTCAGGCACACAGATTCTTTCACCGAACCTTAAGATCCCGTCTGTGCCTTCTCTAAAATCTGACAATGCTCCTTGTCGCACTAAATCCCTTTCAGTCTGCAGATATTGATCAGTCTCTTGTTTCTCCTTTATCTGCTCCATCAATCCATTTGACACGGTGATCTTGTTCAGACACAGCCTTCCTGGCGTAACCTCAACAGACAAACTCAGATCTCGGAATTGTTCCAACAATTCCTGCTCCTTAACCATCATCACTGATGCGTGAATCGTCTTTCTGCTTAGCGCATCGGCCACTACATTCGCCTTCCCAGGGTGATACTGTAGTTGAAAGTCGTAATCCTTCAGAAACTCTAACCAACGTCTCTGCCGCATATTCAATTCCTTCTGATCGAATAGATACTTCAGGCTCTTGTGATCACTGAAAACATTAAAAGTAGCCCCGTACAAGTAATGTCTCCATATCTTCAAAGCAAAGACCACAGCCGCTAACTCCAAATCATGCGTCGGATAGTTTCTCTCGTGAATCTTCAACTGCCTCGAAGCATAAGCTACAACTTTCCGATTTTGCATCAGCACACAGCCCAACCCTTGATGTGAAGCGTCACAATAAAGCTCAAAAGGTTCCTTGGGATTAGGTAGAATCAACACAGGTGAAGTCGTCAATCTACGCTTCAACTCTTGGAAATTCCTTTCACAAGCTTCTGTCCAAACGAATGCTTGGTCCTTACGAGTCAACTGAGTGAGAGGTCCCACTATCTTGGAAAACCCTTCGATAAACCTTCGATAGTATCCAGCCAAACCCACAAAGCTACGAATCTCCGTCGCCGTTGTTGGCCTTTCCCATTCCAAAACAGCCTCAACCTTCTTCGGATCTACAACGATTCCTTCGCGAGATATCACATGACCTAAGAATTGAACTTGATCCAACCAAAACTCACACTTCTCCGCCGCCGCATACAGTCTGCTTCTCTTTTAGGATCTCAAGAACAATGCTAAGGTGTTTAGCATGTGACTCCTCATCCGGAATAGATCGGAATGTCATCTATAAAGACGACTACGAACTGATCCAAAAAGGAACGAAATATCCTATTCATATAGTCCATGAATATAGCTGGCGCATTGGTCACTCCGAATGGCATCACCAAAAACTCATAATGCCCATAGCGTGTTCGAAACGCTGTCTTAGGAACATCCTCTGCCTTCACTCGTATCTGGTGGTATCCTGACCGTAGATCTATCTTCGAAAACACTACAGCGCCACGCAACTGATCCATGAGATCATCTATCCTTGGAAGAGGATATCGATTCTTGATCGTGACTTTATTCAACTGGCGATAATCCACACATAGCCTGACCGATCCATCTTTCTTTTTCACTAACAGGACTGGAGCTCCCCACGGTGACACATTAGGCCGTATGAACTCCTTCCTCATCAATTCCTCAAGTTGCTCCTTCAAGGTTTCTAACTCCGATGGTGACATGCGATATGGTGCCATGGATATTGGTCCAGCACCTGGGACTAGATCAATCGCGAACTCAATCTCCCGAACAGGTGGCAATCCAGGTACATCCTCTGGAAAAACTTCCGGAAACTCTCGGACGACAGGTACCGACTCTAAGTCAAACTCGCTCTTGACCTCCGAGGAACACAACAGCATGTAAACTTGAGCCCCTTCTTTCAAAGAAACTCTTACCTGACTAGCAGATAATAATCCAGAAATCTCATCCCTAAAGACTAAGGTTTTTTCGAACACGCTCTATTAGGATATGGTTGGAAGATAACCAATCCATGCCTAAGATCACATCTAGTTGTACTAGGGGCAAACAGATCAAATCCACAAGGAAATGTCTATTCCGAACAATGATAGGACAGTTTAAGCAAAACAGAATTAACAAATCACGGTGTTTAGTCATTGGGGTAGAAACAATCTGATTATAAGATTAGGAAGAATCATGCAAGTTCAAGGTTTTATCACGATCCATCGATTTATAAGAATGGGTTGCACCAGAATCTAAATTTACTTTTAAGAGATTACCATCAATGTCACACTCACCCTGCACGAGATCACCGGAGTTCGATGCCTCCGCACCACTCATCGTGTAAACTCTTCCCTTGGCGGTTGGCTTGCTTGCTCTAGTGAGGTTGAATGACTGCTCCCTCTTCGGTGCTTGGTACTCCTTTGCCAAATGCCCAATACGGTCACAGTTGTTGCACTTGTAGTCCTTCTTTGGGCAATCATTCGCGAAGTGATTCGGATCCCCACATCGGAAACATCTCCTTCCTTGGCCTTGATCGTTGTTTCTCTGGCCTCCACTTCTAGTTCCTGACACACTGGAACGAGCTTGTTGCTTATGATTGTTATTGTAGCTAGGTGCTTGATGGTATGGCTTCCTCTCGGTTCTCGCTTCCATTTGAAATTATGTCCTTGATTCTGACCCTTATGACGAACTGGTCCACTTGCGCTTTCTCTGCTATCCCTTCCTTTGCGCATCAACTCAATCTTCCAAGCACTTCTCCACTAATGCTTGGAAACTCTGAATTTCCAAGGGCAGCACTGATTCCTTGATTTCAAAGCGTAAACCGGCTTCAACTGTTTGCACTTCCACTCTTCATCAGGGGTTGTTACAAAAAGTGGAAGTATTTGGCAAGTGATTCGAACTTTGCCGCATACTCCCCCACCGTCAGATCTCTCTGACTTAGCCTCAAGAACTCTTGTTCTTTCTCCTTTCGGGCACTCTGGGGAAAGTACTTGTCCAGAAACTTGCCGCGGAATACTCCCCAGGTGATCACTTGATGTTCAGCCTCTAGCAGTTGCTTAGTACCCTTCCACCAATACTCGGCGTCTCCCACGAACTGAAACGTCGAATAAGGTACCTTGGATTCTTCAGGAGTGTGTACAAACTCGAAAATCTTTTCTAACTCTTGAATCCAGAGATCTGCCTTAATCGGATCCACGTCTCCATCGAACTGAGATGGATTCTGACGTCTGAACGCATCAAGATGCCTTCCCTCTGCAGCTTGTTCCGCTCGCAGCTGTTCTTGCTCATTTTGTGCAGCAGCATTGGCCGTTTGATGAGCTATAGCAGCAGCCACATCAGCCAGTGCTTGAGCAACGAAGTCCATTCCTCCATTGCCTCGTCCACGTCCACGAGCACCTCTCTGATTCATACTGACCTGGATCACACAAGCAGTCAGATGACAATCCGAAAGAGAGAACCCGCCGGTCACCACACATTACCTCAAAAGAAGTAATTCAAACAACACACAATCAGAGAAAACACAACAGCAACACAACATACCTAACCCAGACATTCCCGAAAGACTCGACTAGCTCTGATACCACGAATGTGACACCCTAACTTGGTCATCACATGGTTACCCTTTTTGCGGAAAAATGCTCGTTTAAATGCTGGTCGCTTTCGGAAAAAGATTATTCAACATACACAAGGTTACCAAAAAGGTACTTAATTTTTTTTTTCTTTAAAGAAAAGAAGTAAAAGGTAAAGAAACTCACAACTTGAAAACGACAACAGATACATACATATAATATTGCCTCGAAAGGTCTTAGGTTTTAACATTACACCACGGCCTTAATCAATATGGCCAACAAACGAAAACATAACTGAGAAGATAAGGTAAATAAAACACCAACTGGGAATGGGAATCTGGGAATCTAAACTCAAAAGAAAAGCTCAAAAGCCAAGACTAACGGACCACTCAAAACAAAGCCTCCAACCACTACCAATGCCTACGACACTCGGAGTGGCCACAAACGCTCCCACAAGAAGAAGTCTCCGGCTCCGGGTCAATCACCTCTCCTCCGTCATCCAACGGGACATCCTCCTCCTCAATATCCAAAGGGTGATAACCCGCCTCGAGCTCCTCATCCCACCAATCGTCTACCAGCTCATGAGGCTCCTCCTCAGGATCCTCTTCGGGATCTTCTTCAGGATCTTCCTCCATCGGTTCCTCCTCTTCTGGCTCGGCAGGCTCAATGTGAGGGTGAAGTAGACCGGCTTCCTGTAGCATGTTCAGGTACAACCATGATGGTGGAAGAATCACGTTCCTGGATTCCACCGAGTGGATCCTCCTAACAGGCTCTCCATGTATATTAGCTTCAGTAGTAGTGATTGGCCCTCGATACGTCGCCATAGTCGCATTCGCGTCCATCCTCCAATTCCCAATCCTGTCGGCCTCGTCAAAATTCTATGTCCATGTGACCTCAGGTACAAGAGGGACAAGAGGGTCCATCTAAAGCATACGCATACCCGGTACGAGGAAAATAAAAGAACATACAGACTTGCAAGAGTGAGATACCATCATAAGATATATCCCACAACAACCATATACATGATACATGCAACACGAAATCAGATCAACAGTTAAAGCATGCATAATTATCATAATATAACAGTGTTATATCAAGGGGTCCTCAAGCCCGTACAATCGGTTTCAAAATGTGCATGACACTTCAATATCGTGCTCTATCCTAATCTCATGAGATCACAACACCATGTTATCACCGGAGAAGATAGAGTTGGTCAAGCTCTGCCCACCGGGCTGTTGCCACCGCATCCTGATGCACCAGGCCTCTTGGTCAGACAACGCCACATGCCCTTAACGAAACAGCTAGCAATGTGACTGACTCTCAGATACCCCATGGGTATCCTCAATAAGCAAAGGCACGTCTGCCAGGGGAAATGCATATGAATAAAAACTTTCCTTTTAAGGTTTTTCGTTGTGTCAATATTTCACTTTGTCAAAGCTCAAAGCTAATGACTTAACATTATTTCCCCATCACTTGAAAACTTAGAAACATAGGACACACAGTCCGAATGCTCAATCCCAACACCTAGACCGTGGCCGCGGTCAAGGTTTGTGGTAATGGAAATCAATATACTTTTAGTCATGTTTTACTTATCATGCTAAGGACAATAGCCCACAACAACGGAAATCGGAACGAACTGCCCTAGATTCCGCGAATTGGACTTGAAGTCCATAACATTACGAATAGGACTTTACGGTCCCGAATTAACACTGATCCAAGATCACGTGCTAAGCATGGAAAACTAGAGGCGACGTCTCACGTCTAGATTCCTATTCTTTTAGTACTTATCTTTCATTTGACGAAAACAGTTTTCGAAATCAAAAGCCTCGATAACCTATGCTGGCTATCGGAAAGTTTCTAAATCATTTGGGAGAAAACCTTTTCTTTTGAAAATCCTTTATAAAACGTTTTTGAAACACTTTTAACTTTGAAAATCCCCAATAGGATATTGTAAAATATTTTCGAAAGTTTTCACTTAAAACACATAGTTCGAAAAGGGTTTTTCTCTTGCATTCTAGAAATCACTAAAACTATATTGTCACATAAAACAAGTACTTTTAAACATTCAAGCTTTTTGGAAAAGAACACCCATCCTTTCATCTTCAAAGCTTATTAAGGTTTTTAATCCTTATTAATGATTGAGCACAGACACACGTCCGGCTTAGCAAACTTCAAACAACAACAGCAGTATGTACACATATATATATATATATTCACAATTCAATGCCAATATCACAGTTCATCACAGTTATACATCTCAACATATATAACGATACAGTTCAACTTCATATAATAGCATAACATTTCAGTTAATCCAGTAACTCAATAACCGTCAAGTAAACAATTAATCAAATACACACATGTATACAGTTATTGAATATCTTTCGGAAATCCCCTCTTACCTCAAAAGACGATAAGGGTTCCGACTACGAAAACTAAGGATCACGAACGTCCGCAGAATCTAATCTAAGGTTACACACATGAAACCATAGGTTAGATTTTTAATCAAAGAACACTAGCCACAAGGCATAGGTTCGGTTTTCAACAATGGATTTGGATTAAGGTTTCCAAAAATCATGCAACTTATGGATTTATGATCTTTAAGTGCTAGGAGTTCTTAAACACCAAAAGTTTAACAAGTTTGAATCAAGAATCCCACTAAGTCATCAACTTAGGGATTCGGTTTTCATCCTCTAAAATAGGTTAGGATGTTCTAAATTTTCCAATCTCTTTAGGTTAGCATCCATACCTAGTAAGGAGCCTAAAACCTTGATCATTTTGGAAAAATGAAAAAATCAAATACCCTAGGCCACAAACACTACCATTCGACCTTGAGTAAAAATGAGGGTTAGAGGTTTTCAAACTTTCCAATCTCTTGGATCTAGCATCCTTATACATCAAGGAGCCCAAATCCATGATCACTTTGGAAAAACCTCAAAGTACATATAACAAAACACTTAGAGTTTTCACTTTTTCATGAAAATACATAAAAGTTTCTAAACTTTTCCAATCACTTAAACCTAGCATCCTTATGTACATAGGAGCTCTTGGTCATGATCATGTTGGAATAACACTCAAACACAAGCTTAACCAAGCAAAGATGAAACAAAACTCATATGGCACAAAAGACATAGATTCTGTCCAGTACAGAAAATGGTGTTCGAGATTTTTGTTTTCCACAAGATTTTAGTATGTTGTATAGGAAGTAAAAATAAGAATATAGAAATTGGTTTCACCTCAATCGGAGTTTTCTACAATTTTTGGGAATTTTTTGAAGTTTAAAAGCATATTATGAACTCAACATCAACTATGAAAATAAACCTAAAACTTGAAAGCTAATGGTATAGGGACATTACCCTTACCAATATGAACAACTTTGATGAAGGACACAACTTGAAAAACTTAGTAAAAATGGTACCTTTAGTTGTGTGAAGAAGAAGATGAATAGTTGTAAAAAAGTGTTTTTGTGAAAGGAAGCAAAAGTGTGAAATGGTTACACTTTGAAACTTAAATAGAAGAAGGAAAAGAGAGGGGGAGGGCGTCAGTTTTGGGGCAGATTGGAGGGGAGAGAAGAGCTTGACTTGGTTGAGAAGAAAGGAGGTATGGTGTAGGTAAGGTGTGTGTAAGAAAGTATGGTGATTTGACTTGATTGGTGTAAGGAAGGTATGGCCATGGACATGCCTATGTCATAGCCTTCACATCAGTCAATCTACTCCATTTTTTGCTCTGCTCCAACATGCATCAGATGAATTTCCCGATCGTCTTTCCCGACGATTCGCCCGGGTAATACTCGTAAATTCGGCCCCGAACAAGATTTCTCAAAATACTCCAAACCCACACAAAACATAAAAAAAAACACTAATCGTCTCGTTCACGAGTCAATATTAGGTCTCTAGCTCAGTAAACTCGTACTGGCTTTGAAAACCTGCACCGGCTTTCCTCGAATTTTATACCGAAAATTTTACTGTGACTTCATACAGTAAAATAACACAAGAAAATGATTTTATTTAAAATAAAATCATCCTCTGGATTTTATCACAATTAAATACATTAAAGCATGCATTTACTAATAATTAAGCACACGAAAAACAGGGTGTTACATGGTCAGTCACCACATTTTCGCTGCCATTTTTGTCCTTAATGACTAAGTCAAATTCCTGCAACAATAGAATCCACCTTATGAGTCTTGGTTTTGAATCTAAATTAGTCAACAAATATTTAAGTGCAGCATGATCAGTAAAAACAGTGACTTGTGAACCAATTAAGTATGAACGAAATTTTTCCAATGCAAACACTATGGCTAGCAACTCTTTTTCAATTGTTGCATAATTTATTTGGTTCTCATTGAGAACCTTGCTAGCATAGTGAATGGCATGGAAAAAATTTTCCCTCCGCTGTCCCAAAACTGCCCCAACTGCGTAGTCACTGGCATCACACATTAATTCAAATGGTGACTCCCAGTTGGGTGCAACAAGAATGGGAGCAATGATCAATCTTTCTTTCAAAATCTGAAAAGAAGTAAGGCAAGCAGTATCAAACACAAATGTTGTGTCCTTGTTCAAAAGACGACACAACGACTTGGCTATCTTTGAGAATTCTTGGATGAACCGCCGGTAAAAGCCTGCATGCCCAAGAAAGCTCCTTACACCCTTGACATTCACTGGTGGAGGTAGTTTCTCAATTACATCAATCTTGGATTTATCCACTTCGATCCCCTTAGCTGAAATCTTGTGCCCAAGTACAATGCCTTCCTGCACCATAAAATGACACTTCTCCCAATTTAAGACTAAATTGGTGTCCATGCACCTCTTTAACACATCAGCAAGGTTAGACAAACAATTATCATAAGAGGAACCGAAAACAGAAAAATCATCCATGAAAACTTCAATGTATTTTTCTACCATATCAAAGAAAATGGAAAGCATGCACCTTTGAAATGTCGCAGGCGCATTACAAAGACCGAAAGGCATCTTTCGATAGGTAAAAACTCCAAAAGGGCATGTGAAGGCATTTTTCTCTTAGTCTTCCGAGTTAACCCCAATTTGGTTATAACCCGAATAACCATCCAAGAAACAATAGTAGGCTTGCCCGGCCAACCTCTCCATCATTTGGTCCATGAATGGAAGTGGGATGTGATCTTTCCTAGTAGCTTGATTTAGCTTCCGGTAATCTATACACATTCGTCAACCGGTGACCGTTCTAGTTGGGATCAACTCATTCTTCTCGTTGTTCACGATGGTCATGCCACCTTTCTTGGGAACCACTTGTACCGGACTCACCCAAGCACTATCGGAAATCGGATATATCATTCCAGCTTCAAGGAGTTTCAGCACCTCCTTCCTTACCACTTCTTTCATTGTAGGATTGAGCCTCCTTTGCGGTTGGACCACCGGTTTAAATTCAGCCTCCATCATGATCTTGTGCATACAAAATGCAGGACTAATACCTTTCAAATCTGAGATGGACCATCCAATTGCTGTTTTTTGCTCTCTAAGCACCCTTACAAGTTTCTCCTCTTCCAACTTGGACAATACATTGCTCACTATGACAGGATTTTCATCATTCTCACCAAGGAACACATATTTCAAGTGGGGAGGTAGAGGTTTAAGATCTAACTTAAGCTTCTCTTGGAATTCATCCTTTTTGAGCTCTTCTTTCTTAGTGTTGACAGAGAGTTGATAGGGTTGAGCTTCCAAATCACACAAACACTCCTCTATTTCCTTCTCCTCTTCCTCATCAAGATTTTCAATAGAATTCATGATTACCTTCTCAAGAGTAGAGGAATGGTGTTGATGTGCAAAGACCTCTTTAGCCGCTACATCCACAATGTCCATGCGGAAACAATTCTCTTCATCACTCGGGCGATGCATAGCTTCAAACACATTGAAAGTAACCTCTTCATCTTGCACTGAGTCGAAGTTGACCTTTTTGTACATCTATCAGTGCACGACCAGTTGCTAGAAAAGGTCTCCCCAATATAAGTGGAACTTCTGCATCCTCCTCCATGTCTAATATCACAAAATCCGCTGGGAAGATAAACTTATCCACTTTCACCAAAACATCTTCCAGAATACCATAAGGACGCTTGATTGATCTGTCTGTTAGTTGCAATGCCATCCTTGTTGGTTTCACTTCACCACCTCCAAGCTTGTTCAAGATTGAAAGCGGCATCAAATTGATACTCACCCCCAAGTCACACAAGGCCTTCCCAATAGCAACACTCCCAATTGTGCAGGGGATTGTAAAACTACCAGGATCTTTAAGTTTTGGAGGTAGCTTCCTTTGAAGTATCGCACTACATTCTTCTGTCAAGGCAACAGTCTCACCTTCCTTGAACCTTCTTTTCTTTGTCAGTAATTCCTTCATGAACTTTGCATAAGTGGGCATTTGCTCTAGTGCTTCAGCATTGCCTACCATCTTGATTTCTTCTTGATGAACTAGAGAAAAGGAAGTCTCTTGTTCTCTTTCTTGTTGCTCTACTAACTTCTGCTGTCTTGCTTGCTTCCGATTCTCCCTAGCTGTTCTTTCTATTCCAGGATCGTAGAGAAGTTGGTCAGCTGGGCTAGTACCTCGCATGCACAAAAGTCTAGAGACCAAAGCTGTTAGCACTCAATGACAGCACATAAAAACAGGTTAGTAAAACAGAAAAACAAAATTGTGCTTAAATCAGTAACCGAAATGGGTATGCTAATATTGAAACTCAGTCCCCGGCAACGGCGCCAAAAACTTGTTGAGACAAAATCCAGGCAAGTATACCTAGTCGTACAAGTAATACAGTAGTGAGACCGATATCGTTCCCACGAGGACAGAGACAAGTACTAGCACGTATCGAATCAATTACTACCTAAGCGAATTTTTGGATTGAAGGGAGTTCTATACTAATTACCAAGCCTAACAAAAGTTAAAAGAAACAAAATAAAGGGAAAAGTTCTTTTTCGGTTTTTGTCGAACACTTGGAGTGCAGAAAAATGAATTCTTCAAATAGATAAAAGATGTTGGGACTAGTGATGCGTGATTTTTAAGATAAAGACAAGTGCACCTTGTCGCAAACAAGTAATACGGTGGTAAGACCGGTTATCGTATCCACAGGGATTGGTTGTCAATTACCAATTCACAAACTCAACAACTATCTAGACTAAACTAAAGTATGAGAGATTAAAACAAAAAATAAAGAAATAAAATATTTTTGGTCTTTTGGGAATTTTATCGAACACTTGGTATGCAAACAGAGATGTGGCTAAGATTGTTAGGGTTAGACTACACTAATCCTCCCTTAATTGCAATGAAATGGTTATCAACACAAGTCCTACTTCAATTATGACAATCAAGCCTTTTCTAAAATACTCAAGCCTAATGTCTTAGGTGCATTGAGCCTAAAACCCCAAATCAAACCCTAATGTCTTAGGTGGATTAATCTGTGATTTTGCATTAAGTCAAGACTTATAAGATTGCAAGCATTCAACACCTATGTCTAGATTCTTGAACTACTTGGCATATGATTCATGAGCATGCCTTAACACCAACCTTCCAGTTATCTATCAAAGCAACATATCATTCCTATGGGTAGCTAATCCAAGGAAAGCATTAAGCACAGAATCACATACTCATAAAGAAATAGAGACTTGCATTAAAACCAAATCAAATACAAACAAGTTTAGAAAAGCTACATCTAACCCCAACAATAGGGGATTTAACTACTCATATACAAAGAAAACCAAACCAGAGAAATAGGAGAAGAGGAGAGAAGAGGCTCCATGTGAGCTTTCCTTCTTCTTCAAAGCAACCCCTCTTGGCTCCCTTCTAGGGTTGAAACCCTAGCTCAGCCACAGCCTCCAAGTGCCTCCAAATGCCTCCCTCCAGACCTAAAAAAACTCCCTAATTCTTTCTGCTGCGTTCTTATTTATAGGTCTGCTGCGCGTCACGGACGTGATGGCCATCACGGCCAGGCCGTGATGCGTTCTGGAGTGGGCGTAATTTCACTTTTTAACTCTCGCGAGGCGAGCCCTGGATTCGCGACGCGAAACTTGAATTTCTGGACTGTCACGGCCGTGATGTCTTTCACGGGCAGGCCGTGACAGTTTCTGACTTTTGCCTTCTTCTATGCTTGATCACGGCCGTGATGGTCATCACGGCCAGGCCTTGATGGTCAGGCTCTGTTTGGCTCATATTCTTCACTTTTCAGGCTCTGTTTCATCCAAGCTCCATCAAGGCTGATTTTGATCATTTTTACATTGATTTCCTGGAAAACAACACCAAGACACCGCTTCACCCGTTCCAAGGAAAAATCTAATAAAAACCAAATAAAAATGCCTAATCTATATGCAAAATGCATGCAAAAGTATATAGAAAACATGATGTAAAATCACACTATCAAATCACCCCAAGCTTATTCAATTGCTTGTCCTCAAGCAATCACTAAGGCCAGAAGATCAAAATAATCAAAGCATGGATAGTGAATTAAGAACCCGAGTAAATAATCCAAGTAATAGGCAATTCAAACAATTCAGCAAGAGACAACCAATTCAAGTCCAATTAGAGGCTTAGGTTCCTTAGACTCATGTTCTCACTGACTTGGGCACTCTTTCTCACCTGAAGCTCACCCCAAGCTTGTTTATTTGCTTGGCTCTCTTTCTAACCTCACTCAAGTGTTTAGGGGAATAAGACATTTCACTCAATTTTCCTCAAGGAATGAATTCTACCATAGGCTTGACTATCAACCAAATCTCTACTTTATTAATGAAAACAATCAAGAATCAAGAGGTCTTTTATTTGGTTGTAACGTGGCCATGGGATTAATCGTTAGGTGGGGATAACAAGAAAAGGACATTTCAAAAGGCTACATAAACATCAAGCATTGCAAACATGACCTTCTAAAATACCTTCTTGGGTTTTTATTTATTTTTCCACCTTTCTTTTCTTCTTTTTCTATTTATTTCTCATTTCTTTTTGTCATCCCCTTCTCTAAAGATTTTTCTCTTTCTTTTATTTTTCTTTTGCTTGGAGAAGGGGAGATCTTTCAACTCAAGAGAAATATTTTTTTTTTCTGATTCTTTCATCCCATACTTTCTTCAACTACCCTTTTACCCTTTTGTAATACTTTAGAAGGTATCCTACCAAGCATATTTATCAAAACATTTCAGGGTACCAAGAAAAGCATTTTATTCATTCAGGCTCAAAATTGGCCAACTAAGGGGTAGCATTTCATCATTCAAAGCTCAGAAGGCCAGAAAAATACCTATTGCCTCAATCATTTTCAAAAATGTTTTCAAAAATTTTTTAAGCTTCAAAATGGTTTCAAGTCAAGTTCTAGAGAATTTCATCCAAGAGGAATAACACTCTAACACAAAGAATGGGGTAGATTTTAGTGAGTACCCCTTTATGGCTCAAAATCTCACATTTTAGTTCAGAATCAATGAAAAACACAAATCCACAGAACCACATGCTAATTATCAACTATCCAAGATCATCTCAAACATTCTCATTTGCAGCCTTATCACAAGAATAAAAAAATTGGGTTCAAAAATTCACTATCTCAAGTTATTTGACACTTAGTTCTCACAATTGGATGCAAAATCTAAGCAAGGGCAATCTAATTGTGTGATCATGCAAACTATCATGCAAGACTATATGAATGCAACATGAAAAATGCATATGCAAAATACCCCTACCCCAAGCTTAAGAATTTACATTGTCCCCAATGAAAACAATCGAGTTGGAGAGAGGAGAAAAAAATAAAATAAAATAAAATAAAAATGGAACGGCTTACCGAGGCGGTAGCGGGTGTTGACTTTCATTCCAGTCAGAAACTTGCTTATGAAATGCATCACGTCCGTGAGGGGTGCTGACTTTTCTTTTTCTTGCTCTCCCTTCCTTCTTTCCCTGAAATCACTTGGCAAATTTATTAGTAAAAGAAAACTCTTGATCTTCTCAAATTATTCAAGAGTTTTAAAATCACAAACAAAAAGGAGAAAGGAAAAGAAAAATTGGGTTGCCTCCCAATAAGCGCTTCTTTAATGTCACTAGCTTGACTTATTGAAAAGCATCACCTGGCTCCTCCTCCCGGATCAAATGGAAATTGGGGCGGTGATTGTAACAGTAATATAACTTTATTTTCAATTCCACCCAGCCATTGGGTGGAAATTCCATTGACATTTACAATTATAAACTCACTTCCTCTCGGGTCAAATGGAATTGTCAAGAGGAAGTGTGACAGACAAGTGGGAGGGGCTAACTCACCAATGTCCACACATGCATGCAAGCCAACATATTTTTCAAATGCAGTAAAATCAGATTGCTCAGCATGCATAGTGGAAAGAGTGCTTGCCAGATGCCTTGCCTCCTCACTTGTTGTTTCCCAAGGATTTGTGGAAGGTAATTCCTCTTGTTGTGGTTCACTTACCACCCCCACTTCATCTTCAATTTGATCCATTCCCACAACCAGATTCTGCTCAACTTCCACTTCATGTGGCTCTATGGGAATCATACATGGTGGTGGAGGTGGTAAATAAGCCCAAAAGGTTTCCCAATCCTCCTTGGAGTATATATATACAAGCTCACCAGTCATAGGATCAACTCGTGATGAGATATTATGAGATAGAGAAAACTCCTCGAAGAATTCTCCCAAATTTATATCGTCTTCCCAACAGAGGTTGTCCTCCAAAATATGACTGGAAGCTTCCTCATCAGGTGGATAATAAAAAATTTTCATGATTTTCGTCCACCTTACAAAAACAAAACTCAAAACAAAAACTTGAAATATACACAGAAAATAAAAATAAAAAAAATAAAAATGTCTAAATTAGTTGCCTCATTTGTTACTAATGATATTGACAAAGCCAATCCCCGGCAACGACGCCAAAAACTTGATGCGTGATTTTTAAGATAAAGACAAGTGCACCTCGTCGCAAACAAGTAATACGGTGGTAAGACCGGTTATCGTATCCACAGGGATTGGTTGTCAATTACCAATTCACAAACTCAACAACTATCTAGACTAAACTAAAGTATGAGAGATTAAAACAGAAAATAAAGAAATAAAATATTTTTGGTCTTTTGGGAATTTTATCGAACACTTGGTATGCAAACGGAGATGTGGCTAAGATTGTTAGGGTTAGACTACACTAATCCTCCCTTAATTGCAATGAAATGGTTATCAACACAAGTCCTACTTCAATTATGACAATCAAGCCTTTTCTAAAATACTCAAGCCTAATGTCTTAGGTGCATTGAGCCTAAAACCCCAAATCAAACCCTAATGTCTTAGGTGGATTAATCTGTGATTTTGCATTAAGTCAAGACTTATAAGATTTCAAGCATTCAACACCTATGTCTAGATTCTTGAACTACTTGGCATATGATTCATGAGCATGCCTTAACACCAACCTTCCAGTTATCTATCAAAGCAACATATCATTCCTATGGGTAGCTAATCCAAGGAAAGCATTAAGCACAGAATCACATACTCATAAAGAAATAGAGACTTGCATTAAAACCAAATCAAATACAAACAAGTTTAGAAAAGCTACATCTAACCCCAACAATAGGGGATTTAACTACTCATATACAAAGAAAACCAAACCAGAGAAATAGGAGAAGAGGAGAGAAGAGGCTCCATGTGAGCTTTCCTTCTTCTTCAAAGCAACCCCTCTTGGCTCCCTTCTAGGGTTGAAACCCTAGATCAGCCACAGCCTCCAAGTGCCTCCAAATGCCTCCCTCCAGACCTAGAAAAACTCCCTAATTCTTTCTGCTGCGTTCTTATTTATAGGTCTGCTGCGCGTCACGGCCGTGATGGCCATCACGGCCAGGCCGTGATGCGTTCTGGAGTGGGCGTAATTTCACTTTTTAACTATCGCAAGGCGAGCCCTGGATTCGCGATGCGAAACTTGAATTTCTGGACTGTCACGGCCGTGATGTCTTTCACGGGCAGGTCGTGACAGTTTCTGACTTTTGCCTTCTTCTCTGCTTGATCACGGCCGTGATGGTCATCACGGCCAGGCCGTGATGGTCAGGCTCTGTTTGGCTCATATTATTCACTTTTCAGGCTCTGTTTCATCCAAGCTCCATCAAGGCTGATTTTGATCATTTTTACATTGATTTCCTGCAAAACAACACCAAGACACCACTTCACCTGTTCCAAGGAAAAATCTAATAAAAACCAAATAAAAAATGCCTAATCTATATGCAAAATGCATGCAAAAGTATATAGAAAACATGATGTAAAATCACACTATCAACTAGACTTCACTAAACCTTAGCCTCATGCAATACCAAGTCTACCAATCCAGTTTATGCATCAAATATTAAAATCAATCCACTAGATTACTCAAGCCCTGATTCCTTAGATGACTAGAGCCTAAACCCCTTAATAGACCCTAATTCCTTAGGTGGCCTAATTAACAAATTTGCATTAAGAGTAGGGATTACACGATTACTAATAAACTAAAATCCATTCCTAGATGCAGGGTTTACTAGGTGATTAATTCCAGATCAAGAATTGATAAGAACGTCCCCATTGCAAATCAAATCTTAAAATCAGTTCATCGGTGATCAAACCACAAAAGGCATTAAGCGTAGGAATTAAACACTAATATTAAGGAATAAACACAGATTGATAAATCAAAGAAATTACATGATATTCGGTTCAGTTACATCTAATCCCAACAAAAAGGGAATTAGCTACTCATTGTAATGAAAGCCAAAACCAGAGAAATAGAGATAAGGGAAAGAAGGAACTCCATGGAGGCTTTCCACAGCATCCACAACAGCCCCTTGGTGCAGAGAAGATATCTTTTTTAGGGTAGAAGTCGTTCTAGGGTTCAAGTCTGGTCCAGAGTTCCTCTTTTTTGTTCTGCCCCTGATGCCTTTTTATAAATCAGACGCGCATCACGGCCGTGATGGCCATCACGGCCAGGCCGTGACGGGTTCTGCCTTGGGCGCGCTTTCAAAATATGTTTGTCATGGCCGTAACACTCATCACGGCTAGGCCGTGATCGCTTCTTCCTTCACCAATTGGTCTGTCACGGTCGTGATGGGCATCACGGCTTGGCCGTGATAGATTCTGCCTAGAAGGGGTCTGGCTCAATTAACATGTCACGGCCGTGATGGGCATCATGGCTTGGCTGTGACAGCTTCTGTCTTTTGCCTTTTTCTTCTTCAGTTTTGCTCGATCATGGCCGTGATGGTCATCACGGCTAGGCCGTGATGGGCTCTGTTTGGCTCATTTCTTCACTTTTCAAGCTCTATCTTCATCCGAGCTCCATCATGGTCGATCTTGAGCATTTTACCCTTAATTCCTTCAAAACAACACCAAAACACCACCTTACCCGTTCCAAGTTAAAAACTAATAAAAATCAATTTAAATATGCCTAAACTATATGAAAATGCATGCAAAAATGTACATGAATTATGATGTGAAATCACACTATCATTCGCTACGAATAGGAGCTCGTTGTGCTTGCTGTTTGGGACTTTAGAAAAGGTAAAATTTGCGCACCTTGTCCCTTGTGTTCTTTCTTCCAAGTTCTTGATCTCTTCCTTTAGATTTCTTGATCTTATAGTTGAACCAAAGTGTCTCTTTGACGTCCTTGAGGTCATAGACAAGCGCTAGTGAGACGGGACCCTAGTGGATCTTTTTTCTTCTTTTGAAACGCGAACATCATACCAGGTATGGGAGAAGAATAGTGTATACACTAGGCTAGGGAGTAGCGTAAGATGAGGGGTTCCCATAGCCCCGTTTATTGTCGTTATAATGTATTGATGCCATGATCTGCCTTGTTGTATGACTAAATTGTTTATATGTTTAATTGGATTAATTGGTATGCATATTTGTTATAATTGTTGAGTTGTTCATGATGTGGCATGCCTATTGAATTGTCTTATGCCATGACTTTTGGTTGAATTGGTATGAATACCCATGATTATGAATGTTGTTGTTATGACATGGATTATGTTGATCACATTGACTGGATATGTTGTTGATGATGATGTTACCGTTATGTTGAATATGTTAATAAGACTCTAATTGACTTAATTAGGACTCTCAGTTAACATAGGAATTAAGGGATTAATTCCCCAAGCTTCATAAGACATGAACTGTGTTAGTGAGGAGTGGAGTTTCATGCTGAATGTTATAGTTAAGACCCTAGGATCTGATTTGAAAGAATTAGGGAGCCTAAACTCCAAGAATACGTTAAATTCTGCCTAGAACAGTATGACCCTGCCCAGGAGCACGGCCGTGCTGAATAGGGAGAATGATCGCGCTCCCAGTTAAATTCTGGAAAACAGGCCTCGCATTGAGCACGGCCGTGCAGGACAGTGAGCACGACCGTGCTCCACTTAAGTGACAGCACGACCGTGTTGGGGGTTTAGTACGTCCTTGCTTCCCCCTACTGGTCATAACTTAAGATTAATGAATTAAAGGGGTATTTACCCCAATTATCCCCAGATGATGTAATAATACACTAATCAAATGATAACAAGTTAGATAACTTAATTAAAGATTAATTAAGATAACAAAGACTGATAAGCTGGTTAAGCCGGTACCCAATGGGTTACCGCACGTTGTCATGCTTTGGTGCTTTACGTTGTCACGCTTTGGTTCTTTTTGGCCAAAGTGCTCTCGATGCTTTTTGTCAAGATGTTATTTTGAACCTTGGTGCTTTTTGGCCAAGGTGGCCTTGACCTCACGGTGTGGGTCTAAGGTGTTAATTTTGATGTTGGTGATAAGTCTTGGGTGCTTTTAGGTCCAAGCAAAGGAGGTGGTTGCCTTGTGTGTTGTTGTGCCATTTGCATGGAGCATTGGAGTTGATGTTGAGGGGGATGTTCAACATTTGGGAGGTCGTCCTGGTTGTGATGATCTGGCCCAAGTCTCGGGTGGTTCGCCCATGGTTTGGTGAACCGTACGCCCCCGAGGCGGCGTATCCAGTTATGATACGTCGGCTATCCAAGGGGTTCCTCCATGGTTTGGGGAACATCCGGTGTTGATGCTTTTTGGCCAATACGGATATGTAACTCCGAAGTTGACTTCCTGAGTTCGTTGGATCCACATGCATTGAGGGAGTAGTGGAGTAGGATTGCATTACACTGCATAGCATATGTTGGATGATTAACATGTTGTTATGGTATTATATGATGATGTATAAATATTGTATGTTGTTATATTGTTATGCCATGCTATGATGTATGTTCATCTTATTCCCTATTCCCATACTATTGTGTTTACATGATTTCTTACTCCCTGCATTCCTGTTTCTGCTATTGCATGTATTTCCTTATGCAGAGGACAGCAAGCAGCCAGCGGAGGAGTGATTCTGAGGAGCCGCGACTCTAGTTAGAATGATGAGTTATAGTTGTTAGTTTTATTAGTTGTTTAGTTTGTTTCCGTGATGTATCCGGATTTTGGTTATACCAGCTCTGTATATTACATTGGGGTTGGGTTTTTCTTTATCTATCTTGTTTATGTTTTATTGTTTTAAAACTATGTTATTTCCGTGTTGTTTTTTTTGAGATGTGAAACCTTTTTATCCAAGTTTTTATTTTTTTCAAATAAATGCATGTTTTATAGTTACCTCTTTTAAGTAAACGTTTTATATTAACATGCGGGTAGAAGGGTGTCACAAAACAGGTGGATCATACTGGTTGTTGGCCACTTAATGGGTTAACAGTCCATGTAGGACCATCTCCAACAGTACCCCAACATCTCCAAACGGGAGGGACTAAATCAGAAACGATTTGCACGTATAAGGACTTATTTAATAGTTTATTTTATGTATATCGACCAAATTGATAATTCGTGTCAAGTATAAGGATCAAAATGTTACCTTAACCTTCTTTGTAAAGTAGGTAAATTTTCAAACTGATAAACATAATCATAATAGTTCTGAGTTTTCTATAAAACTGGAGAACATTAAAAATTTGGTACATAATGTGCAATATCAAAAATTAACTTATAATACACATGAAGAAATAGAACGTTGGCATGTTTAAATTTTTTTGGTGCACTATGGATGTCCCCAAGAGACTAATACTTTTCGAGGTGTAGATATCAACGAAGTGAGTTTTGTCCTTCACAACAAAGTCTTTTCCATACACGCAACATGAATCAAACCCCCGACAATATGAACATTAAAAATTAGGCAAAATTAAACAATATTTGAAACCTGTTTTTACTTTTGCAACAAAACTTTGGAGCATTAAAATTTTGCTACATATTGCATTATATCACCATTTATAGTTTTCCTACAAAACCTCATTGTATTAAGAGAACATTGTATTAAGTTTTGTTAACTTCAAACCAATAAACCTAATGTCAACGGTTCGGTTTTGTGATAGAACTGCAGACAATTAAAAATTTGGTACATAGTGCATTATATATATAATTAACTTTACGTTGTATATAGAAAAAGTAGAACGTTGGTCTTTAATATTTTTTTGGTGCACTAAGGATATCACCTAGTTGATAGCTAGAGACTTAACTCTTTTCAAGACGAATAGATTACTGAAATGAGTTTTGCTTTTCCAACAAAATATTTTCCATACATACGACAATATCAAACCCGTGAAAGTATTATAATTCAACGAGCTTTTTCACATTTTAATTTATTAATATTATAATTCAACATCTTTGCAAGTATATATTTCTATGTGAGTATCAAATGTGTCCTTTTTTTAATCAAAACAATTGAATTAATACATGTAACTCAATTATTTTGTATATTTCCTATTTCAAATATAATTCATAAATAAAATCGTTAAATTGTTTGTTATGCATATATTTTGAATTTAGAAATCTAGAAATATGAAACAATGAAATAACAAAAAAAAATTATAGGAAAATATTATTAGTTAGTTATTATGTTAATTTTTCTCATTTGCCAAGGTTTGAACCTTCGAACTTCTACTCCTCCAACTCAATTTACCCTTAACTCAAACCACTTGAACTACCCAACCCCCTAACAATGAAATAACAAAAGAATTCAAAGTTTGCAAACCTGCAAACACATGGGTGATTAATAGCAAAACTTAAATATTTTAAGGACAATACTAAGAAATAGAACAATAAAACGTCAAATTTAGATCCTTTCCAGTGGTGCATCCAAAAAATTTATACATATATCGCATAGGTATTAGGAGTTTTAACATGCATCTAACAGTCACGATAAATCAATGCATCCACTGAACGATTTATATTCTTGCTGGAGAGAGACGGAAGAGAACTTGGCCAGAGAGGTTTCAGACTCTAAATATCATAATTCAAAAAGTTGTTTGATAGTCATCTTACCATAGTCATCTCCATTCTTATAGTCCATAATTTTGTCATTGACACTATCAACCACACCAAAGGAAGCTCTTGTCTCCTTGCTCATATGTCTAGGGATGTATACATTGTAATAGTAATTAACCATTCTCATCAAAGGTTTGGATGGGAAATAATCCATTGCAAGCTTCCAAAAATCCATGTCACTTGACAGTGGATTTAATCTTACTATATATTCAAATTTCTTTTGTTCTTCCATTGTCCATGACTTTGAAACTTCTTCTCCCATCTCATCAAACTTCCAACTTGAGAAAGTTGTACCAATCTCTGATTGCAAAAGTTCTCTTGCTTCACTAATGTGTGATTGAACACAATCGATTGATCTTGGAAAGTCACAAGAGCACACATCAGGCCTGCCTTCCCCTACACCTTTTGTACTAGCTTCCTTAGTAGGCATTGGCCAAATTTCAGTGCCAAACCACTTGAAATCATCATCAATATTATGTTGTCTTATGTTGGTTGTGCCTTCCCATTGTGGAATTTCAGCTTGAAACCTAGGTCCAGTCGGAATAACTAATCTTGAAAGATGATTACCCCGGAAAGGTAAGCATTTCTTGTGTGGTTGATCCAGTTTCTTGTCTTCATTTCTTGATCCAGTTTTCTGTCTTCCTTTCTTGTGTGGTTGATCCAGTTTCCTGTCTTCCTTTCCTGATCTTAATGAATATGAGTTCTTGCAAGAGTCGTCAAAATAATCATTAACCAATGATCTTAATTCTTTGAACATTTCTATATTGAGTTCCTCCATGATTGGTGCCTTGAGACTAGGAGTATAGCTGCTACTATTCTCAAATCTTTCACAATGTCTCTTCAAGTTCCCTTGTTTCACTTGATTTGACCCTTTAATAGACTCATCATAGTCACTTAGGTGAGAATAGTCTTGTGAACAAACACAACAATATTCTAATTTATCATTTATATCATTGAAAGCAACATGTCCTTGTGTTCCTTGTAAACTACCACATTTTTCTTTGGAAATGGGTAAACATGAGGACTCGCATCTTTGTTTCTCAACATGTTGGCTACTATATTTCTCTCTGGAAAGTTCAAATGTACCAGCAAATTTACCATAATCCACATATTGCTCAAAATTCCTTTTCTTCTGAAAAAAAGTTCAAATATTGTTAGGAAAATAAAACAATTCAATCTCTGTTTGAATTATTGTTTACAAAAGTAAGTTTTATCAAACTTGGTTTTGATTAAAGATGGGTTGCAATAACATGATTTAGTTTTGATTAAAGATGGGTTGCAATAAAATTGGTTTTAGTAGCATGAATATTATTTGAATAAATTTAATTTTGTAACATTATTGTGATCTTGTGATCAAATTAGCAGTTCAATATTCACAACCGAGTTTTGATTAACAAAGAAGTTAAAATTGATTACTTCAACTAAGATTTTGGCACCAAACTACCAAGATTAACTGCAAAAAATTTAAAATTTAATTATTCTTTAAGTCTCTGAACTATTTGAGAATTTTTAAATAGATCCATATACTTTAAAAGTTTGTAATTGAGTCCCTAAACTTGTAAATAATTTGTAATTGGGTACCTATACTTTAAACGATTGTAATTAGATCCCTGCATTTATAAGTAATTTGTGATTAGGTTCCTGAATGTTAATTTGTGATTGAGTCTCTAAACTTGTAAATAATTTGTAATTGGGTACCTATACTTAAACGATTGTAATTAGATCCCTGAACTTATAAGTAATTTGTGATTAGGTTCCTGAATGTTAATAGAACCACTGGATCACCACTTTACACTCTGTTGATGAAGCATTACCCCATGGACCTAATTACAAATCATAGAGGCGGTATGATAATCCTCTGACTTATCTAGTTTTATAGCTAGTAAAGCTACGATTTTTGAGCCAATTGGTCGAGTTTTATCTCGTTTAAACCTGATTTTAGATTTATTTATCCTAAGGCAAATGTTGGAGTCATTATGTTAGTTTTTAGGAATTTTGGTAGGATTTTGAGTCAATTAAAGCAGTACGCATACTTGGAGTTTCGGGAAAAAAGTGAAGCTGGACGAAGTCAGGAAAAAATAGAAGAAATGCAAGCTGGAATACTAGACAGAAGAGTCTCGCCTCACGAGCCACAGAAGGAAAATTGAAGATCAAGCTGTGGCACCCCACAAATTACTGTTAGCGCCGCGAAGCAGAGGGGGGAATTATCAAGGTTCCCTGTCACGCGCTACGAGACAAGCCTTGCCCCACGAGGAAATGCAATCTGGAATGAGCTTAAATTCAAATCTTGCCCCGCGAGAGTGTCTTATCTCCAATTAGTATAAAATCTTGTTATTACACCGAATTTTGTACCCTAATCATAGTTTTCGAAGAGCTGCATCTCGCTTAGGCATATTCTAAGTTTTGTGAATGTTTTTCTTTGAAATCTTTGTGACCATGAACGCGATGTTTTTCTATGGAATCGATGTAGTCGTATATGATGGCTTAGTGATAATATAAAGTTTTCTATTTCTTTGTTTCTTAATTCTAATTTTATTACGTTAATCAAAAGAGCTCGTGATTAACTAGCCAATCATGATGAGTCCGAAAGGAGATTCATGATTTAGGGTTTGAATTAAGAAAACAAGTTGATCATTGATAGAGATATAGTAGGAGACTTTTGCAATGATATAGGGAACCAAGAACTTAATGAATTCTTGCATGTTGATCATCATAGACATATAGTTTATTAGTGTGTAAGGGTGTTTTCTTTTGTGCTTGACGAAAACATTAGAATAATTTAAGGTTCTTGGTTGACATTGAATTAAATTGGTAATAAAGAAAAAAAATCACAATTGGATCTAAGTTTGCAATTCTGTTAGATTTGATATTGATTTTGTTAGTTAATTTGATATCTCAATTGATCTCATCATCACCTTCTCTCTCTTTTGACTTGGTTATAATAATTATTGATTTGGATTTAGATAAGTTGGTTACCCAATCTGTGTTCGATCTCGGCCTTACTTACCGTGTTTTATTATTTGCTTCGATATGGTACACTTGCCGGAGCCCATCAAGTTTTTGGTCAAGGGTTCTGGTCAACCCTGTAACACCTCAGGCTGCTTTATGGATTGATGATTGTCCCCACGAACCAACACAGGTCTTTTCAGCGAACTTTGTCCTCACTCACACGCTTCTTGGAAAACTTCCCATGAGGTCACCCATCCCAGAATTATTTAAAGTCAAGCATGCTTTGTAACACCCTGTTTTTCGTATGCTTCTTTATCAGTAAATACATGCTTTAATGTGTTTATTTTTGATAAAATCCGGAGGATGATTTTATTTAAAATAAAATCATTTTCTTGTGTTGTTTTACTGTATGAAGTCACAGTAAAATTTTCGGTCGAAAATTCATACGAAAACAGGTCTGCGTTTTCTCTGCCGATTACAAGTTTACTTGAGCTAGAAACAAAATTTTAATTCGTGAACGAGACAGTTAGTGTTTTTATGATGTTTTGTGTGGGTTTGGTAAATTTTCGAATTTTGTTGCCCGGAATAAAATATAATATTTTATCCGGGACGAAACCTTCGAGAAAATACGATCGGATGTGCAACCTAGTTACGTATTTAAGCAGTTAAAGGAACCCTGAAGGAGGAGAAAAGGCTTGATGGGAAGTCTCATTAAATTCTTATGACACACCTAAGGAAAAAGTAAATCCTTACTTCATTCCAAAATCTTACTTTTCATCTTTCTCTCTCCAATCACATCACATCACATTAACTCTTCAACCTCTCTTCAAGAAACTCATCTTCTTTCTTCTTCTCCGTCTCAAGGCCGTGCACCCTCCCCTTTCCTCTATAAATATCACTCATCAACTTCACTTCATCACTTTCCTTTCTCCTACTCAATTAAAACCCTTAAGTTTTCATCTTTTTCTTAACTTCAAGCTTCCAAAGCTCTAGTTTTTCTTCTTCCTTTCACTAAGTGTTCTTCATCAAAGTTGTTACTCTTGCTTAGGTTAATACTCTCATGTATTCTTTTCTTTAAAAACTTCATCTTTTTCTAAAGTTTCTTCTTTATGTCATTTATGAGCTTTTATCTTCAAAAATCACTCAAAAATGGTAGAAAACTCCTTTTGAGTTGAAACCAATTTCTATGACCTTGTATTTACTTGTAGTTTAACATACTAAAAGGTTGTTTAAAACAAAGTTTCCTAACCTCTACTTTCTAATGAGGCCGAACCATGCCTGTGGTTTTGATGGATCTTGTTTCAACTTTTACAAGTTTGAGTTTGTATTTAAAGATTTGTTTCCCAAAATGATCATGGACCAAGGCTCCTTTATGTTAAAGGATGCTATGTCTAGAGTGATTGGAAAGTTTAAAGATTTTTTTTCCCAAAATGATCATGGACCAAGGCTCCTTTATGTTAAAGGATGCTATGTCTAAAGTGATTGGAAAGTTTAAAGATTTTTACTCTACTTTTATGTCATTTATATTTATGTCATTTACTTTATGTCATTTACATTATGTCATTTACTTTTATGTCATTTATATTTATGCCATTTACTTTATGTCATTTACTTTATGTCATTTACATTATGTCATTTACTTTTATGTCATTTATATTTATGCCATTTACTTTATGTCATTTACATTATGTCATTTACTTTATGTCATTTATGTTTATGTCATTTATGATTCATTTACTTATGTCATTATACTTTAATTATTTATAAGCCTATGTTGTTCTTACTTTATGTGCTTATGAACCTTGTTGTTTAAAATACTATGTTGCTTTCAAGATGATCATAGATTTGAGCTCCATAAGTTATTGGATGCTAAAAGGTCTAAGAGATTGGAAGAATTTAAAGATTTTTATCATAAAAACCCAAGGATGGCCGAATCTTAAAGGTTATGGACCTAGGGTGTTTCGTTTTTCATTTATCCAAAGTGATCATGGTTTTGAGCTCCTTACTATTAATGGATGCTAAACCAAAGAGATTGGAAAGTTTAAATGTCCCTAGCCTATTTTATTGGTCAAGGCCGAATCTCCATCAAGTGTAACTTGGTGAGATTTTTGTTCAAACTTTGTTTAAAGTAATCATGTTTTAAACTCCTAGCACTTAAGGATCATAAATCCCTAAGTTGCATGTGCTTTGGAAACTTCTGGCCCTAAGTTCTCGATTGAGTTCTAATCCTTTGAACCTTGTGTCTTGAAACCTAGACTTGCATCCTAACCAACCTTGAAGAACGTTCGTGAAACTGTTTATTTTCTCGCATTCTCTTACCTTCTTGAGGTAAGAGGGGATTTCCTAAAGATATTCAATAATTGTATGCATGTGTGTAAGTGTTTAATTGGATATTTACCTGTTGATTGAGCTTACTTGATTATCTAATGTACTTGAACTGATGTGCTATTATCTGATGTTGAACTGTACTTGTTCTAAATGATATAATGCATATATGTGATGAACTGCTTTCAACTGTGATATTAGCATTGCATTGATGATATATACTGTTGTTGATTGAAAGTTTGCTAAGCCAGACGCGCGTCTGTGCTCAACCATAATAAGGATTAAAAACCTTAATAAGCTTTGAAGATGAAGGGATTGGTGTTCTTTTCCAAAAGCTCTCTAAACTTAAAGTACTTGTTTTAATTGTTGAAATGGTTTTGGTGTACTATTGTTATACAAGAGAAAAATCCTTTTCGAACTATGTGTCTTCAAGTGAAAACGTTCAAGATTATTTGGCAATATCCTATTGGGGGAAATATTTCAAAGACAAAAGAATTTCAAAGATGCTTTATAAAAGATTTTCAAAGAAAAGGTTTTTCCTAAATATCTTAGAAACTTTCCGATAACCTGGATAGGTTATCGAGGATTCGGTTTTGAATTTGTTTTTCACTGAACGAAAAATAAGTACTTAAGAAAGAGAATCTAGTACGTGAGACGTCGCCTCTAGTATTCAGTGATGTGCACGTGATCTTGAATCAGTGTGAATTCGGGACTACGAGTCCTGGTTATGATGTTATGGACTTAGGTCCTAATCGCGTTGTGTTGGACTGTGTATTCTAACCACATGTGATGAACATGATTAAAGGTGAAGGTTGTTTTCTACGACCACAACCCTTGACTGCAGCCACGGTCTTGGGCATTGTGATTGAGCGTTCGGACTATGAGTCCTATGCTTCTGAGTTTTCAAGTGATGGGGAAATGATGATTTAAGTCGTTAGCTTTGAGTAGCGACAGTGAAAAGAATGAACACAAAGAAATCCTTTTAAATAAAATATTTTCTCATGTGCATTTCCCCAGGCAGACGTGCTTTATTATCGTTGTGCTTAGCTAGCCAATGAGACGGTGTATTATCGTTGTGCTTAGCTAGCCAATGAGACGGTGTATTATCGTTGTCCTTAGCTAGCCAATGAGACAGTGTATTATCGGTGTGCTTAGCTAGCCAATGAGACGGTGTATCGAGACTGATCAACTCATTTGAAGGTTGTTGGGATCTCCGGAGATTAAGTTAGAGCCTGATATTGAAGTGCCATGCATATTTTCAAAGATTGATTGTGCGGGTTTGAGACCCTTTGATATAACACTATTATATTGTGTATATGCATGATTTAACTGCTTATATGATTATGTGATGTATGTATCATGTATATGGTTGTTGTGGGATATATCTTATGATGGTATCTCACTCTTACAATTATATCAGGTCTCTTCGGGTTTTGCTGTAGTACCTTGGTACTCTAGTGCCGATGTTGCAGAGGAGTCTATCTAAGTCAATTGAAGACCTAGTGTTAGAGGTTGGGATAGTATTCTGATTGGGGTCCCTCCAATGAATATTTGATAGAATGACCAGCTTAGGAGTATGAGTTGGGTTGTATATCTAAAGGGGTCCGTGAATGTAGTGTTATATACATTCATCTGAAGTTTAAACTTTTTCTTTCGAAAATGGAAACTTATAGAAATGTTGTATGTCATGGTAACTTTGTTACGAACGTGACTTTACGTTTTAAATGTATGTATGATGGATTTCAGAGTTATCCCTATAGAAGAAAATCTTATACGCCAGTTTTCTGACTTAAGAGAAAACAAATTTTTTGAAAGCAACCAGCAAATTATCTTTTAAATTTACTTCCGCATGGGTTAAGAAGTAATGCCCCTGAGTGGGGGCGTTACATGCTTAACTGTGGAGTTCTTAAGTGTTGGACTCTCGAAAAGAAGATGCATCTTGTTGATATGGGTAGTACCAATCAATTCTTATAAGTCATCTTCAATTTTATAGTCTCATACCTATGCAGTCTCAGGACCCCTCTCATTCTGGTGTGTAATCGATTCATTCATGTGTCCATCTGCCTAAAAGCCAGCTAGGAGCCGTTCCTTGTCCGTGCCTTCTTGTACCGGCGACCACTCCCCGCTCTCGCCAGTCTCGGGTGTTACATGCCCACCAGCTTCCGCTTGGTTCGTACCTAAACCACACCGTACTGGGAGAGGTGCCGCTCTGATACCATACCATTTGTACCATCTCAGACTGCTTTATGGATTGATGACTGTCTCCACAAACCAACACGAGTCTTTTCGGCATGCTTTGTCCTCACTCATACGCTTCTTGGGAAAACTTCCCAGGATGTCACTCATCCCATAATTGCTCCAAGTCAAGCACGCTTAACTGTGGAGTTATTAAGAGATGTGATCCCGAATAGAAGATGCATCTTGTTGATATTGGTAGTACCAATCAATTCTTATAAGACAACCTCAACTGTATAGTCCCATACCTACACAGTCTCAGGATCCCTCCCTCATTCTGGTGTGTAATCGGTTCATTCATGTGTCCCTCGACTTAAAAGCTTGCCAGGAGTCGTTCCTTGTCCGTGCCTTTTTGCACTGGCGACAACTCCCCACCCTCGTCAGCCCCGGGTGCTACAAACCCGATGACCCAGCCAACCCAATGCAAAAAATTCAGGTTGGTACAAATCATCAGTTCGGTTTTAAAGTTTCTAACTTGGTCACTTCGGTTCGGGTACTAGGTTGATAAATAAAAAAACAAACAACCTGACTTGACTCGAACATATAGCATTTTTTTATGTTTCAGTTTTACCGTTTTATTTACATTGCAATTTCTCAGTTTCTCATTTTTGAGTTTCTCATTTTTGAGTTCTGAACTTCTGACCCCCTCTTGGTTCCTAGGCACCTAATTTGCACACCATACTCCTGTGTTCTGTCTCATCTCTTGGTCAGTCTCTATCTCTTTCTCGTGTAGGCTGTCAGCACCGCTGCTTGGTAGTTTCATCAATCTCATACATCTCCCGACGTCGTTCTTTTTAATCTCACGTCGGTTAAAGACTTCAAGAGTTGAAGCTTCGTTTCGTAATTCCCACTTTCTTATTACTTCTATTTGCCTATTTCAATTCCCATCTCGGGTGAGGGATTTAAATTTCCACATCGATTTCTCCTTTTTCCCATCTACATGTTTGTGACTGAAATGGCTTCTCGTTCCATATCTGTTTTTTGTATATTCCTCTTTTCGTAGTTTCTACTATTTCTATTGCAATTTGCCTACTTTTTTATTGTTTAAATTTTTTAAGTTTTTATTATTTCTTCACTGTTGCCCGTAATTTGGATTGGTTCAGTTCATGTTGCCCAACTTTTTCCCTAGAACACGAACCAACCCAAACCGATCAAACATGATTGGTTTGGACCCAAATTTTCTCCAAACTCAACCCCTGCCCACCCCTAATAAATTATTTACATGTCCAGGGACCACATTAGCTGACTCCACCTAGTAGGAAAATGTTTGGTTGTTGTTGTTGTCCAAGGACCTCATTACAAACATTTAAAGAATAAGAACCCAAATACAAATTATTTATAAGTTCAAGGAACCCAATTACAAACATTTAAAGTATAAGGACCCATTTAAAATTCTCAAATAATTCAAGAACTTGCAGAGTAGTTCCTAAAATTTGGGCTTGGGCCTAACTCAACCCAACAAAACCAACTTGTATGGTGAGTACTGCCCAAGCCATATAAGCACTACTTAAGTAATGTCTCTAGGCAATGTGGGACTAAACATATCCCCTCACACCCATCACAACAAAGGTGTTGGAGGCTGCAACGAAGGCAATCCAAAGTTGCCACAATTAAAGCAGCTAGGAGCATACCACAATTAAGGCGACTTTCAAACACACCCCCTCACGCCCAGGGCTATGCACCTAGAGTGTGGACGATGCAAGTGGCCCAACAATGTATCTATGGTAGACTCTGATACCATCTTGAAATTTGGACTTGAGTTCAACCCCAAAAAATCAGCTTGTAAGGTGAGAATTGCCCAAACCTTATAAGCACTATTTAGGTCATATCTCAAGCAACGTGGGACAAAACACACCCCTCACACCTAGTCTAGAGGCACAAGGGAGGGAGCCCAAAGATGCCACAACTAAGGCGGTTAGGGGAGGACCACAATAAAGATAGTTTGCAACTAACCCCCTCACGCCTAGGGCTATGCACCTGGAGTATGGACGATGCAAACAACCAAAAAATGAATATAGGATAAGATTTGAGACCATCTTGGAATTTGGACTTGAACCTAACTCAACCCCACAAAACGGCCTTATGAGGAGAAGACTGCTTAAGCCTTATAAGCACTACTTAAGTCATATCTCTAGACGATGTGGGACTAAATACACCTCCTCACATCCAGCACAATGAATGTGTTGTAAGCTGTAATGAAGACAGCCACCCGGAAGTTGTCACAAATAAAACGGTAAGAGGCATACCTTAATTAAGACGGGTTTCCAACATTAATTAAACCTAAACTTTACCATACATATTTAACACTCCAAACCATGGTGGGAAGGTGCCAAATTTGTTCCCAAACATACCTTCATAAGTCTATAAACTTTAAGGAGGTTTTTTTCTTGACATGGTATAAGAGATCCTATAAATAATTGGTAAGAAGGTTAATCTTACTTCTCCATTCTTCTTAATTAAGTCAAATTTTAACACAAGTTAAAACATGCATACTCGTTAACTATGTTAACACATATCAAATATATAAAATTATTCATGAATCTCTGCCTAATAACATAAGCTTTAAGGAGATGAGTTGGTCCTTATCAGACATTATACCTGGGAACTTTTAGCATCATTAGTATTCATTAGTTTGCGGACTTTAAGCATTTGATTCCGAAGTCTATGGCGGGATGACTCCATATTGCTAGGTTCCAAAGCAAGGCCTTTTAGCCATATTAACAAATCTCTACTATGAAATGAACCATGAACATATTGGTCATCTCTAGTTCGTCCTCCCGTGGGTAAAGTATTCACAGCCATAATCAACTGAAAGAAAACCACATCTACATTAGTGTTTGAAAATTTGAGATAAGATGAAAAAGGTAAAAAAGAAAAAGAAAAAAAGAAGAGGCATATCGTATGATATATGTTAAATGTGTATATTAATCTAGATTAGACACTAACATAATATTATAATAACCATAATATTGATGTAGCAAAAACTAAGAATTCTCAAGGTTCCATAACCAAAATTATGAAAAATAAATCATCAAGCATTAGACTGCCCAACATATGATTTTCTCACCTTACTAGGAATTCTACAAGTCTTCACCGCACATGCATAAATCACTCAAGGCGATATTCTACCATCTTTTCTACAATAGGTGCTCCATCAACTCTCTCTAATGCAATTGTTCTTAACCCTATTTGTCTAGTATTTCACTCATCCAACACAACACTCTCATCCCTGTTAGATAGAGTTTAGTCTCTTGTTGACCTTTTATCGCCTAACATTCAATCTCAGACAACATCGCAAGTCTTATAATCATGCAATAAAATTTTTCCTTTAACTTGAGTGGTACCTTTTATCACATATATCACCTGAGGCTCTCCTTCATCCGCTTTGCTTGAATTTTATGGTTTACATCTCCTCTATTTCTCCATTATTTTGTATGATGGACCTGAGATATCTAAACCGTGTGACTTATGGTATAATATGATCTCCAACTTTCACCTCTAAGGTAGGGGTGATGCACTTCTTGCTAAACTTACATTTCATATGATCTGTCTTACTTCTACTTAAAAAAAAATATTGTGTTTCCAAAGTTTGTCCCACATATCTAACCTCCCATTTATTTCTTCTCTTGACTCTCTTACTAGGATTATATCATCTGCAAAAAGCATGCATTGCAACACTGACTCTAGGAAAATATTTTCTCTTAATGGTATTTCTTGAGCTAAGCCTACTAAATCCTCCCAGATTTTCATCTTATGGTGTTTTTCTAAACCTACCGGAGCTGATGAGTGGTCAGATTAAAGTATCTCCTTCCACTAAAAACTTTAGGGTTATGATCCTATCTTATATATTTTTACATCCATAATATTATTCTTCCAATACTTATCTACAATTATGCCAACCCCATGCGTTTATCGATTTTACTTTGTCAGTGTACCAAGGCTTTCTAATTGCTTTGTCTTTGTTCCCAAATCCCACCCACCTAATTTCTTATGGGCACGTACAATTGATCCCCTTCCTAATCAGTGTCCACTATTTTCATTGGTTAACTTGCAAGTGTGCATACATTTCAAGTTTCAAAGGGAATCCTACTTTTGTGAACTAGCTTCTTTACCCACATATGTTCACGAAAATGTGAAAAACCTTGCTTATTTTTCACTACACCTAGACGGTGATGTAGCAACTCTTACTTATTTGACACTGTATTTGAGCCATAGAGCGTGTTGCTTTTGGGCAACGATCAAGCAATAACACTATTACGTTGATGATTCATGTTATTTAGATTCAACAAATTTTTACATTGGTTGTTGACTTCCTAAAACAACCCTGTCCTTTTATCCGAGCTTGGGATTTGCTACGTACAGAGATCGAAAAATAGAAAATGTGGAGACAAAAGTAATGGTAAAAGAAGAAAGAAGAAATCGAGAAGTTAAGTGCAGTCTCTGCCTAATGGCCTAATCAAGCAACTCCAAACCTTTCCAAGATCTAGAATAATCTAAATCGTCCCTGTAGTTCAATATTTATCCTCTCCACTAATTGCCTATTCATTTTCCATAACCCCCATAAATAAATGCTAAATGTTGCCTTCTTTATTTTCTTCACTCCCACTAACTTAAAATGCTTCCACTTCCTACCCGTCTATCGAGATTTTAGGTAAAGAAAGAGGAGAAGAGAGATTGGAGACTTGTAATGATATGAAATTAATATTGATTTGATGTGATGACAATGTAATGCTTATATGATACAAATGACAAAACTCCTGGTCCTAAATAAATAGGAATCAAATTAGAGAATATAAATATGAAACAAATCCTAAGATACAATAATAATATTATGAGATGTTTTTCATATATTCTAACAATAACAAAGACCACAATGTTTTTATTTTGTTTATTATTTCAAAGTTATATAAATAAATTAATAAAAATAAAAATTTTAAAGTGGGAAATAAAGTGAAAATACTGTACTTTTTTTTAATTATAATGAAAATATAGTAATGAAAAAAAATAAATCAACACTACCTAAAATATTTTAGTTTTTAATAGTTGTTAATTTTTTTGGAAGGAAATATCATGGGACCATCATAACATGTGCCTGTCTTGAAAAGTGTAGACTAGGGTATGTGACCATTAAAGGATGAAGTTATTAACTTTATGTTTGGATGGGTTTTTAAAAAAAGGGTTTTTATGATTTAAAAGTAGAAACATAAACTATTATTAAAAGCAGACATTATTTTGTATTTGGATGGACTTTTAAAAATATGACTCGTTAGTCGCTCTCTCTCTCCTACCACATGTTTTTTTAAGAGTAAAGATACTTGGACACATAATTTGAATACCTTGTATAGACATCGTAGAGCTTATGACTGAGAGTGATAAAATACATGATGAGAGAGAAGAAAATAATAAATAAATGAGAAATAATACTTTTATACGGTATTGGATATCATTTTTGTGTCCAAATATCGTTACCCTTATTTAAAAGTTAAAAATGTAGCTTCTTAAAAAAAATACATTTTCACTATTTTTATTTTTTAAAAATTCATCCAAACACTATATTTTTTAAAAATTACTTTTATTTTTAAAAATAATTTTTTTTCGTTTTTAAAAATAAAAAAACTCATCCAAATGGCCCCTCAGGAGTGAGCTAATTTGTGACCACTTTTTTGTTTTAAAAGAGTCATCTTTACCATCCCAGATCCCCTTCCACCAAACCTCGCTCCAAATAAATCTTTCTATGATTTAATAATTAAGAGTGAAGAGAGAGAAAAAATCTATCAAGAAAACATATTGCATGCAACTGGGTTCAAAGAAAAATATCTCCACAATAATAAGTTTTCGCCATACCAGATCTAGAATCAGCAATTAAATAAGCCTACAACAATAAGAAGCATAACTATACTACACACAGGATGATTTCTCGAACAAAAAGTGCAAAGCAGAAATACCTGGGCTTCGTCTGCGAACAAATCTGGGGAAGTTAATCACATAAAGCTAGCAAAACAAAACACCCATAGATAGAGAACTTTTGGAATGCAGCCAAAAAAAAAACTTCAAATATAGCCTTTTTCTTTGCAACATGGGGAGGGGAAACTAAAAGATTGAGAAGTAAGTAAAGGAGATTAATAGGAGTTGACTCACCTCCACTTTTCCTTTACAAGAATTGAGATGGGAATAGGTTGAGGAATGAGGTGAAAACTAGGGTTTTATTTGCTTAGGTGGTTATATATATTGGTTTGCAACCCCATGGGCCATGGACCAAAACTCACTAAATCCACTGAATTTGTGGCCCAAAACTCACTATTCCATTAAATTAGAATAATTCAAAGCTTTTCATGCTTATAGGATCGATGTAAAAAATAAAAATAAAAAACATATAGGACCAATATAACACCCCCGATTTTCATCAGTTTTCTAATATCGTAATAAATATATAAACATATATATTTTTATCTCGAGACTTAGAAAATGATTTTGAATAAACCAATGTCATTTCCATGTTATACGTATTTTCATAGGATTACGGAAAAGTTTTTGGTTGAAAATTGAGACGAAACCGATCTCTCATTTTCCGTGGTTTTCACCGACAAGAAAGTTTACTACTCGTAAAACCTAATTTTAATTCGTAAACGAGATGAAAAATGTTTTTATCGTATTTCCTACGATATTGGAAGTTTTGAAAAATTTAGCGTAAAATTAAAAATATTATATTTGCTGCGGGCAAAAACGTCGAGATATCTCTAGGAAAACCTGCTTCATATGAATCAGGGAGTCAGCAACGGAGCTGGGATGACTGATGTGACTGATGTTACGGGCATTTATGACAATCCTATCTGAGTCATAATGGTCATAATGACGCATTTATGACAATAGGATATTATTGCATGGAAAGGACAATTTTGCCCCTAGCTTCACATAACTTTTACAAGTTTGTCATTGAGATTTTGGACCAAAAAGTCTCTAAACTCACGGCTCCACCAACTTCAACAACACTTCGTCAATTTTTTTTTCTTCATTTTATGACTTCTTTCTCTCCAAGTTCATCATTTTCTCTCCAAAACTCATGCTTTTGCCTTAAGAACTCAAGAACATAAAGCTTGATTTTGTGAAGAACTTCATCCAAATGATACTTTTCTTTGATTATCAAGAGGTAACCTCTCTTAATCTTGTTATTCACTAAGCCTATCTCTTCATAACTTTTATGAGTTTATGACATGAATCATCATTTTATTCATTTTATTTCAAGTTCATGAAGTTTTCTTCAAAAATTCATAACTAATTGTAGAAAAATCCTTTTGACTTGAAACCAATTGTGATGATCTCATAATCATCTCTATATTCATCATCTAGAAGCATGTGATCATGAGAAATTTCTTTCCTGATTTTCTGAGCTAGGCCGAAACCCTCTCAAAATGGGTGTTCTTGGATTTTGTTTCAACTTTAAGCCATGATTCATGATTTAATCTCTTGATATCATGATAGCTATTGTATACAAGTGATTTGAAAACCAAAAATCAAACCCTAGCTTATTTATTCCAAAAGGGCCGAAACCCTAAATTTTGTTGTTGGATGAATTTTGATTCAAAAGTTGTCTTGTGACACTTAAATCCAACTCTATGTTACCTATGTTTGTTGAATCCAAGAGTTAATAAAATTTCAAAATCCCTAGATTTTTATTTTGTGAAAAACCAAAACCCTAGTCTTGGAACTAGATGAGTTTCATTCAAAGTTCTTGATTCATGATCTTAGATTAAGGACCTAATCATGTTTAAGTTGCTTAAGGATCATAAATCCCTAAGTTAGAAACTTTTTAACTTTCCTAACCTAGAAAAATTGAAGAGGCCGAAACCTAACCTTCATAATTTAAGTGTGTTGTTGTTTGATTTGATTTATTTTGGTTGCAATTCGTTATGAAGGAATCGATTGAGTTGGTTTGATCTAAGCCGAGGAAGAAAAACGGATCAAAATCGAGAGATTACTTGAAAATGTTGATTCGAATCTCCAAGAGGTAAGGGGAGTATGCCTGAGGAGTTTAAGATAATCACATGCCTATTGTTGGAGTCATTTGTTAATTTTCTGTAGAAATATTTTATGATATTACATTGTTAATTGTTGGATTAATTAGATACTTACCTGAGTAATTGAGTTTATGTGATATGTGGATTTAAAAGATTATAATTATTTGGTTATATTATAATTGTGATGCATGTCATGAATTGATATATGTCATGCTATTCTGTAATTGAAATTTATCTGCTGTTGAGTGTTGAATTGAGAAACCCGACATTAGTCAATGTTTAAAAATTTATTTGAGGATAAAAGCTTAATAAGCTTGGATAATTAATCACAGTGATTAATTTGGGTAATTTTGAGAAAAAGTGAAAAAAAAAATTATTTTAATAATATTTTGTGGAAAACTATGTCAATAAGTACTAGTAAGGGCGAAACTGTGAAATTTTTTCATAGACTCTAATTTTTCCAAAATAAATTCAATTTTATTATAAAATATTATTTAAAGTGATTAAGTTTCGAAAATAACGTAATGTAGCCATCAGAACAATTACTGATAACAGAAAAGTCATTTAAGTTACAAAAAGATATTTATGAGAAATTTTGAGAAAGAGATTTTATGTTATTATTATAAAATTTTATTTAGAAAGGACTTTTTAAAAGTTGACGTTTATTGAGAACCATTTTCAGAAATGCAGTGATGGAAAGTAAAGAATTTATCAATGATTTTCACGTTTTATCAAACGTTTTAACATAAATGGATTTCTGTAAGAGAATTTTTATTCAGTGAAATTATTCCGTTAAACTTGGATAAGTTTTCGGAGGTTTGGTTTTGTACTTGTTTTTCACTGAGCCAAATGTTTTACAAAGGATAAACGAACCTAGGAACCGAGACGTCGGGGTTCTAGTGTTCAGTGGACACGTAGATCAGGGATCTGTGTCATTGGACTGAGTGTCCTGTAATGGTTTTGTGGACAGTGTGTCCTAAATTTGATGTGGAAAATGTGAGTTCCATATCCTTGAGCCTAAGACTTGTGCATCAGTTTAGGGCTTTGCGATTGAGCACTCGGACTGTGTGTCCTGTGTTAAGTTTTAAAACATTTGGACCGTGTGTCCTATGTTTGTTTAAGTGGAAAGTCTTAATAAGAAATTAAGCATGGTCGTTAGCTTTGTGCTTCGACAAGGAAAGATTATTACTACAAAGAAAACGAAACGAGAATACAAGTTTTTCTCATGCATAGCCGCTAGACGTGTCATGTGTTATGATCATTGAGTCCTGAGTGGATCAATCACTACAACAGATTAGACTTTAGATAGCGTTTCCGTATGCCTTTTAATAGCGTTTGTAACCGCTATCTATGCTACCGCTATTAAAACTCGTTAGCAAAGATAGCATTTAGGAACTGCTATTAATAGGTGACTTTAGATAGCGTTTGTACACGGAAACGCTATCTAAAGTCAGACTTTAGATAGCGTTTCCTTATACAAACGCTATCTAAAGTCTGACTTTAGATAGCGTTTGTACACGGAAACGCTATCTAAAGTCTGACTTTAGATAGCGTTTGTACAAGGAAACGCTATCTAAAGCCCCCTTTTTTTTTTTAATTTTATTTCTTAACTTTTACATCCATTATTCCTGCATATTTACACAAAAAAACCACAATTGTTGCAGTCAACACAATTGTTCAAAATGTGTTCAAAATATAAGTGTTCAATGCAAAGACCGCATGTGTTTGTCAGCAAAGAAACCAGTAACTATACAATCAAAGTGCAACACTCTATACAGCAACTATATATATATATAACCAGATATAAGTACACCACTCTGTTTCTAAAGTATTCAAATTCACACGAGTAAGACAAAATCAAAGTGCAGCAACTATACCAGATCTCAATCCTTAAGAAACCAAAATCAGAAAACCAACATACATCTACAATTAATCTACATTTACAGCTTCTGTTTGTTTTTCATGAGACCAAGACAACACCAAAGTAATGTGTCGAAATGTGATCCAAAGACTCTGTAGCATACATACTGCATTTCCACCACAAAGACTAACCTGTTACATTGGGATACAACAGACTAATTAGGTAAATACTACTGTAGCAAGAAACAGAATTCAAATCAAGCATTAACAAAGTGTAACAAAAATAATAAGTTTGAACTTATTTTCTCCTTTCCATGCACATCAACTCGAAGGCATGTACCAAGGAAAAACAAATACATAGATAGTTTGGGGTTGATAAATATAAAGCATTATTCACATACCAATGAGTATTGCCGCAACTATCGTGGATCAATTTGACATAATCAAACGAACTTTTCAACAATATAGCGACACCACTCTTCCTTGACTTCGGATAGTTGAGCAATGGAGTATGTGGAGCATTTGAAGTCGGGAAGTACTGCGACATAAAAATTAAATAAATTAAGTTACAATTGCTAAAACATTTGAACAGTCACGCTTAAAAGCTAAGTAAACAACATACCGCCATTGGTATTTTAACTTGGTTCTGCAAGATAGTCTCCTTCATGAAACGCATGACATAGTACCCACAATCTGTCATTGTTGGGTTGTCTTGGGCACTATAAAAAATAAAATAGTAAATCAATATAGTTTTTTTTATCTAATTGCGCATTAAGTTTTTGCAAATATACCTGTATCTCGAATCCAGTTAATGTTGGTTGCCTTTAAACGCGGCACCTTAGCTCCGATATTTGCGCGATAAACTTGCACACCACTAATCACAAAATCAAACAGACTTCATTAAGAAACATATTTTCAATCATCACAAACACACGCATGCTCACGAATCGAACAGAATCATAGAAAATCAGAAATATAAAAACATGCTTACGTATCGAATGATTCTTTAATTGCAGGCGATCCCTAGGATCAACATACAAGGGATCCAGATAGTAAATAATCTCTTCAACAATATTTATCGCAAGACAAAGACCCAATGATTCCTACAAAAATGTTGAGATAACAAATCCTAAGCACCTCAACTTTTATGTAATTCATTTTTGTTAATTAAGTCATATAGGATAAGCGTCTCAGACAACATTGCACGGCGCTAAAAAACAAGGGCTGATATTCTCTTTCTTTAGTTGCAAACCTCAGCCAGCTAGATACGTTGTCTGTGAATCCCTCCCGAAGTAGCCGTATGTATTTGTTTGGTGTGGGGACAAGAACAGAAACCTCCTCGTTATTTCCTTTGGAAGCAACAATTCTTCATACAAATACCTTCAATTAAAATATAAAAATGGATTACACCAATGACATCAATATTTAAATGGAAAGACTAAAAAAATATTGTACACTTTAAACCTGATTTATTACCCGATATATGCGGAAATAACGGAGGCAGGATACCCATTCATGATTTACAACTTCTCCGATATTTTCAAGATTGAGCATCTCAATGAAATGGTGACCAAAAATATTTTGTTCCATCTCTACGTACAATTGGTCAGCATTTTTCATATTCTTTCGTTCATGTATTTTAAGGAAATTCAAATATTCCGGAGAAGTTGTAGTTGAACCAACTTGTAGGTGGGTTGGCCTCGAGTTGCCTCCTTTATTTTCCGGGGTTGTAATTGACTCCTTTGTATATCCGGACACTCTGCCCTTGCCTTTAGCTTTTGCGGGTGCCTGGAAATTTTGCATTTCAATATGCCGCTTAGTGATCAACTAATGTAATGCATATATGCCGTATATGAAAAGGTGGAAAAATGCAATTACATACCATATTAATTACAACCACGAGATCAATTGGCCATGCCACATAAGTACCTATTGCATCTCCTCACGTCATCACATCCGCATCAACGATAGGTATCGGCAATGGCGCATCCCCCTCGGTTGCAACATCAACTCCAACTTTCACATGGTTAAGGGTACTGGTCCAAGTGTGCGGTGTAACACCCGACTCATTGTATACTTTACCCATAGCAACCATACGATAGTTTGGGGTCGATAAATATAGTGACATGAGTTGACGCCCTAATCCAATGATAGATGAATAAGCTGTGAATTAAGGCATCCAATTGAATGTATTTAATCTGCGAATGCAATACTAGTAAAAAAAAAGGCATGCATTACCTCCTCGAAGCCTCTTTGGCGCGATGGTAGAGTGCAACTATCTTTGACGCTTGCTTGAGCTGTGAAATTAGCCTGCCTCTCCTCATCATCCTTTTGTTTCAGCTTTTCTTCCAAAATGTTCAATCTATCGAGAGTTGAGACACCAATGTCTCCCACTTTTTCGTTTCCGAGTTATTTCTTGCACGACCTTCGGGTGGGAAGTAATCTTTTTTGAGACGCCGAAACCCACACCCCCTAACACGCCTGGGGTTCTCTCGGCACACCTATGGCTTTGGCAAGAATATCCTGGCGACCAAAGTCTTCTATCTCTCCCTCTACCGCAGATCGTGATGGGCTTCCTCCCGACACATAGTTATTGGTGAAATGCAAATGTTAAAATTATTATATATTATCATATGAAAATAACAATTGATAATGTAATCGTTAGTCTACTAACACATTTATTCCACACGGTCTGCGTATTTTTGTTGTCAATTACACCCGCCTTGTTCTCGCGGGCTTTCCTCCACACAATATGGCGTTTAATTTTCTTAACTTCTGGCCCCGCCTCCTGTATCTGTATATTGAGATAATATAAATTAACCAAACAGTTTAAAAGTCATATTTACCACAAATGCAGTTAAATATATATATATATACATACCAATTCATCCTCAATGTCAGCATACTCCTTACGTGATGCTTTGTAAGGGCATGCAGGATCTAACGCCCTGTTGCGATTTTCATTGCTTAATTTCTATTCAGACACATATAAGTAATATTAATACATGGTTAATGTCATATGTACGTATTGCTATAAAATTATAACGACTAACGTGATATTAAACATACCAGGAATTGAGCATCTCCTGTGCGTATTGCTATAAAATCTGTCCACTCATCCCTTGATATGTGTGGATATTATGATGGAGGCTCCTCATTGATATTCCCGTTGGCATCTCTTAGAAATTTTTTGGTCAATCTAGTTCTGAATGCCCTATGTAGGTTACCAGCTTCCCGAAGTAAAATTTTTTCCTAGATTCATCAACATTAAAAGACATCTGCAAAACAATATAAACAACGTGTCAAAGTAAGTATGTTTACATAGTTTACAATATAATTTATAAATTTTAACAATTACCTGTACATCAGCCCATATGCTCTCTTTGAAACCATCCAAAGCTTCATCCTTCCAATTAGAACAAATAATTGGGACCGTTTGCCGAACAACGTCCCCAATGTAACTCTTCAATATTTTACCATTAGCACGAATAGGTTGGTCCAAAGAATTCCATTCAACCTAATAAAAATAATAAAGTAATTAAATCTAGATATCAAACAACATTATGAAATCCTTAGATTAGTAAGTAAATTACATCAAATTTTTGTCCTTTACTCCTAGCGCGGATGACCGCCTTCATAATTGTTGGCCCACGTCTCGCCGCTTTGGCATCACTAGAATTACTTGAAGATGCCATTTACCTACAAAAATATTAGATACAAGTAAAACATCAATGGACATTAATATAACATTAATTGATGCAAAATATAAAACAACTATGAATAACAAAATCAACACTAGCATTACCTAGAAGATGCTAACTATAATATAAAAGGATCAGAAAGTTCATTTAAACACAAACACTACATACATGTTTAAGTCAACCTTTTTCTTTTCTTCATTTGATTGAGATTTGTTTGTCCTTTATTAGTACGAAATGGTGGATTGACCAAAAGCCCCTCATCATGATCATTTCTCATATACATACCATCATCCCTAGTTGGATCAATCTCAAGTGATTGTAATGTCCCGATGAAAGGATCATCTTCAATATCAACATCTCGATGGTCTTGATCATCAACATTAGTAATTATTTTGTTAGTCAAAAGAACAATGGACCTTTTCATATCAGCTGGATCAGTGACATAGAACACTTGTTGAGCTTGAGATGCTAATATAAAAGGCTCATCTTTATACCCCACCCTATTAAGATCCACCGCATGAACCCCGACTCATCAATCGAACACCGTTATTATTGTCAACCCACTTGCAACCAAACACACCAACCTTAAACTTTGTGTAATCCAACTCCCATATGCGTTCAATGACGCCGAAGTATGACATATTTGCATATATCGGGTTTTGTCTTTGGCACTTGAGATATGCATCGATCGAGCTACTAGAGTCACACCACTTTGTTTTTGCATTGTACTCCGACCATCTTGTTCTTTTGTATAGAATGTGTACCCATTAATTTGATAACCGTGGTAAGAGAACACATGCAAACTTGGACCTTTGGCTAACCATCTCAATCTATCTGAAACTGAAGTATCATTTTCAGTCAACTCTGCATAAATGTGATCTCTTAGCCACGTTATAAAACAACGATTGTGTTCTCTAGTTAGCCAATTTTGATTCTTATTTGGATACAAACTCTTAAGCATGTCCTTGTGTTTTTCAACATATGGCTCAACCTCATCGGCATTGTGCAGAACATATAAGTGTGCTTGCTCCCATTCTGTCCTTGTTATAGTCACTATTTCATTTCCAGTAATTCCTTGCCCCATCATTCTCCATGTGTGACGAGACTTTGGCAGCCCTATAGATTCAGCATTGGATAGGTATTCGGTACAAAATTCAACAGCTTCTTCGACAATATACCGTTCAACAATACAACCTTCTGGTCGTGATCGGTTTTTCACATACCCTTTTAATATCTTCATATAACGCTCAATCGGGTACATCCATCTCATATAAGCTGGCCCACACAGTTGTGTCTCTCTAACAAGGTGAATGGTTAGATGAACCATTATGTCAAAGAATGAAGGTGGAAAGTACATCTCAAGCTCGCATAAAGTCACAACAATTTCTCTTTGCAATGATGGCAACTTCCCGGGGTCAATCACTTTGCTGCAAATTGCCTTGAAGAAGAAACAGAGTTTAGTTAAGGCCCCCGCACTTTGTTAGGTAAAATAGACCGTATACCAATGGGTATCAACTGCTCCATGAGAACATGACAATCGTGGGACTTTAGACCTTTTAACTTGAGATCTTTCATCGATACGAGGTTCCTAATGTTTGAAGAGTACCCTTCCGAACCTTAACTCCTTCAAGAAACTTACAAAAAACAGTTTTTCTTTTCTAGATAGAGTGTAAGCAGCCGGAGGAAGATATGTACTTTTACCCTTCTTCGTCGGTCCCCAATTCTCTTCTTATTCCCATACTAACCAAGTCCAACCTTGCATTGATGCCATCTTTAGTCTTCCCTGGCACATTGAGTAACGTACCAATGACACTATCACAGATATTTTTTTCAACGTGCATCACATCGAGGAAATGTCTTACATATAATGATTTCCAATATGGCAACTCAAAGAAAATCGACCTTTTCTTCCACCCTCTTGTGACAATATCTCTCGCAAAAGGTTTACCGAATTGGATATTCAAATCCTTTACCTTTTCAAAAAGTTGATCACCCGTCAAAGGTGAAGGCGCTCTACCTTCTTCCGAGTTCCCATTGAACGCCTTTATCCACCATCGGTAATGATGACTTGGATGCAAAAATCTACGATGCCCAAGAAAGACATTCTTCTTACAATGTTCTAACCGCATCCAATCCGTACCCTCTTCACATATAGGGCATGCACACTGACCCTTGATGCTATATCCTGACAGATTACCGTAGACTGGAAAATCATTAATTATCCCAAACAACATAGCTCTCAAATTGAAACTTTCTTCCTTATACCCATCATACACCTCCACACCTGTCTCCCACAGTTGTTTCAAGTCTTCAATCAAAGGAGTCAAATAGACGTCTATATCATTTCCTGGTTGTTTGGGCCCAGAAATTAACATAGATAACATCATAAATTTGCGCTTCATGCATAGCCATGGGGATAGGTTGTAAATCACCAAAATCACAGGCCATGTACTGTGAGAGCTACTTTGAACACCATGCGGGTTAAATCCGTCAAGAGCCAATGCAAGTCGTAGGTTTCTTGAATCTTGCCCAAAATCGGGATAATCATGATCAAATTTCTTCCATTGCGGACAATCTGCCGGTGCCGCAGCTTGCCATCTTTGATCCTTTCATCCTCATGCCATGTCAAGTGCTTTGAATCTTGAACTACGGTACATGCGCCTAAATCTGGGTATTATGGGAAAATACCACACAACCTTCTCTCGGATCTGATTCTTTCTTCTTATATCGTGAGGCATTACATTTAGGACACATCTGTAACGATGCATATTCATTCCGAAATAAAATGCAATCGTTAGGACAAGCATGTATCCTCTCGTAGCTCATGCCAATAGAGCGTAACATTTGTTTAGCCTCGTATGTCCGACTAGGAAGCACATTATCATTTGGCAACATGTCTTTCAATAGTGTGAGTAAGTCCGTAAAGCTCTTATCAGTCCATCCGTTGCCCGATTTCAAGTTATACAACTTTAACATCGCCGACAATCTTGTGAATTTAGTACATCCATCATACAATGGTTGCTCTGCATCACTTACCAACCTCCCAAACATTTGTGGACAATCCCGAAGATCCTCTTCAACAGCATTTGCAATGTCTTCAAAACGATCGCCCTCATAAGTATTTGTGTCGGTATCGTATGATGAATATCTCACACGATTCCTCATTTCACTAGACTCGGCTCTTGTCTCACCATGTTTTGTCCAACATGTATAACTTTGATCGATTCCATTACACACTAAATGTTCTTCCAAATCGGCTGCACTAACTCGCCTTGCATAACAACAATCTAAACAAGGACATATGATTGTATTAGGGTTTTCGCATGCCGAACTGCAAAACTAATGAACTCTTTCACCCCATCCTCATACTCCTTCATTAAACGATTGTGGACATCCATTTCCGATCCATGCTTTTCTGATCTACAAAAATATTTATTAAACATATTTACTTTGAGTTTAGAGTGGTTGAGGTATACATGCAATGTATACTGATTAAAGGAATGAAAGGCTGCAAACAAAACACATTGTCGCCGAGTATTCTTTGAAGGAACCAAGAGTCGACTTGTTGATGAGTGTGATTCCACATCATCTTTGTCTATCATTTTGTATGCATTTTCATGTAGTTTAGGAATATTTTTATTAGATTTTAGGTTAATTTTCCTTTGGAACGGGTAAGGCGGTTTTCGTGTGTTGTTTTGCAGATATCAAGGGTAAAATGCTCGAGATCAACCATGATGAAGTTTGGATAAAGATAGGGCTTTAAAAGTGCAGAAAATGAGCCAAACAGAGTCCATCACGGCCATGATCGAGCAAAACTGAAAAAGAAGAAAGGTCAAGTCGAGTCATCACGGCCTGGCCGTGATATCCATCACGGCCGTGACCCAAAACCACCACAAGTCGGAGCACATCACGCCCAGCCGTGAAATTCTTCACGGCCATAACAGAGACCGTCACGGCCTGGCCGTGATATCCATCACGCCGTGACCCAAAACCACCACAAGTCGAGCACATCACGGCCCGGTAGTGAAATTCTTCACGGCCATAACAGAGTCCGTCACGGCCTGGCCGTGATGGCCATCACGCACCGGACGCACATTACTTGGACCTGAAGAAACCAAAATAGATCAGATTTTGAGTTGGTTTGGGACTCTAACTTCCCAATTTCTATAAATAAGGATCAAGGCATCGGATCGGGGGATACACAATACACATTGGATGAGATCCATAACAACTAGGACTTAGGCATAGGACTAAGGCAAACTTGCTCACTCTCTAAAAACACCAAAATCTGAGCACGTAACATTAAATTAAATGATATATAAAGGGAAAGGATCAACAAACTGAAGCAACAAAAACAAACATATGAACCCATTCTTCACATTCGAAAAACATTGAAACAAAACAAAACAGGATACCAAAGCAACATTAGGTTCAAAATGCATACAGTCAATCCGTCAATCCATATTCATATTTTCAAATAATGATTGACACACAAACAAGTCACATTCCATTCAACACCAATCAAACCGAAAATTAAAGAGCAAGTAAAATAAAACTTGAACACAGATCGTGAACTTGGATAAAAACACACTCCCACAAATATTAAGAATGTCCTAAAATAAAATTTGTAAATGATAGAAAATCACCTAAACACAGATCGTGAACTTGGAAGTGGGTTCCACTAAAGCTGCAAACTTGGAACCGGGTTCAACCGGGAATGCGCCCCTGTGATCGTGTCACGGACCACGAGCCGAGTGTGAAGCTCTTAGTATGAGACTTAATCATATTTAAAAAGGGACAGATTGGCAAACAAATTTGTCTTGCATTTGAGATTTAACACTAATAAGAAATGTGATGAATTAATGTTAGCACAATCAAGGACCATTTAAACATATTTCAGTTCTAAAAAGTAAGACAATCTTTGAAACCGATATTTAGTGGGTAACATCTATCTACTTGTTTCCTCATTAAAAGGTCATACAGAACATTGAGCTATGAAGGAAAAAAAAAGGATATCCAAGTTGTCCAAAGATACATGGAAAACAAAATTTTCAAACTCTTTCGAAACGCACACAGCCAAAGCATTCATACTCAAGTATAATATCGGGATACTTTTGACACAAAATGCACAAAACCCATTCTGACCATTCATACTCAAACTTTCCAAAATGAATTTATGAAGTTAAATCATATAAAAATAATCTCATAACAAATATAAAATCAAAATAACTAATTTCTGACCATTCATACTCACTTTCACTTTGTCTGTCATCTATCTATCTGAGTTTGTGCAGTGTCAAAGTGTGAAGTGATGGGGGTATGGAGAGAACTCGCGGTGGCAAAAGGAGCAGCGGCGGGTATGGAGAGAACTCGCGGTGGCAGTAGGAGCAGCGGCACAGGGGTTTGTGTTCGAGTGGGTTCTTTCTCTTTCGGAGTAGCAGCGGCGGCGAGCAATGGCGAAGGTGAGGGAAGAAAAAAGAGATGGCATGCAGAGGGAAGGAAACAGTAGAATGAAAATGAGGAAGAAACAGAGAGGGAAGGCCGAGCGCGCGTCTAATTTTACTGGGAAGACCTAAGATAGCGTTTCCGTGTGGAACCGCTATCTTTTCCTAAGTGACACTTTTAATAGCGGTTCCACACGGAAACGCTATCTTAGGTGATACCTAAGATAGCGTTTCCCTTAGGGAAACACTATTAAAAGTCCCCCATCACTTTTAATAGCATTTCCACACGGAAATGCTATTAAAGGTGCTTTATTAAAAGTCTATTATGCTGTAGTGAATGTATCTGTTATGGACTTTGTTTCCATTTGATCATTGGGATTTTGTGTGAGCCAATATATCTTTACTGGACTTTGTTTCCAATTTAATGCGATGACTATTGAGGTTATGAGTGATACAATAGGTTATCGACAATAAACTCCATTGATCGCAGTAACTATTGTGTTCTGTGTGAACCAATGAGTTACCATGTGTATGACTTCAACAATAGTTGGATAGTTGTCACAATGGGTCGTATGACTAAGCTACAATAGCTGTTTGAGTGGCTATCATACGAAGTCGGATAATATTTATGCATAACTGCAATACTTATTTGAGTGGTTATGTATCTGTGTACAACTGCAATAGTTGTTTGAGTAGTTGTCATAGAGGGGACATGTGCACAGTTGAAATAGTTGTTTGAGCAATGGTCGCATGAGGTTGAAGTGGATTATCCGAAAATGTAACCTGTGTACTACTGCAATAGCTGTTTGAGTGGTTGTCACAGATGAGTCATGTGAACAGTTGCAATAGCTGTTTGAGCAATGGTCACATGAGGTTGAGATGAACGTGTTTTTGAGCCTGATTAGCTCATTTGAAAGAAGTTGGGATCTCTGGAGATTAGGTATCAAAATAGAGCCTGAATATTGGAGTGTCATGCATTTTGATAAAATGACGATGACTGTCGGGTATAAAACCATTTTAATAAAATTATTCTACTGTTTAGATAATTTTTGTATGCTGTGAATACATGGTATATGTTGTTTGTGTGTCGTGCATGGGGTTGTCTTGTCAAAACTCATATATTGGTAACTCACCCTTGCATATTTGTTTGTTGTTTCCTCTATTGTGTGTGTGTGTGTGTGTGTGTGTGTGTGTGTATATATATATATATATATATATATATATATATATATATATATATATATATATATATATATATATATGAGTACAGATGAACTCCGATGAGACGAACCTGTCGTACTTAAGGATCAGATCCTTGATCTGTGTGAATGCTGACGACAATGGTGAGACTTGGGTGACCAACACGGGAGCCAGGAATGCTACTTACACCGGACTAATTTGTATCGTCGAGGGTAATAATTCAGGGCCTACATCAAGTACGTACCAGACTTTGACGGTGGAGATACCTTTACCACGTTTATGGTTATTTACTGGTTTTCTCGTAGATCAGGAACTGTTAAGTTCCGATACTTCCATAGTTCCAGAAGTAGAGATATCCTCACCGGATATCCCGATAGGAAGGGAAAACCAGGGTGGTCTTCCTAACCGTGATTACTGGTATTGACCAGCTGTAGGACTTTTGGTATCTTATGTAGTAGTGGTATTTTGTTAGTCTGAATATTTCGCTATTGACAGTCATTCTTTTGAATTGTGATTCCAGATTACCGCTACGTTACAATTATGTCTTTATTTTCTTATGTTATGACTTTGGGAGATGACCTGTTATGTTAAGGTCTAAGTGTAAATCTCTTATGATACCTATATATGTTATATAGTTGTATATTATGTTAATGGTGTTGGATTGTATGTGGAGTAAATGAAAACAAAAAATTTTATCACCAATTTTGAAAGGGATAAGTAACTAGAAATTATATTTTCCGAAAGCAACCAGCAACATTTTATTGAGTGTATTCCCGCAACAAGTTACTTAAATGTGATACCCTGAAAAGGGGGTGTCGCAACCAATATATCTATTTTGTCTATTATTAAATGTAATGACTTACTTGTCTATTTATTTGTGAAGGTCTTAGTGGTCTATTTGTCAGTATAGACCTACCGGTCTCTTTATGTTAGATGTTTGCAAGCTTATTTACAAGTGAATGCTTGTGACCTATTTATATATGTGGAGGCATATTTAAATGTATTGTTGAAAAGTAGGCTTTTAAATAGGTCTTCATGTCAGGTCAGGCTTTGAGGTAGATCAAGCTCATGCCTTAAAAATTGGCCTATATCAGACTAATAGGTCAGGCTCATGCCTTAAGATTGAAACATAAGCCAGGGCTATTTATGTTAGGGCCTAACTCGACCTATCATATTCTCACCCTAGTGGTATAGGTTAGACGATTTGTCAGGAGTCAGTGACGTTGTCAGCATTCAATTATGTTCGAGCCATTATTTTATTTAAATAAAAAATTTATTTTTGAAATCAATAAGTTTTGTGACCCAAAATAAGTTCTTAGAACCCAAACTAATGATTTGTTGGGACCCAAAACTTCACTAACCCAATGGGAGTGAGAGGAACCATTGCACTGTTGAGAAATAAAAGATTTATTGACTAACAAATTATTTAATGATTTGATTGAAAATTGAATGACCGATTCTAAAATTATTTGATTGGAAAATATGGTTGAAAAATAAAATGTCTCAATCAAGTCTCAACATAAATGAAAGATTAAGAACACCAAATGCCATTAGAGAGATTCAAGCCATGAATCTTATTCATTTTCCTTCTAATGATAGTTTATGCATGGAAGAAAGAAGTATTCTTTTCCCCAAGCTCAACTCGTTGTTCCGTATATTTTTGGTATCAATGGACCTCCTTCTGAAAAAGGATTTGGTTATTGTCATGTTGCAGCTTGAACTCTAAATTAACAAGAGTCAAAGAATCCACATGTTATAGAGCTCTCTAAATACTTTCATCCTTGCTTCAATATTTTCTTCTTCCTGAAAATATTGCCAAAAGTTTCATGATCAAATCTGATGGATTGTTCCTTAACTTTAGCTAGAGCCTCAACAGGTTTGTCTCAACATTGGTTCTAGACCCCTTCTACCACATGCTGATATTCATCATGGACAATCCAAGCGGTTTCAAAATGAAACAGTCTTGGACCTCTAGCCTGAGGCAAACCACCCAAACGAAAGAAACAGTCCATATGGCTTTAAGGTATTTTCTTTAAACAATATCAGCATGTGGTTGGAGATTATATTTGGAAGCTTGTTAGAGATGCTTTCAATTCAGGAACGTTTGATCCATCTATTGTGGAAACTTTGATCGCCCTTATTCCCAAGGTGGATAATCGAGGTAAATTTAAGAAGTTTCGACCAATTAGCCGTTGTAATATTGTTTATAAAATCATAATGAAGGTGTTGGTTAATAGACTCTGCCCTCTCCTTAATGATCTCATCGGCCCATTCCAAAGTATTTTTCTTCCAGGAAGCGGGACCATTTATAATGCTATAGTGCTCTAGGAAATTATTAATAGTATACATAAATCTAAAAATAAAAATGGTGATGTGGCCTACAAAATTGATCTTGAGAAGGCTTATGATCATGTTGATTGAATTTATCTCAAGACTTGCTTACAGGATTTTGGCTTCCCTGCCATTACGGTTAAATTGATCATGCATTGTGTTACTTCTTATTCTCTCTCGTGAATGGTACTTTCCTAGATGGGAGAAATTAAGGTGACTAGATCTTATGTTTGGAACTCCATCACAACTTCCACGATCCTGATTTCTTTCTCTAGATGGACCATATTCGTTGGATAAGAGATGAGGTGAATGGTCAGTATGAAGCTTTATTCATGGCCTGCTTGGAGGGACCCAAAATTCTCTCGTTATTGGTTAGGAAGCCATCCCTCGTCAAAAAGTCTTAGAATTTGTTCAGAATCCATGCTTGTTTTCATATCTCAAATTCAGTTGCTCATTGGAACGATGCTTTGAGCTTTTGAGATCTATTATAATGCATTTCATGTTATTTATTATATTTTGTCACTTCTTTTGCTTATACGTTATTATCTCTTGATTGCATTTCATGCTATTTTAAGGGAATACCCATATTACTTGTTAGAATGACAGCAAAATTATAGCTTTATTGAGGTGATGATCATCTTTAAGATTTCGCAAGGAGAGCTGGTGGGGCCTTAAAGATACCAATATAATCTTAATGCCAACATTTTAAAAAAAAACAACAATAAATAATTTAATTTGTGTGCCTTCAACGAAAAAAAGAAAGGCTTTGCCGACGATAGAATAATGGGAAATGATTGGAGTGATGGTTGCATAAACTCTAGTCAATCTTCTTGAGACTATTTTATTTGATTTCATTAGGAGCACTGATGGGGTATATGGAATATAAATTTAGCAAAAGGTGAAACACCTCTAGCTTAGAGGTGAAAGTTGGAGACCACAACATACCACAAGTTCACACGGTTTAAATATCTTGGTTCTATTATACAAAATGACGGAGAAATTAAGGGAGATGTAAACCATCAGATTCAATCAGGGTGGTTGAAATGGAGGAAGGCTTTGAGTATTTTGTGTGATAAAAAGGTACCGCTCAAGCTAAAGTAAAATTTTTACCGTGCAGCTATTAGACCGGTGATGTTGTATGGGACGAAGTGTTGGGCAGTAAAAAAATCAGCACGAGAGTAAACTCAATGTTGCAGAGATGAGAATGCTGCGTAGGATGAGTGGAAAAACTAGATGAAATAGGATTAGGAATGATAGCATCGGAGAGAGTTGGGGTAACACCTATTGTAAAAAAGATGGTTGTGTGCTCCCATTATATTAACTTAACTTACTGTCTAAAAAAAACTATCATAATAGAAAATGAATGTTGAAATCCTTCACATTTATTGTTTTTGCTAATAATTTAAAGGTAAAAGGATACGATATATTACCCAATTGACAATGACAATAATGTAACTTGTGGCATCCTCTACCCCGCATATTATTTATAAAACATTTACTTAAAAGAGGTAACATAAAAACATGTATTTATTTCATTAAATAAAAACTTGAATAAAAGGTACCACATTGTAACAACTCAACGTGGAAATAACATAATTTAAAAAAAAATAAAAAATAAACGAAACATAAACATATCCCAACCCCGATGTCACATACAAAGTTGGTATAACCGTTTCGAAATAAATCCTCGGAATACAACTGAAACTGAACTAAAACAACTATGACTAATATAGTCAAACTAAACATCCTAGTTAGAGTTGCGGCTCCTCAGGGTCACTTCTCCACTAGCTGCTCACCGTCCTCTGCATAAAGATACAAACCAACAACAGTCAAAGAGAAATGGGGAGTAAGAAACATGTAAACACGACGACATGGAAGTAGTTAAGCAAGATGATCATACATCATAACATGGCATATCAATATACAACATAACATCAACATAATATAACCATATCAATGTAATACCCCGGTTTTTTTACTGTTCTTTAATATCGAAAAATATATATATTATGTTATATTATTTTAATTGGAGTGATTAATCATCTGAATGTTTATTTTTATTTATCTTTATTTTGTTTAGTTTGAGTAATTTTATTACTCTTTTAAAAATTATTCTATTGGATGCGTTAGCACTGTCTTGTTGCAGTGTAAGCATGCTTGCTAGACAATAATCTTATGTCATTGTCACTATTAGTATTTATTTAGAAAAATATTTTAAATAATATGATTAAAAAGGAATTTATTTTATATTTTATTTTATTTAAATTTAGAGTTGAAGATAAACTGATTTAGAATTAATCAGAGATTAATTTTAGATCATTAATTTTGTTGATCAATTCAACTATCAATCCTTACTCTAATTTGAATTTTGAAATTATGTATTTGTCACCCACTATTTTTAGATTCAAGGGTCAAGATCTATTTCTTTTGTTAGACTCAATTTCAATCACACATTTTACCTACTAAACAAAAGAAAAGAAAATGTAAAATGTTTTACCTTCTGTCTCTCTCTCTCACGCGTGACCAGCCCCCCTTCATTTTTATTTTTGGTTCTTCTTCTTCTCACATAAGACACACCCACCTCTCTCCCTGCAACTTCATTTTCCTCCTCCTCTCAACAACCCGTCATGCCACCGCCTAGGAAGCCGCCGTCCGCCGCTTGCTGACGTGAGGGAAGGGACCGCGTGTCCCTGCACATTCTGGTTCGTCCTCCACAGTGCGAACGCCGCCCTCCACCACGCGAACGCCATCCTCCACCGCGAGACCTCCATTTTCGGTCGAGCTTGACGAAAACAAGTGTAGATTCAATCTCCTTTCAGCCTTTTCTCTCGTTTGGTCCGTTTGGCCTCTGTGTTCGCTGCCATTGCTTTGTCGCCGTCGTGATTACCGCCACGTCAGAGTCCCCACAGCCGTCGCGCGCCGCTCTTCCTTCTTGGCAAGAGGATTTCGTCCTCTCTTTTCTACTCTCTTAGTTTCCTCTGATTTGCATTAGGAACCCTAACCCAAAAATCCCTTTTTGAAACCCTAATTTCTAATTTGGAACCCTAATGCACAAATTGATAGTATTGATTTTAAATTGGGTATGTTAATTTCAAATTCCTCATGCTAATTTCTCAAATTCATGTTTAATTCGGTTTTCCCCCAATTTCACTCAAAACCCCAATTTTCCATCTTATTCTAATTATGAAATTGTTTATGTTTTAGTACAATTGAGACTTTTAATTGATAATTTATAAGTTTCATTTCGTGATCCTCCAATCAAATCGGATTTTCCCCAATTTTGTTTAAAACCACAATCAGTTTTAAGTGAAAAACCTAATGTTGATTTCTTAGTTAAATCAATTACTTAAGTTGTACAAACTTGTGTTTTTTGATGATAAGTTTTTGATTTTTGGTTGTACTTGGTTTGCTATTGACTATGTTGATGGCCAATTTTCATATATGTGGATGTAAGTGTCATGGGTGGAAGAGCACAGGGTACATTTTTGGAGCTGTCTCGAAGTTGTCTACATGCGTTGCGAAGTGTCAGAAGAAATCGAAACATCATATTAGCTTGATAGTTGGAGTTTCATCTTGAGCAGCATCGTTGTGAAATAAAATAACTGTTCAATGCGTTTAGGAGAGGATCTTTCTTGTCTTCAAAGGTAAAGGGAGTCTGCCTGAGGAGTTTATAGTAGTTATGTATTTAACATTATGAATTGTTTGGGATGTTTTATAATATGTTGATTGAATGTGGAAATATCTGTTTATATATGTGTGGATCTGTATATGAATCTTATATAATGTTAAGATAGCAAATAAATAAATAAATATAATATATATATATATATATATATATATATATATATATATATATCATGATGCTGAAATGTTAGAATTGACATATATATATATATGTGTGTGTGTGTGTGTGTGTGTGTGTGTGTGTGGTTATCTGTGTTGTTGAAGATTTGTGAGACTGGTTGAAGCGTGACTTTAGTCATAGCTTATAAATGAGGAATCTTATTTTATCAAAAATCTACGAATACAGAAAAATGGAAATATGAATTTTGGCTTTCTTTGGAAAGAGGAAAGGAAACAGAAAAGGATTGGATTTTCGTTCTGAGATTTCAGACTAGATTCTGATTACTGTGAAGCCAGACTAGCCTTCCTATTGTTAAGGACCTAGAGTTCCGAGACGTCGGACTAGAGTCTGTTGATAAAAGATTTTGAAAAATATTTAGTGAGAGATTTAAACTCATTTGATATTAAAAGTTTGATTAATATGTGAAAAGATGATTTGGCAGACGTGCCTTATTTGAACGTTGTACCTTGATGGACAATGTACCATATGTACGACTACAACAATGGTTGAACAGTTGTCACAAGGGGTCGTATGACTAGCTGCAATAGCCGTTTGAGTGGCTATCATACGAGGTCGGATAATACTTGTGCATAGCTGTAATAGCTGTTTGAGTGGTTATTGCACACATGTCTTTGTACATAACTGCAATAGCTGTTTGAGTGGTTATGTATCTGTATACAACTGCAATAGTTGTTTGAGTGGTTGTCACATAGGGGTCGTGGGAACAGTTGCAATAGCTGTTTGAGCAAGGTCATATGAGGTTGATGTGGATTATCCGAAAATGTAATATGGAAATTTGAAAGTTGACCATTGTGCCTTGAGTTGGGCAATGTGCCATGTATTGTGTTGACCATTGTTTCGTTTGTTGACAATGTGTCATGTAAAGAGCCTGATCAACTCAAACAAAGGGAAGTTAGGATCTCCGGAGATCGTGTTACAAAATGTGGATATTGAAGTGTTAACAGAAAACTTACGAATAAAGTCTTAAATCTGAACAATCTTATGATATGAATATTATTATATTTATATGAGTTGTTACTTTGGTATTTGGGTGCTATTTATATGTTAAATATATGACTGTTGTGTTTAAACTCGTACATTGGTAACTCACTTTTGCAATATAACTGTGTTTTTTTGTGTTGTACTTTGGTACGTGACTGTAGGGTGATGTCGAGGTATTCTCTGCCCAAAATCGGAGGGATTGGTCTCGCCTTTTAAAGAAGGTTGAGTAACTGGAATGACCAAAGAGGTCTTTTCCAGTAAGAGTCCCATAGTACGACCAGCTTAGGTTTTAATACTTTGTTGATTAATGATAGTATGTATGTTTATGGCTCGGAGAGCCTTTATTTTTGGATAGAATGTTTATGGCTCGGAGAGCCTTTATTTTGGATTAAATATAAATATATTAGCAGGTGTTTTGTTTGGGATGTTGAAATTAGAGGGGATTCTGTCGATTTTTTTTGACACTTAAGTACTTATATAAATTATTTTTCCGAAAACAAACCAGCATTTCTTTTTATTTAATAAGTTTTTATGTAAATTGAGTTAGACATTTAATGCCCAAGGGGGGTGTTACATTAGTGGTATCCGAGCTGGTCGAGTCTTTCGGGAACCTTGGGGAATATGTATGTTATGTTTTTGTTGTGTGACCTCTGGTTGGACCTTGCTTGAATTGTTTCCTTGTTGAAACAATGTATGTTGACATAAGTATGTGTGTTTTGATGGGTTCTGATATGGGTGAGAGCTTGTGAAAATCCATGGATATTAGAAGGTACATTGATTGAATTACTTCTTATAAGTAATGTGTTTTAAACACGTAAGTATATGTTTCAGTTTCTGGTTGTAGACTGACTGATTTTGTCTTGTAGGTCAGTTATAGAACCAGGAATTGGACGTGGACGAGGACGAGGACATGGACGTAGTCGCGACCGTGGAAAGGGCCGTAGAGGTGGTCGTATAGCCGGTCCAGGTGATTTCGAAGAAAATTATGAGGATGCTGGTGGAATGGACTATGCAGCACAAGCGATGGCATATGTTGCCGCTGCTATTGCCCTACAGACAGCTGCAATAATTGCTCAAACTCAACAAGAACAGCTTCGTGCTGAGCAAACTACGGAAGGAACAGGTCTGACGGCTTTTAGACGTCAGAATCTACCACAGTTCCATGGAGAGACTGGTCTTGAGAAAGCAGATTTGTGGATACTAAAGCTGGAGAAAATCTTTGAACTGATTCACAGTCCTGAATGAGTTAAAGTCCCCTATGCTACCTTCTTACTCTTGGGAGATGCTGAGTACTGGTGGAAGGGCACCAAACAATTGTTAGTTGCTGATCGTCAGGAAATCACTTGGGATGTGTTCTGCAATGCATTCCTGGACAAGTATTTCCCTCAAAGTGCCAGAGTTGAGAAAGAGCAAGAATTCATGTGTCTACAACATAGGGATCTATCAATTGGGGAATATGCAGCAAAATTGAATCACTTGCTTAATATTTCCGTTTCTTTCAAGCTCAACTCGATGAAAGATGGAAATACGAGAAGTTTGAGGGATGATTGAGATGTGAGATCAAGGAATCAGTGTTACCACTGCAGATCCGAAATTTTCAAAAGTTGGTAGAGATGTGCAAAAAGATGGAGCAAATGAAGAAAGGAAAGGATAACAGAGGTAATGTTGGAGGACCGTCTCGAGTTACAAACCAATTCCAGAATCAGAGAGGGAAGCAAGCCCAGAGGAAACCATACTACAGACCACCCGGAAACAATCAGAACTGACAATCGTACTCTCTAGTTGTTACTGCATCAGGTAGTGGGGGCGAAACCAAAGCCAAGGCCAAGACAGGAGATGTTTCAAATGTGGAGATCAAAATCAGATGGCAGATAACTGCCCTTTTGAAGGAAGGAAGTGTTTCAATTGTGATCAAGAAGGACACTTATCAAAGGATTATAATGCACCAAGGCGTGGATCAATTGCCAACAACGCAAGAACCAATAAACCGACGACTAAGGGGAGAGTTTATACCATGAGTGGTGCCGAAGCTTCAAATTCTGATGATCTCATATAAGGTAGTTTCGACATCACTGGTAAACCTTTAACTGAACTTTTAAATTCAGGTGTAATGCATTCTTTTTCGATGAATTGTGTGAAACATTTGAGTTTGCCTGTTTCTTCCTTATCATATGATGTGATTGTTTCAAACTCCAATTGCTGAACCAATTATTGTAAAATTTTATATGTTTGATTTGTGCTATTGTTCAGGATAGACACCTTCTTGATAAAGGAAGTTTCTCGATGAGACTTAGTCTAGTCACTTTTACTTTTGGGTGGAAGTAATCCAGTCTGAAATTTTGTCAGACTGTTGTTCTTTTAAATCGTTGTGTAGTAAAGTTTTTGTGAAAGAAGGATACTTTATTAGATTCATGTTTGTAAACATGTACAGATCATGTATTTTTACACCCACGAACCTATTAAAGAATCTTTTTATGCACTGGATATTCCTGTATTCATTTTAGATTGACAAAATTCTTCTATATGCTTTCTTATGCAGGTAAGATCAAGAAATTTCAATTCTTGAAGATTTCTTTCCATGACCTAGACCATATCTTGTTGCAGTTCGATAAAACTTGTCACTTTTGATCAATTTTACCTTATATCTTTTCAAAAACGTCATTGACATGTAACCTATCTCATGAGTCATGAGGATGAGTATCTGATTCATATCAAGATATCAGAGTTAGTCGAGCACAGTGAAAAAGGGATAACTTCACGTTTGAGACCTTCCTTGACAAGATGTTAGTGTCGCAATGGATTTCGTTATTGTCGCGACGGTCCCGTCCGGGAGCCGCGAAAAAGGGATATGAAAAGACAGAGGAGTTGCCACTAAAATTTTTATTGAGAAAATCTTAGAAAACCCGATTATTCAAAGGTAAACTGGTCTAAAAAAAAAGGAGAGAAATGAGTTCGGGAGTCGGTTACGTGAATTAAAAAGATTTTTTTTTTTTAGAATGAGATTGGCTAAAACTGATTAAAAGTATAAACTAGAAAAAAACATTTAATATTTTTTTAAAGGGGATTCACTCTTGCACAGGGTTAAAGATAGCAAAGCTATACGATGAACCCTTACAATTCATACAACGCTTGAGAATGAAAAATCATACATCAACATTGTAGATTGTTGAGTGAATTAATAAGATTTTTTTAATTAAAAAAAGGGTTTTTATTTTTTTTTTTATTTTTTTTTGAAAGAAAGAGACAAAAGGGCCGTTTAGGTTACCTACTCCTTAAACCCAATCCAAAAGAACAGATTTAGCCCAAATCAGTTTACCCTAAAAAAAATAATCTAGAAACAAAAAGGCTCAAGAACATTATTTTAGACAAACAAAAAACTTCATCCCCTTTTTCCTAAAAAAGAAAAATAAAAGTTTTGATCCATTAGGCAAAAGAAAAGGCCCATTCCCTTGTCCTAAAAACAAACCCACGACAGTAATAAAATATCAGAAAGGAAAAGCTGTGTGACATATTAGCAAAATATGGAGATAAAAAGCAAAAAAGGTTTAGTTCAAAAGGAGGTTCCCATCTCCTTATTTACCAGCGAGCGTGCAGAGGAGAGGGACCAGGGACGGTTCGCCGTTGGCTTCGAGGCGGCGCGCGGTGCAGGCAGCGGCGGACGGCGGTTCTGTGCACGGTGGGGCCGTGGTGGCTAGAACAGCTTCGTTCGCGGTGGCGTGGCGAACCAGAAACGCGGCGGAGGTCGCGGTGGTCTTCGCGGATCTGGAGGTGGCGCGGCTGTTATGGGAGGAGGAAGAAGGAGATGGGCCGAGTTGTGGGGAGAGGAAGGAGGAAGGTGAGTGTGTGTGACTTTTCTGTGTTTTTTTTTGGCTTTGTTGTTGTTGGATTGTTGAAGAAGAAGGAGAATGAGAGAAGGAAGATGATGCAGGGAGGGAGAAGGAGAAACAGAGAATGAAAGAAAGAAATAAAGAGGTTTTTTTTCGATCTTTTCCTCTTTGGTATCAGAGAGTGTTTTTTGCTGTCATCTCCTTTACTTGTGTTTCTGATTTGGTATTTATAAAGAAGTAGATGAACTCTGCCTCCTCCTTGGGACCAGATTAATGGAGTGTTGCAGTGATTCATCTTCCTCTAGTCCCCTTTCAATTTCCTTTTATGTGTCCATTTTTCTGATCTAGGCACAAACCCGCTTCCCAAGCTCTGAAAACTGCCCAAAAATGGGAGCCTATTTGCTTGAGCCTTGTGCTGTGGTGGAGTGAATTAGTGGAGAAATTTTTTTTCAGAAGAAGTTTGATTTTTTTTTTTGATTTTTTGATTTATTTTATTTTATTTTATTTATCTATTTATTTATTTTATATTTTTTTTCAAAACTTTAATTAAAAAGGCATCCGGACAAAATTAGGTGTTCACAGCTGCCCCTCTTTACTTGTTTCTTATTAGATAATAGGTGTAACCGTAGTTAACCAATTATCGTTATAAGAAATTAGTAAAGACAAGAACTCCAATTTTGTCCGGGTTATTCTGATAAGCAAAGGACCTGTGTTTACAAACCAATTTCCTTTAAAGAATCCACGGGTTGGATCGCCCACTGAGGTTTACACATGAAAACTTGCAGGGTGGATCGTCTGCCGAGCTTAAACAGAAATATAAAAGAGCTTACGGGGTGGATTGCCCGTCAGAAACTCGAGCATAAAGATAAAGGAGCTTACGGGTTGGATTGGCCGTCAGACTCGAACAGAAAGATAAATGAGCTCACGGGGTGGATTGCCCGTCTGAAGCTTGAACTGAAAGATAAAAGCCTACGGGGTGGATTGCCCGTCAGACTCGAACAGAAAGATAAATGAGCTCACGGGGTGGATTGCCCATCTGAAGCTCGAGCATAAAGATAAAAGAGCTTACGGGTTGGATTGCCTGTCTGAAGCTCGAGCATAAAGATAAAAGAGCTCACGGGTTGGATTGCCCGTCAGACTCGAACAGAAATATAAAAGAGCTTACGGGGTGGATTGCCCGTCAGAAACTCGAGCATAAAGATAAAAGAGTTTACGGGTTGGATTGCCCGTCAGACTCGAACAGAAAGATAAATGAGCTCACAGGGTGGATTACCCGTCAGAAACTCGAGCATAAAGATAAAAGAGCGTACGGGTTGGATTGCCCGTCAGACTCGAACAGAAAGATAAATGAGCTCACGGGGTGGATTGCCCGTCAGTAACTCGATCATAAAGATAAAAGAGCTTACGGGTTGGATTACCCGTCAGACTCGAACATAAAGATAAATGAGCTCATGGGGTGGATTACCCGTCTGAAGCTCGAGCATAAAGATAAAAGAGCTTACGGGGTGGATTGCCCGTCAGAAGCTCGAACGGATAGATAAAAGCTTGCGAGGCCATATAGACAAATACAATATATGAATGTCGATTTTGCTCACTGATGGAATGACAATGCGAAAACTCAAATAACTAACTTTCAATTCACAGAATGAATGATGATGATGAGAACCCTTATTAATTTGAACATGATGCAAAAGATTGATGATAAATTAATTCTTCTTTGTTGTTTCCTTTTCATTTTTGGATCCTTGACCTCTTAAAAGCGTCGATCACAGTCAGTCTCGAGGATGAATTAAAAGAAGGCCCATCTTATCGGGGAGATATCTTGCACTTTTGCTTTTGATAGTAGACACCCTTGATGATGATAATTATACCGATGGTTGATTCTCAATATTCCTTTCTTTCTTCATTGCCATTTATAAGGGAACCATCGTGCCCCCCGTGACCTTTCGAGGCTCAAGGAGTTCTAATTATTTTTAAAAAAACATTACTTGTTTCGCATTTCAGTATATACTTTTCAGGATGAATGCACACATACAAATGACAAAAGTTAAGAGAAAGGGACCAAGGTAGCGAAATAAAATAAGGGAAGTCAATGTCCTTATATTTGGATTGAAAAAGGTGTACAAAGCATAAATTGCAAAACATTGCGGAGTAGAATCGCATCTCCTCGGGTGATGTCTCTCTCAATGACTAATGTCAGTATCCCTCATACAATCTTGACTGCTCATTAATTGGATTCGGAGATGTTGTTTGCCCCAGTCTTCATACATTCGAACCTACTGACTGCCCCAGTTCATCGGCTTGACGACACTTCCATTGTTACGTTTTTATTTTTTGAACCCTAACTTTTGCCTAGATCGCCTTTTCAGGTTTTCAGCCTAGCGGGTTGCTCTAACTTTTGCCTAGACTGTCTTTTTCAGATTTTCAGTCTAGCGAGCTTTTTCTCTTTTCATTTTTCATTTTTTTCTTTTCTTTTCTTCTTCTTCTTGGGAAGTGTGTTCAAGCATAATACTTATTGACTGCATCTGAGTTTACAGGGAGTGGAAGATCTTCCCCATCCATCCTGGTGAGAATTAAAGCCCCTCCAGAGAAGGCCATTTTCACAACGTAAGGTCCTTCGTTGTTTGGAGTCCATTTCCCTCGATGATCCTTTTGGATTGGTAGAATCTTTTTAAGCACCAGGTCACCCTCCCGAAACAGTCGGGGGCGTACTTTCTTCTCATAAGCTCTCATCAACCTTTTCTGGTACAATTGACCTTTGGTTCGATGGGCCCGATCACATCCATTCCCCACATTGAGAACGACCAGGGTGCCGACATGACATTCAAGGGAGCTGGCGGCGCATGAACCTTATCAGCATATATTTGACACTTATGGCACTTCTTCGCATAATTAAAGCAATCAGCCTCCATTGTCAACCAATATTGGCCAGCCCTCAAGATTTTTCTGGCCATTGCATGACCGCTCGCGTGTGTTCCAAAAGATCCTTCATGTACCTCCTCAATTATCCGTTTAGCTTCTTTTGTGTCAACGCACCTCAACAACACCATGTCATGATTTCTTTTGTAGAGAATATCTCCATCTAAATAGAAACCCATTGCAAGTCTTCTTAGAGTTCTTTTGTCATTTTCTGAAGCGCCCGGAGGGTATTCCCTTCTTTGGATGAAGCATTTGATGTCATGGTACCACGGTTTTTGATCAGACTCTTCCTTTATCACTTGAAAATATGCAGGATGATCACGGCTTGCCATTTTGATGAGTGGTAGGTTCCTCTCGTCACTTACTTTGAACATCGAGGACAAGGTAGACAACGCATCAGCTAGTTGGTTATCTTCTCGGGGAATATGATGAAATGTGACTTCATCAAACTGCTCAATCAAACCTTTGATGTAATCATGGTACGGGATTAACTTGGCATCTCGGGTTTCCCGTTCCCCTCTTAGCTGGTGGATGACTAATGCAGAGTCCCCATATACCTCCAGTATCCTTGCTTTTGCCTCTATTGCTGCCAAAATCCCTAGTGCACAAGCTTCATATTCGGCTATATTATTTGTACAATCGAAGCAGATCCTCGCAGTGACAGGGAAATAATCATTTTCTGGTGAGATTAAGATTGCCCCGATTCCGTGTCCCAATGCATTAGAAGCTCCGTCAAATAACAAGGTCCACTTTTCTTTTCCTGGTGATTGCTCGCGATCAAACAAAGCCATGATATCTTCATCTGGGAAATCGCATTGCATCGATCCATAATCTTCTACTGGCTAATTGGCTAGATATTCTGCAAGAGCGCTACCTTTTACTGCCTTCTGGGTGACATAAACTATGTCGTATTCTGATAGCAGGACTTGCCAACGAGCAATTCTTCCAGTCAGAGCAGGCTTATCAAAGATAGACTTGATTGGATCCATTTTGGACACCAACCAGGTAGTGTAACACAACATGTAATGCCTCAAACGGCGAGCCGCCCATGCTAAAGCGCAGCAAGTGCGTTCTAGCAGTGAGTAGTTGTTTTCACAACTGGTGAACTTCTTACTTAGATAATAGATGGCATGTTCCTTCCTCCCTGACTCATCGTGCTGCCCCAGTACGCAACCCATAGATCCATCTAGCACAGTCAAATACATGATGAGAGGTCTTCCCGGCACTGGGGGAACCAAAACTAGAGGCTCTTGTAGGTATTATTTGATCTTCTCAAAGGCTTTTTGACAATCTTCATTCCATGTCAAAGCTTGATTTTTGCGCAGCAATTTAAAGATTGGTTCACGTGTCGCTGTTAATTGGGAAATGAACCTGGAAATGTAGTTCAATCTTCCTAAAAACCCACGAACTTCTTTTTCTGTTTGAGGTGCTGGCATGTCGATGATTGCTCGAACCTTTTCAGGATCGACCTCTATTCCTCTTTGACTAACAATGAACCCCAAAAGCTTGCCTGATTTCACTCCGAAAGTGCATTTGGCTGGATTCAATTGGAGCTTGAACTTTCTTAATCGCTCAAAAAGTTTCTGCAGATTATCAACTTGGTCGTCTTCGGATCTGGACGTGGTGATCATGTCATCTAGATAAACTTCTATCTCCTTATGCATCATGTCATGGAATAAAGCCACCATAGCCCGCTGATATGTTTCCCCAGCATTTTTCAAGCCAAAGGGCATAACCTTGTAGCAAAAGGTTCCCCACAAAGTGACGAATGTAGTTTTCTCCATATCTTCAGGTGCCATCTTGATCTGATTATATCCCGAGAATCCGTCCATGAAAGAGAATAATGCACGTTGAGCAGTATTATCTACAAGAACATCAATATGAGGCAGAGGAAAGTCATCTTTTGGGCTAGCTCTGTTCAGATCTCGATAGTCAACACACATTCGAACCTTTCCATCTTTCTTTGGAACAGGAATGATGTTAGCAACCCATTGAGGGTACTTTACAACTTCCAGACCTGCATCCAGTTGTTTCTTGACCTCCTCCTTGATCTTTAAAGACATTTCTGCTTTCATCCTTCGTAGCTTCTGCTTTACTGTAGGACACTCCGGCTTTAATGGCAATTTGTGTTCTGCTACACTGGGGTCTAACCCTGGCATGTCTTGATACGACCATGCGAAGACATATTTATAATCCGTCAACAACCTGATCAACCTGTTCCGCTCCTTTTCTTTCAGGGAAAGGCCAATCTTGACCTCTTTTATATCATCTTCGGTTCCCAAATTGATTAGTTTGCTCGACTCTTCATGGGGCCGAATTTCCATAGCTTCTTGTTCTACCAATCTTAAAAGTTCTGGGGGAACTTCCCCGTCATCATCAACAACCTCTTCAGCATGATCAACGGAATAGTCAAAATTGTATGATGAGTTACTAACACTGTCGTTTTCAAGAGAGTCACTTTCATATCTGCATTTGGGTAATTATCAGGGAAAGATGAACGGTTAAAGACGAGAGACTGCATTTATTGGTGAGGGATGATGAACAAAAACGAAAGTAAAAAGAGAGATAACAACACAAAGATACTGAATGCATGCATTTATTGATAAGTCATACTGAAACTGAAACAAGTAAGCCCATTACAACAAAACTCCTAAAGCCTTGGGCAGAGCTAAAGGATAAGCATTACAAAATTACTTTGAAAAGGACTCTATGGTCCTGGGGAACTCAATGATCTCCCAATTGTTGAGCTCTGTATCCGGAGAGCATGGATACACCAGATTGATACCATGATCGGCAGGATAATCATCTTCAATAGCTGCTGCTTGGTCCAGGAATGCAAACCCTACGCTTCGGAAGCTCTGTCGAATGTCACAGATGGGAACCCTTTCAGCCTCGTATTCATGATTTTCCAGCCGAGCCAACCTCTTTCTTTTCTTCTCCTCTACAACTCTCATCTTGTCGGCCTTGGTGAGTTTGTATCCCAATCCAAACCTGTCCTTGTTCTCAGTGAGCATGAGAATGTCAGCAACGCCTTGGCTATTCTTCGCCAAACTGCTTCCAGGTCGGTATCCTCCTTCGAGCATAACCTTGGCCATCATGATGGACGCTTTAGATGACCGAGGTTTCAAGAGTGGAGCACTATCCCCAACATCAGTGGCATTGGCAATTTCAAGTGACTGGAAGGCGGTCTCGAGAGCTTCCTCGGTAGCTTCAATATAAGGGGTGGTTGATGGCTTGCTTACTAATAGATCCTCCTCTCCAGAGACAATTATCAGCTTACGATCAACAATGAACTTCACCTTCTGGTGCAATGTGGAAGGTACAGCTCCAGATGAATGGATCCATGGTCGTCCAAGGAGACAACTGTATGTTGGTGTGATGTCCATTACTTGGAAAAGTACTTCAAAGGTGCAGGGGCCAATTTGAATGGGCAATTCAATTTCTCCCATGACTTCCCTTCGGGTGCCGTCGAAAGCTCTTACAATCATTGTGCTTGGCTTCATATGAGTTCAATCGAAAGGCAACTTCGCCAGTGTTGACTTTGGCATTACATTCAAAGAAGAGACATTATCAATGAGAACCCTGGCCATGACATTGTCTCGGCACTTCACAGAAATGTGCAAGGCCTTGTTGTGCCCCACACCTTCAGCTGGTATTTCATCATCGGTGAAAGTGACATAATTATCAGCAACTATGTTACCTACAATGTTTTCGAGCTTATCAACTGTGATGTCATGGGAGACATGCGCTTGATTCAACACCTTCATCCGTACTATCCTGTGTGGCTCAGAGTACATCAATAGAGACAAAAGAGATATCCGAGCCGGAGTTCGATTTAATTGGTCCACAACCCTATATTCACTTTGCTTGATGAACTTCAAGAATTCACCGACTTCTTCATCAGATACCTCCTTTTTATTCCCACCCCCGCTTGCTTCCTTGTCATCTAGGATTCCTTCCACCTTCTCTTTCCCTTTTGTGATCCTTTCCTTCCTTTTCTATTTCCACCCTTCGCAATGCCTCCGGAGTGTATATGCGACCACTCCTAGTCATTCCACCAATTCCTGAAATGTTGGTAACCACAGTAGTCCCGTCGAAAGGATTGGGTTGGACCTGCATCTCATACTTCCATGGTACCGCTTTGGTGTCCTTGTAAGGGAAAGTGCTCGGAACTCGGATAACGATTGGTGCTGGCCCACTTGGAACCGGCAAAGGCTTCTTCTCAGTATAGTATATCACCACTGGTTTTGGAGTGACTTGCTCGGGAACTGGTTAAGGATTAACCACAACAGTAAAAGGGGTTATCTTAATTGGGGTTGGGGAAGTTGTAGATTCAACAACCATATTAATGGCACATTCATTTGATCCACAACCAATTAAAATAATCTTCATATCCATTAACTGCTGCACGACTTGCCGAAACTCTGAACAGTTTTCAATCGAATGCCCCATGTTCCCATCAAAGTCACACCTTATCTCTCCATCAAGAGCCTTTTCTTCCGTGATCGGGATTTGGATCAATCCACATTCACACATCTCTCTGAAAACAACTCTCATAGGAGTCTTAACATCGGCCACTTTACTCTTGAGAGTATGTTCCAAGAAACTCTCAATGGCATTGACTCTCGAACTCCCATGATTTGGCATAGGACCCTGTGCTACACTTGGAGCATCCTTCTGAAAGCTCAACCATTTGGCATTAATCAGGTCTTGCACCTTAAACTTCAAAGCTTTACAAGTCTCGGTGGAATGGCCTGTGGCCCCATCGTGATATTCACATTGAGCATTTGGGTCATACCACTTTGGATAAGGAGGGTCTATTGGTCTTGTCGGGATAGGAGTTAGCACGGATTTGCTCACAAGTTGGCGGAATAGTTCGGTGTAGGTCATGGGTATTGGGTCAAAACGCACTGGCTTTCTTTCCGAGCTATACGGTGGTCTTGTTTGGCTGGTGTTTGGGTTTGGATTTTGGGGCTGAACGACTTGAGGTGGCATGGTAGGGTGTGTTTGATGCTGAGGAGGGTATGATGGTCGGTAAGGAGCCATTTGTTGATGGTTAGGAAATTGCGAGGTGGTAGCGATGTATGGCTGGTTAGCTTGGTGATATGGAGGTGGTTGGTAATGTGGGGCGTATTGGGCCTGGAAGGCGGGTGTTTGGTTCGGTCTCCATTGGTTCGGTTTCTTCTGTTCAACGGTTACTGCATGAGCTTCTCCCTCTTTCTTTTTCACAAACGGGACTTTCTTTGAGCCGTTCCCAACTGAATTCTCGGTGATCTTGCCATTCCTCATTCCGCTTTCAATTCTCTCGCCAATGACGACCATGTCAGAAAAATTTGATGACACACTCCCAATCATCCTATCATAGAAGGGCGACTGGAGTGTATCAATGAACATTGCTACGATTTCTTTCTCGGCTAAGGGAGGCTCCACCCGAGCAGCCAGTTCCCTCCATCGTTGTGCATATTCTTTGAAAGTCTCCACGTCCCTTTTTGACATATTTTGGAGTTGCATCCTGTCGGGAGCCATGTCAATATTGTACTTGTACTGCTTCAGGAATGCATCTGCTAGATCTTTGAAGGATCGGATGTGTGCCCGCTCGAGATGCGTATACCAATTTGAAGCTGCCCCGGTCAAACTGTCTTGGAAGAAGTGAATCAAGAGTTTATCATCTTGGGCATGTGACGCCATCTTCCTAACATACATGGTCAAATGGTTCTTGGGACAAGTGGTTCCCCGATATTTGTCAAAATCGGCACCTTAAATTTCGGCGAAATTACAACATTTGGCACCAGACAGAGTTCCGAGGCATCCCGAAGACCATAACTATTTACCCCTTCAATGGCCCGCAATCTTTCCTATAGTACTGCCAGCTTTTCTTTAGATTGGGAATCCCCTCCCGACTGATTCACCGAATCTTCTCCGTACATATTATGGGGAAATGAATATGGCATGGAGGAAGAACCGAAGTTTGGCATCATTTGAGCCCCCTGGGGTCCATAATGTAGGGTGTATTGTGGGGGCCTTGGATTGACAGAAGGTGTCACTATCGGGGTGTTACCATCTGTAGGGCTGACATTTTGTGTTTGCGGTATTCGACAGCATTGGTGGGAATTTGTGTCTGAGTGATGTGTTCGGAGTTCTGAATGCCATCTTGTGGACTGGGGGCTGCTGGTGGTACAAATCCACGAGGCAAACCGTATGGGGGATTGTTCGGGTCAAATGAAAAATGAGTTTGGTTGAGAGGCATCATGGCCCCTGGTTGGTTGAAGCCTTGAACAGGAATCGGAGAAAAACCGGGCGGGATGAGAGGTGTGGCTGGCTGTCCTTCGTTCGAGGCTGGAGGGTTCTCCTCTGTGTTCTTCTCCTTCTGCATTTCTTGTAGGATCTCCATCATCTTAGCCATCTGATCCTTGATTTGACTGACTTCATCCCTGATCTCTTGAACTTCTTCTAGTTGATCCGCCATGGCTCTTGCCTGTGATCGAGTGCGATAAGGGTGTCTCGGAACAATTGTTCAGAAGAGTCACACTGTTTTAATCAGAAAAAGAGTAAGAATATTGCAAAAAAGAAAAAGTTTTGGTGAAAACACCCATGGAGTTATTATTTATTATTCATTTTATTTTTTCTTCTTGAGTTAACACCTTGTGACTGACAAGAGATGGTCCCTCCGTCCCACACAGAGAGCATTGTGCTCATAAGATGAGATGGAGTTGACAACAAATCTGGGGAAAAACATCACTCCACAATATATGTTTTTTTAAACACACTAGCAATGCGAATTCTGAATGGAGACATCCCGACCTACCCTTTGCACAGAAGGAAGAATCCTATAAGGCAAAGATGCAGTTGACAACATACTAAAGGGAGACCATGCTCCACGATAGGTGTCGTCGCAAGTTAAGTGTAAGAGTTGGAGTGCGAAGGAATCATAGAGGCAAGAACAGATTTCATTAGAAGCAACGCATAGATTGGGATTACATCATTGTCAAATCATAATTTTCCAACGTTGTTACAACATTTCATCCTAAAGTCAACAGCTTCGGTCTCTTTCTTTTTAGCCCTCGAGCAAATGATAGTGTGATTTTACATGATGTTTCATATATACTTTTGCATGCATTTTTCATCTAGATTAGGCATTCTTAGTTTGATTTTTATTAGATTTTCCCTTGGAACGAGTGAAGCGGTTTGTGTGTTGTTTTGCAGAAATTGAAGGAAAACTGTGCATATTTGGCTATAATGAAGCTTGGATGATTTTGGAGCTTGAAAAGAGAAGAAATTTAGCCAAGCAGAATTCTGGAGATTCGCCCCGCGAGATACAATTCGCCTCGCGACCCTGAAAGATGACTGTGCCAGGAAGATGCAAACTTTCGGACTCGCCTCGCGAAGACACTCTCGCCTCGCGAGAGTTCAATTTTCCGAAGCAGCAGATTTTAACTTTCACCTCGCGAGAGGCCATTCGCCTCGCTAGCGAGCGCAGAACAGATTGGTATAAGTTGTTGTTTTAGGGCAGAACTGAACAATTTTTGGAGTTTGGAGAGGCTTGGAGAGGCAGACTTGGAGGCTGCGGCTGGAAGAGGGTTCAAACCCTGAAGGGGATGTTTTCCTTGCTCTGGGACTGAAAGAAGATTGGAGGATCCTCCTATGGAGTTTGCTTCATCCCTTCTCTCTTTCTCTCTGTATTCTCTTTTTATGAGTAGTTAAATCCCTGTTGTTGGGATTAGATGTAGCCAACTGATAATCATGTATTTATCTTGACTGATTATTCTATGTTCATGTCTTCATATTAGTGATTAATTTTCTGTGCTTAATGCTTGTTGTGGCTAGCACCCCCATGACTCGATTTGTGTTTTGGTATGCAATGAGGAAGTTCGTATCAGAACTGGAACTGAATTTAATCACCTAGTAACCCTTTCATCTAGGAATGGAGTTAGGTTTACTAGTAATCGCATGATCCCTAATCTTAATGCAAATTCATTAATCTAGGCCATCTAAGGAATTAGGGTCTATTAGTGGGTTTAGGCTCTTGCCATCCGAGGAATCGGGGTTTGAGTAATTTAGTGGATTGATTTTAATATTTGAAGCATGAATGGGAGGTATCTAGTCCTGATATTGCATGAGATAGAGGTTTGGTGAAGTCTAGTCCCAATATATCATTTCTGCACTCCAAGTGTTCGATAAAAGGACAAAAAGATTTTATTTCTTTTCTTTTGTTTATTTTGATTTCTCTTGATTTCTCTGTTTAGTCTAGATAGTTGCCGAGTTTGTGAATTGGTACTTGACATCCAATCCCAGTGGATACGATAACCGGTCTCACCACCGTATTACTTGCACGACTGGGTATACTTGCCCAGATTCTTCAACAAGTTTTTGGCGCCGTTGCCGGGGATTGGTTTTGCCAATATCATTAGTAACAGAGGAGGCAACTAATTTAGACATTTTTATTCTTTTTTATTTTTCTGTATATATTTGATCTTTTTCTTTTGAGTTCTGTTTGTGCAAGGTGGATGCAGTTCATGGACAATCACTATTATCCACCTGATGAGGAAGCCTCAAGTCACGCTTTGGAAGACAACTGTTGTTTGGGAGATTGCATGGATTGATGGATCATGTTACTCCCGCACAAGTTGATGATATGACGGGAAGGCTTATATATAACTTCTCCGAGGAGGATTGGGAAACCTTTTGTTCATATTTGCCACCTCCACCACCGTGTATTGTGATTCCCTTAGAGCCACATGAAGCAGAATTTGAGAAAAATCTTGTTGTGGGAATGGATCAAATTGAAGATGAAGTGGTGATGGGGGATAAGTCACAAGAAGGGGGAGTACTTCCCACAAATCCTTGGGAAGTTGAAGAATGGGAATGGAAGGAGAAAACACCGTTGAAAGCTGCTCTAGAGCAATATTCCCAAGAGCTATCCGCCTCAGAGGCCAAGGCTAGAGCCAATTGTGAGAGTATCGAAGCTGTGAAGCAGAACTTCAAAACGCAAGTTGAGGAGATTTGCAACCAGTTAGTACAAGAGTCACATGAAGCCCAATTTGAGGAAAATCTGGTTTGGGGGATAGTTCAAGATGAAGAAGAAGTGGTAGTGGATTCCACCATGCTTGCTGAGCAATCTGAAATTTCTGCATTGGACAAATATGTTGGCTTGCATGCGTGTGTGGACATTGCAAAACTAATCCCTTCCACTTGTCTGGCAAACTTCCTGGTGCAAATGCCATTTGACCCGCTAGGAAGTAAGTGCATTGTTATAGTTGAAGAGGTCAATGGTGTTTTCACACACTGGCTGGGTGGATTTGAAGATAAAGTTATTTTACTACTACAATCTCCACTCCAAGTTCCATTTGATCCGGGAGGAGGATCCTAGAACTTCAAGCTAGTGACGTTAAAGAAGCGCTTATTGGGAGGCAACCCAAGTTTCTTAACCCTTCTCTTTAGTTATTTTCATTTTCTTAATAATTTTGTTTTTGATTTTAACCTCTTGAATAATTTGAGAAGCTCAAGAGGAAAAATAATAAATTGAGAATTGCCAAGTTTTTCAGGGTAGGAAGGAAGGAAGGGAGAGCAAGAAGACAAGGAGAAGAGCAAAAGGGGCAGAGAGACAACAAAGCCAACACCAGCTACCGCCTCTGTAAGCCGTTCCAATTTTTTATTTTATTTTTATTTTTTTTGTTTTATTTTATTTTTCTTCTCCTCTCTCCCACTTGATTGTTTACATTGGGGACAATGTAAATTCTTAAGCTTGGGGTAGGGGTATTTTGCATTTGCATTTTTCATGTTGCATTCATATAGTTTTGCATGATAGCTTTGCATGATCACACTATTAGATTGCCCTTGCCTGAATTTTGTATCCAATTGTGAGAACTAAGTGCCCAATAATTTGTGATAGTGAATTGTTGAACCCAATTTGTTATTCTTGTGATATGGATGCAAATGAAAATGCTTGAGATAATCGGTGATAGTTGATAATTAGCATATGGTTCTGTAGATTTGTGTTTTTCATTGATTCTGAACTAAAATGTGAGATTTTGAGCCATAAAGGGGTACTCACAAAATTTTACCCCATTCTTTGTCTTAGAGTGGTTATTCCTCTTGGTTTGCTTTCTCTAGAACTTGACTTGAAACCATTTTGAAGCTTAAAAATTTTTGAAAACATTTTTGAAAATGATTGAGGCAATAGGTATTTTTCTGGCCTTCTGAGCTTTGAATGATGAAATGCTACCCCTTAGTTGCCCAATTTTGAGCCTAAAAGAAAAAAATGCTTTTCTTGGTACCTTGAAATATATTGTTGAATGATGTTTGATAGGACCTTCTAAAGTATTACAAAAGGGTAAAAAGGTAGTTGAAAAAGTTTGGGAAAAGAATCAGAAAAAAAATAATTCTCTTGAGTTGAAAAAATCTCCCCTTCTCCAAATAAAAGAAAAAGAAAATAAAAATAAAAATCAATATAGAAGGGGATGACAAAAAGAAAAGTGAGAAATAAAAAGAAAAAGAAAGAAAAGAAAGGTGGAAAGTGAACTGAAACCCAAAAGGTATTTTCGAAGGTCATGCTTTGCAAATGTTGATATGTTGTGTAGCCTTTTGAAATGTCCTTTATTTGATTTCCCCACATAACGATTAATCCCATGGCCCCGTTACAACCAAGTGAAAGACCTCTTGATTCTAAATTGTTTTCATTAATAAAGTAGAGATTTGGTTGATAGTCAAGCCTATGGTAGGATTCATTCCTTGAGGAAAATTGAGTGAAATGTCTTATCCCCTAAACACTTGAGTGAGGTGATAAAAGAGAGCCAAGCAAATGAACAAGCTTGGGGTGAGCTTCAGGTGAGAAAGAGTACCCAAATCAGTGAGAACATGAGTCTAAGGAACCCAAGTCTCTAATTGGACTTGAATTGATTGTCTCTTGCTGAATTGTTTGAATTGCCTATTGCTTGGATCATTTACTCGGGTTCTTAGTTCACTATCCATGCTCTGTTTTGATCTTCTACTGGCCTTAGTGATTGCTTGAGGACAAGCAATTGAATATGCTTGGGGTGATTTGATAGTGTGATTTTACATGATGTTTCATATATACTTTTGCATGCATTTTTCATCTAGATTAGGCATTCTTAGTTTGATTTTTATTAGATTTTCCCTTGGAATGGGTGAAGCAGTTTCTGTGTGTTGTTTTGCAGAAATTGAAGGAAAACTGTGCATATTTGGCTATAATGAAGCTTGGATGATTTTGGAGCTTGAAAAGAAAAGAAATTTAGCCAAGCAGAATTCTGGAGATTCGCCCCGCGAGATACAATTCACCTCGCGACCCTGAAAGCTGACTGTGCCAGGAAGATGCAAACTTTCGGACTCGCCTCGCGAAGACACTCTCGCCTCGCGAGAGTTCAATTTTCCGAAGCAGCAGATTTTAACTTTTGCCTCGCGAGAGGCCATTCGCCTCGCGAGCGAGCGCAAAACAGATTGGTATAAGTTGCTGTTTTAGGGCAGAACTGAACAGTTTTTGGAGTTTGGAGAGGCTTGGAGAGGTAGACTTGGAGGCTGCGGTTGGAAGAGGGTTCAAGCCCTGAAGGGGATGTTTTCCTTGCTCTGGGACTGAAAGAAGATTGGAGGATCCTCCTATGGAGTTTGCTTCATCCCTTCTCTCTTTCTCTCTGTATTCTCTTTTTATGAGTAGTTAAATCCCTGTTGTTGGGATTAGATGTAGCCAACTGATAATCATGTATTTATCTTGACTGATTATTCTATGTTCATGTCTTCATATTAGTGATTAATTTTCTGTGCTTAATGCTTGTTGTGGCTAGCACCCCCATGACTCGATTTGTGTTTTGGTATGCAATGGGGACGTTCGTATCAGAACCGGAACTGAATTTAATCACCTAGTAACCCTTTCATCTAGGAATGGAGTTAGGTTTACTAGTAATCGCATGATCCCTAATCTTAATGCAAATTCATTAATCTAGGCCACCTAAGGAATTAGGGTCTATTAGTGGGTTTAGGCTCTTGCCATCCGAGGAATCGGGGTTTGAGTAATTTAGTGGATTGATTTTAATATTTGAAGCATGAATGGGAGGTATCTAGTCCTGATATTGCATGAGATAGAGGTTTGGTGAAGTCTAGTCCCAACATATCATTTCTGCACTCCAAGTGTTCGATAAAAGGACAAAAAGATTTTATTTCTTTTCTTTTGTTTATTTTGATTTCTCTTGATTTCTCTGTTTAGTCTAGATAGTTGCCGAGTTTGTGAATTGGTACTTGACATCCAATCCCAGTGGATACGATAACCGGTCTCACCACCGTATTACTTGCACGACTGGGTATACTTGCCCAGATTCGTCAACAGCAAACCCTCCACACATTTTCATAAAATCGTCCAGTTCAGAAGGGAGACGAAGCATAGGGTCCACAACGATTTGTTGTTCTGCCTTATCAAAGCTTTGGACAAATTTTTGACTGCAATGCCTTAGCTCCAAACTCATGCTCACATATCTCTTTTTCCATATGTCAATATCTATCCCTCGCTCTCGCGCTTCTTCTCTCCACCACTTCACGGCATTCATTGCTTGAACCACATGATCATGATAATGTTTTGCCGAGGTCCACCCCAAATCGGACTCCTTCTTGATTTTGACCATTAGGATATTTAGTTCTTTGACCTTTTGTACCAACTCATCAGTCATCCTACTTTGTGCACAAATTTGCTTTTGTAAGTTGCTATTGACTCCCCTTTGTCGATCGACCTCCGCCTCCAATGACTTTCTCATACCTTCTTGCTGGATGACTTCTTCTTCTAGCTGACGCTTTTCTTTTCTTAGCCGATGCCTTTCCGTTTTCAAGGACAATACTTTTCTTTCAAGATTTTGGACCTTTGCCATGATGCTTGCTGAGACATTGTCTACATTCATCTGGACTCTTGAGGTTGTGGAGATATCTGCACTCAAATCTTTTAAGTGTTCATTTTCCTTGGCTAACTTCTCACAACGTTTCTGTCCAATGGCTATTTTTAACTCGGTATCTTGCTTTTACTGTTCCATTTCCTTCATTTGTGCTTCTAGAACTTTCAGTTGTTCTGTCATTCGAATTACCAAAGGGGAGTGATCTTTATCTTTCATGCTTTCTGCCTGAAAGTTGACGGGACCTTTCCTTGATTTTCTCCATGCTTCATATTGAGACAATGATTAGGATTGGCCGGCCCGATTGTGTTCTCCCTTCCATCTTCACATCCTTCCATGCATTTCTGACTGATTTTGCCAACAACTTGGTATTTTCTCCATCCTCGTACCGGAAACAGCACCCGCCGAGTTGTTCCTCTCTTGGCACGGTTTGCGTCCAACAAAGCTGTCGTAAGACTATGGCGGGTGTGTAGGATATGCACCCTCTTGGGCCCATCAAAGGAACATTGGGATAGTCACCGCAACTATAAATGATATCTTGTCCCTGCTGACCTTCGTACCAAGGGCATACCCACCTAAAAGAGTCCTTTTCCACTTTGTCAAACTCGCTCTTCCATTCCTCTTCATTTAGCTGTCTTATAGGGATGTTATGGAAGCCTCTTAGTGGATCTGAATGGTGGGTGATATAACCTTTTGCATACATGTGAGTCATGGCCCACACATAGAGCAACTGTGCACAACATCGGAGCTTCCCCTTTGGATTCCACTGGCAAAATTCTAGAGTCAAAAGCGTTTCAGCTAACACTACCGGCACGGGGTTTTTCTTTCTTTCTACTGCGAAGAATACATCCATTGCCGCTTGATCTATCATGTCTAGCGCTGATGGAAATAGGACCAACCTGTATATTGTTAGCGCCAATACCCTCTCAAAGGTTTCCCAATCTTGCTGATCCACTAATTTCTTCAAGTGATTTTCGAGAAGAGTTCGGGTTAACCCTCGTGAGTTTGAGTGCTCGGTCAACTTCACATCATTTTCAGGAAGCCCCAGTAACCCTGCTATGCTTGTAGTGGTCAAGTATTGCCCCAAGTGAAAGTACACGATGGGGTTTTTCTGCATTGGCAACCTTAACGGGCAAGCATATTCTTCGATGGTGGGAGTAATGTCCATGTCTGGCAATTCAAAACATCTGAGGTGGGGGTTCCAATACCAACACAAAGCACTCAAAGTAACAGTCTCAACCGGTATGAAAATTAAGTCCAAGATCCCTCCATACTTCTTGGCGAAGCTTCTTCGACGTTCTTGAGACAAAGATTGGCTCAACTCTTTCAAATTCTCTAATGGGTTCATTATCACCCTGGAGCTCTTGGTGGTGGGAACATTGCTAGTGTGTCTAACTTTTTCCATCTCTTGTAATCAAAGGTGTTATCTCAAACCAAATTATCTGTGGAGGAAATTTTAATTTGTTAATAACATTTGGAAAGCAAATTACTTATGCATGAGAGCGTACCAAGATGCATGAATGAATGACATATTGATGATGCATGGCCTAAAATACTGCATGCATGAACATGCAATATAATAAGAATGAGTATAACAGAATGCATGAATGAGTAGCATGTTAAGGTGCATGTAGAAGATCTTATGATGCATGGGATATAAATGTAATTATTCATGCTGCAGAAAAAAGGCGGAATGCGCTCCCTTTTGTCCTACATGGATCACATCCTAAAGTTGGGACCTCTGAAGTTAGGACCCTATTTTGGTAGGCTGCTAATGGCATTTTATGTGCATGACTTTCGGGACAGGTCTAAACCATTAAACATATGGTCCCCGGATTACCCCCATCTATAAGATGAGGATCCGAATCCATGAACCTCACCACAGGAACAAATAAGTCACAATATGGTAGTCCATGTACCGGTAGCAATCCGAGCGGGAGAATCAATGACTGTCAGGGACGCAAAAGCATCGCAATAACATCACTGAAACCCCTTCTAATCTTATGTCATTCCAAGACTCGGGTATAGAGCCTAAAAGTGTGTGAATATGTGATGGTGATGTGTGTGCTGGGAGCAAGCAAACCTGTTCAAAACCTACTAAAACAAAACTAACCCAAACCTGCAAAAAGGAACAAACAATACCAATACCAAAATTCTCTACCCTAAGGTTGCAAGAATATACAAAAGCAGTTATGTAAGCGTTTAAAAAAAGGAAATAAAACAAAAATGGTAAACCAAATATTTTCAAAGCTGTTTTTTTTTAGAAAAAAAATGCACAACCAACTATGACAGGCTTGACTCTCAAAAGTCCCCAGTGGAGTCGCCGGCTGTCGCGACCATCCCGTCCGGGAGCCGCGAAAAAGGGATATGAAAAGACAGAGGAGTCGCCACTAAAATTTTTATTGGGAAAATCTTAGAAAACCCGATTATTCAAAGGTAAACTGGTCTAAAAAAAAGGAGAGAAATGAGTACGAGAGTCGGTTACGAGTAGAGAAGGTATTAGCACCCTACATTGCCCGTTTAAGAAACGGTACCTCTAGTTAACTGTGCAAAAACATTTTAATAACCTTTTAAATATTTATTTTACCCCAAAAATTATTTACAAGAAAGAATTATATTTTTAAATTTTTATATATTTTTTTTATATTTTTTAATTTTTAATAATTATTATTTTTTGAATTTATTGTTAAAAAAGGAAAAAGTTTAATTTTTTTGATTAATTATTTTAATATAAAAAGAGACACAAAAAATGAAAATTTAGTTTTGGCCCGACAAGATGATTTATCTTGCTCCTACGTATTCCCGGGTGCGATGGGAAACTCAAAGCCACGTAGTTCTCTTTTTAAAAAAAATGATTGGTTGATTAATTTTTAAATTTTTTGAATTTATTTGATCTTTGATTTTTGTTAAAGAAGGGGATTTTATTTTAAAAATAAATTCACTTTCGCTTAGAGTCCAAGATAGCAGTGCTATACGATAAACCCTTACAATTCACACGACACTTGAGGATGAAAGTTCATACATCAACGTCGAAGATTGTTGCGTGAATTAAAAAGATTTTTTTTTAGAATGAGATTGGCTAAAACTGATTAAAAGTATAAACTAGAAAAACAAACATTTAATATTTTTTTAAAGGGGATTCACTCTTGGACAGGGTTAAAGATAGAAAAGCTATACGATGAACCCTTACAATTCATACAACGCTTGAGAATGAAAAATCATACATCAACATTGTAGATTGTTGCGTGAATTAATAAGATTTTTTTAATTAAAAAAAGGGTTTTTATTTTTATTTTTATTTTTTTATTATTTTTTTTGAAAGAAAGAGACAAAAGGACCGTTTAGGTTACCTACTCCTTAAACCCAATTCAAAAGAACAGATTTAGCCCAAATCAGTTTACCCTAAAAAAATAATCTAGAAATAAAAGGGCTCAAGAACATTATTTTAGACAAACAAAAAAACTTCATCCCCTTTTTCCTAAAAAAGAAAAATAAAAGTTTTGATCCATTAGGAAAAAGAAAAGGCCCATTCCCTTGTCTTAAAAACAAACCCACGACAGTAATAAAAGATCAGAAAGGAAAAGCTGAGTGACATATTAGCAAAAAATGGAGATAAAAAGCAAAAACGGTTTAGTTCAAAAGGAGGTTCCCATCTCCACATTTACCAGCGCGTGTGTAGAGGAGAGGGACTAGGGGCGGTTCGCCGTTGACTTCGAGGCGGCGCGCGGTGCAGGCAGCGGTGGACGGCGGTTCTACGCACGGTGGGGCCGTGGTGGCTGGAGCAGCTTCGTTCGCGGTGGCGTGGCGAACCAGAAACGCGGCGGAGGTCGTGGTGGTCTTCGTGGATCTGGAGGTGGCGTGGCTGTTATGGGAGGAGGAAGAAGGAGATGGGCCGAGTTGTGGGGAGAGGAAGGAGGAAGGTGAGTGTGTGTGACTTTTCTGTGTTTTTTTTGGCTTTTTTGTTGTTGGGTTGTTGAAGAAGAAGGAGAATGAGAGGAGGAAGATGATGCATGGAGGGAGAAGGAGAAACAGAGAATGAAAGAAAGAAAGAAAGAGGTTTTTTTTCGATCTTTTCCTCTTTGGTATCAGAGAGTATTTTTTGCTGTCCTCTCCTTTACTTGTGTTTCTGATTTGGTATTTATAGAGAAGTAGATGAACTCTGCCTCCTCCTTGGGACCAGATTAATGGAGTCCTCCTCCTTGGGACCAGATTAATGGAGTGTTGCAGTGATTCATCTTCCTCTAGTCCCCTTTCAATTTCCTTTTATGTGTCCATTTTTCTGATCTAGGCACAAACCCGCTTCCCAAGCTCTGAAAACTGCCCAAAATGGGAGCCTATTTGCTTGAGCCTTATGCTGTGGTGGAGTGAATTAGTGGAGAATTTTTTTTTCAGAAGAAGTTTGATTTTTTTTATTTTTTTATTTATTTTATTTTATTTTATTTATCTATTTATTTATTTTATATTTTTTTTCAAAACTTTAATTAAAAAAGGCATCCGGACAAAATTAGGTGTTCACAGCTGCCCCTCTTTACTTGTTTCTTATTAGATAATAGGTGTAACCGTAGTTAACCAATTATCGTTATAAGAAATTAGTAAAGACAAGAACTCCAATTTTGTCTGGGTTATTCTGATAAGCAAAGGACCTGTGTTTACAAACCAATTTCCTTTAAAGAATCCGCGGGTTGGATCGCCCACTGAGTTTTACACATGAAAACTTATAGGGTGGATCGTCTGCCGAGCTTAAACAGAAAGATAAAAGAGCTTACGGGGTGGATTGTCCGTCAGAAACTCGAGCATAAAGATAAAGGAGCTTACGGGTTGGATTGTTCGTCAGACTCGAACAGAAAGATAAATGAGCTCACGGGGTGGATTGCCCGTCAGAATCGAACAGAAAGATAAATGAGCTCACGGGGTGGATTGCCCGTCTGAAGCTTGAACTGAAAGATAAAAGAGCCTACGGGGTGGATTGCCCGTCAGACTCGAACAGAAAGATAAATGAGCTCACGGGGTGGATTGCCCGTCTGAAGCTCGAGCATAAAGATAAAAGAGCTTACGGGTTGGATTGCCCGTCTGAAGCTCGAGCATAAAGATAAAAGAGCTTACGGGTTGGATTGCTTGTCAGACTCGAACAGAAAAATAAATGAGCTCACGGGGTGGATTGCCCGTCAGAAACTCGAGCATAAAGATAAAAGAGCTTACGGGTTGGATTGCCCGTCAGACTCGAACAGAAAGATAAATGAGCTCATGGGGTGGATTGCCCGTCAGAAACTCGAGCATAAAGATAAAAGAGCTTACGGGTTGGATTGCCCGTCAGACTCAAACAGAAAGATAAATGAGCTCACGGGGTGGATTGCCCGTCAGAAACTCGAGCATAAAGATAAAAGAGCTTACAGGTTGGATTGCACGTCAGACTCGAACAGAAAGATAAATGAGCTCACGGGGTGGATTGCCCGTCTGAAGCTCGAGCATAAAGATAAAAGAGTTTATGGGGTGGATTGCCCGTCAGAAGCTCGAACGGATAAATAAAAGCTTGCGAGGCCATATAGACAAATGCAATATATGAATGTCGATTTTGCTCTCTGATGGAATGACAATGCGAAAACTCAAATAACTAACTTTCAATTCACAGAATGAATGATGATGATGAGAACCCTTATGAATTTGAACATGATGCAAAAGATTGATGATAAATTAATTCTTCTTTGTTGTTTCCTTTTCATTTTTGGATCCTTGACCCCTTAAAAGCGTCGATCACAGTCAGTCTTGAGGATGAATTAAAAGAAGGCCCATCTTATCGGGGAGATATCTTGCACTTTTGCTTTTGATAGTAGACACCCTTGATGATGATAATTATACCGATGGTTGATTCTCAATATTCCTTTCTTTCTTCATTGCCCTTTATAAGGGAACCATCGTGCCCCCCGTGACCTTTCGAGGCTCAAGGAGTTCTAATTATTTTTAAAAAAACATTACTTGTTTCGCATTTCAGTATATACTTTTCAGGATGAATGCACACATACAAATGACAAAAGTTAAGAGAAAGGGACCAAGGTAGCGAAATAAAATAAGGGAAGTCAATGTCCTTATATTTGGATTGAAAAAGGTGTACAAAGCATAAATTGCAAAACATTGCGGAGTAGAATCGCATCTCCTCGGGTGATGTCTCTCTCAATGACTAATGTCAGTATCCCTCATACAATCTTGACTGCTCATTAATTGGCTTCGGAGATGTTGTTTGCCCCAGTCTTCATACATTCGAACCTACTGACTGCCCCAGTTCATCGGCTTGACGACACTTCCATTGTTACGTTTTTATTTTTTGAACCCTAACTTTTGCCTAGACCGCCTTTTCAGGTTTTCAGCCTAGCGGGTTGCTCTAACTTTTGCCTAGACTGTCTTTTTAGATTTTCAGTCTAGCGAGCTTTTTCTCTTTTCATTTTTCATTTTTTTTCTTTTCTTTTCTTCTTCTTCTTGGGAAGTGTGTTCAAGCATAATACTTTTTGACTGCATCTGAGTTTACAGGGAGTGGAAGATCTTCCCCATCCATCCTAGTGAGAATTAAAGCCCCTCCAGAGAAGGCCTTTTTCACAACGTAAGGTCCTTCGTTGTTTGGAGTCCATTTCCCTCGATGATCCTTTTGGATTGGTAGAATCTTTTTAAGCACCAGGTCACCCTCCCGAAACTGCCGGGGGCGTAATTTCTTCTCGTAATCTCTCATCAACCTTTTCTGGTACAATTGGCCGTGACACAGTGCTGCTAATCTCTTCTCTTCGATGAGGTTCAATTGGTCTAGTCGATCCTGGACCCACTCAGCTTCTTCTAATTCTGCTTCTGTCAGTACTCTTAATGAGGGGATCTCTACTTCAATCGGGAGCACTGCTTCCATCCCATAAACTAAAGAATATGGCGTTGCCCCTGTCGAGGTGCGAATAGAGGTACGATAGCCGTGTAAAGCAAAAGGTAACATCTCGTGCCAATCCTTATACGTCACAACCATCTTTTGGACAATCTTCTTGATATTTTTATTAGCGGACTCAACTGCCCCGTTCATCTTTGGGCGGTACGGAGAGGAATTATGATGCTTTATCTTGAAATTTTCGCACATCTCCTTCATCATCTTGTTGTTCAAATTGGTCGCATTATCAGTGATAATCTCACTCGGCAACCCAAAACGACAAATTAACTCTCTTTTGACAAATCTGATCACGACATTCCTGGTCACATTGGAATATGATGCAACCTCAACCCACTTGGTGAAATAATCGATGGCAACAAGAATGAAGCGATGTCCATTTGAGGCTTTTGGTTCGATGGGCCCGATCACATCCATTCCCCACATTGAGAACGACCAGGGTGCCAACATGACATTCAAGGGAGCTGGCGGCGCATGAACCTTATCAGCATATATTTGACACTTATGGCACTTCTTCGCATAATTAAAGCAATCAGCCTCCATTGTCAACCAATATTGGCCAGCCCTCATGATTTTCCTGGCCATTGCATGACCGCTCGCGTGTGTTCCAAAAGATCCTTCATGTACCTCCTCAATTATCCGTTTAGCTTCTTTTGCGTCAACACACCTCAACAACACCATGTCATGATTTCTTTTGTAGAGAATATCTCCATCTAAATAGAAACCCATTGCAAGTCTTCTTAGAGTTCTTTTGTCATTTCTGAAGCGCCCGGAGGGTATTCCCTTCTTTGGATGAAGCATTTGATGTCATGGTACCATGGTTTTTGATCAGACTCTTCCTCTATCACTTGACAATATGCAGGATGATCACGACTTGCCATTTTGATGAGTGGTAGGTTCCTCTCGTCACTTACTTTGAACATCGAGGACAAGGTAGACATCGCATCAGCTAGTTGGTTATCTTCTCAGGGAATATGATGAAATGTGACTTCATTAAACTGCTCAATCAAACCTTTGATGTAATCATGGTACGGGATTAACTTGGCATCTCGGGTTTCCCATTCCCCTCTTAGCTGGTGGGTGACTAATGCAGAGTCCCCATATACCTCCAGTATCCTTGCTTTTGCCTCTATTGCTGCCAAAATCCCTAGTGCACAAGCTTCGTAATCGGCTATATTGTTTGTACAATCGAAGCAGAGCCTCGCAGTGACAGGGAAATAATCATTTTCTGGTGAGATTAAGATTGCCCCGATTTCGTGTCCCAATGCATTATAAGCTCCGTCAAATAACAAGGTCCACTTTTCTTTTCTTGGTGATTGCTCGCGATCAAACAAAGCCATTATATCTTCATCTGGGAAATCGCATTGCATTATCCATAATCTTCTACTGGCTGATTGGCTAGATATTCTGCAAGAGCGCTACCTTTTACTGCCTTCTGGGTGACATAAACTATGTCGTATTCTGATAGCAGGACTTGCCAACGAGCAATTCTTCCAGTCAGAGTAGGCTTATCAAAGATATACTTGATTGGATCCATTTTGGACACCAACCAGGTAGTTTAACACAACATGTAATGCCTCAAACGGCGAGCCGCCCATGCTAAAGCGCAGCAAGTGCGTTCTAGCATGAGTAGTTGGCTTCACAACTGGTGAACTTCTTACTTAGATAATAGATGGCATGTTCATTCCTCCCTGACTCATCGTGCTGCCCCAGTACGCAACCCACAGATCCATCTAGCACAGTCAAATACATGATGAGAGGTCTTCCCGGCACTTGGGGAACCAAAACTGGAGGCTCTTGTAGGTATTGTTTGATCTTCTCAAAGGCTTTTTGACAATCTTCATTCCATGTCACAGCTTGATTTTTGCGCAGCAATTTAAAGATTGGTTCACATGTCGCTGTTAATTGGGAAATGAACCTAGCAATGTAGTTCAATCTTCCTAAAAACCCACGAACTTCTTTCTCTGTTTGAGGTGCTGGCATGTCGATGATTGCTCGAACTTTTCAGGATCGACCTCTATTCCTCTTTGACTAACAATGAACCCCAGAAGCTTGCCCGATTTCACTCCGAAAGTGCATTTGGCTGGATTCAATCAGAGCTTAAACTTTCTTAACCACTCAAAAAGTTTCTGCAGATTATCAACATGGTCGTCTTCTGATCTAGACTTGGCGATCATGTCATCTAGATAAACTTCTATCTCCTTATGCATCATGTCATGGAATAAAGCCACCATAGCCCGCTGATATGTTGCCCCAGCATTTTTCAAGCCAAAGGGCATAACCTTGTAGCAAAAGGTTCCCCACAAAGTGACGAATGTAGTTTTCTCCATATCTTCAGGTGCCATCTTGATCTGATTATATCCCGAGAATCCGTCCATGAAAGAGAATAATGCATGTTGAGCAGTATTATCTACAAGAACATCAATATGAGGCAGAGGAAAGTCATCTTTTGGGCTAGCTCTGTTCAGATCTTGATAGTCAACACATATTCGAACATTTCCATCTTTCTTTGGAACAGGAACGATGTTAGCAACCCATTGACGGTACTTTACAACTTCCAGGAAACCTGCATCCAGTTGTTTCTTGACCTCCTCCTTGATCTTTAAAGACATTTCTGCTTTCATCCTTCGTAGCTTCTGCTTTACTGGAGGACACTCCGGCTTTAATTGCAATTTGTGTTCTACTACACTGGTGTCTAACCCTGGCATGTCTTGATACGACCATGCGAAGACATCTTTATAATCCGTCAACAACCTGATCAACCTGTTCCGCTCCTTTTCTTTCAGGGAAAGGCCAATCTTGACCTCTTTTATATCATCTTCGGTTCCCAAATTGATTAGTTCGCTCGGCTCTTCATGGGGCCGAATTTCCCTGGCTTCTTATTCTACCAATCTCAAAAGTTCTGGGGGAACTTCCCCGTCATCATCAATAACCTCTTCAGCATGATCAACGGAATAGTCAAAATTGTATGATGAGTTACTAACACTGTCGTTTTCAAGAGAGTCACTTTCAGATCTGCATTTGGGTAATTATCAGGGAAAGATGAATGGTTAAAGACGAGAGACTGCATTTATTGGTGAGGGATGGTGAACAAAAACGAAAGTAAAAAGAGAGATAACATCACAAAGATACCGAATGCATGCATTTATTGATAAGTCATACTAAAACAGAAACAAGTAAGCCCATTACAACAAAACTCCTAAAGCCTTGGGCAGAGCTAAAGGATAAGCATTACAGAATTACTCTGAAAAGGACTCTATGGTCCTGGGGAACTCAACGATCTCCCAATTGTTGAGCTCTGTATCCGGAGAGCCTGGATACACCAGATTGATACCATGATTGGCAGGATAATCATCTTCAATAGCTGCTGCTTGGTCCAGGAATGCGAACCCTATGCTTCGAAAGCTCTGTCGAATGTCACAGATGGGAACCCTTTCAGCCTCGTATTCACGATTTTCCAGCCGAGCCAACCTCTTTCTTTTCTTCTCCTCTACAACTCTCATCTTGTCGGCCCTGGTGAGTTTGTATCCCAATCCAAACCTGTCCTTGTTCTCAGTGAGCATGAGAATGTCAGCAATGCCTTGGCTGTTCTTCGCCAAACCGCTTCCAGGTCGGTATCCTCCTTCGAGCATAACCTTGGCCATCATAAGTGGCATTGGCAATTTCAAGTGACTGGAAGGCGGTCTCGAGAGCTTCCTCGGTAGCTTCAATATAAGGGGTGGTTGATGGCTTGCTTACTAACAGATCCTCCTCTCCAGAGACAATTATCAGCTGACGATCAACAATGAAATTCACCTTCTGGTGCAATGTGGAAGGTACAGCTCCAGACGAATGGATCCATGGTTGTCCTAGGAGACAACTGTATGTTGGTGTGATGTCCATTACTTGGAAAAGTACTTCAAATGTGCAGGGGCCAATTTTAATGGGCAATTCAATTTCTCCCATGACTTCCCTTCGGGTGCCTTCGAAAGCTCTTACAATCTTTGTGCTTGGCTTCATATGAGTTCCATCGAAAGGCAACTTCGCCAGTGTTGACTTTGGCATTACATTTAAAGAAGAGCCATTATCAATGAGAACCCTGGCCATGACATTGTCTCGGCACTTCACAGAAATGTGCAAGGCCTTGTTGTGCCCCACACCTTCAGCTGGTATTTCATCATCGGTGAAAGTGACATAATTATCAGCAACTATGTTACCTACAATGTTATCGAGCTTATCAACTGTGATGTCATGGGAGACATGCGCTTGATTCAACACCTTCATCAGTACTATCCTGTGTGGCTCAGAGTTCATCAATAGAGACAAAAGAGATATCCGAGCCGGAGTTTGATTTAATTGGTCCACAACCCTATATTCACTCTGCTTGATGAACTTCAAGAATTCTCCGATTTCTTCATCAGATACCTCCTTTTTATTCCCACCCCCGCTTGCTTCCTTGTCATCTAGGATTCCTTCCACCTTCTCTTTCCCTTTGTGATCCTTTCCTTACTTTTCTATTTCCACCCTTCGCAATGCCTCCGGAGTGTATATGCGACCACTCCTAGTCATTCCACCAATTCCTGAAATGTTGGTAACCATAGTAGTCCCGTCGGAAGGATTGGGTTGGACCTGCATCTCATACTTCAATGGTACTGCTTTGGTGTCCTTGTAAGGGAAAGTGCTCGGAACTCGGATGACGATTGGTGCTGGCCCACTTGTAACCGGCAAAGGCTTCTTCTCAGTATAGTATATCACCACTGGTTTTGGAGTGACTTGCTCGGGAACTGGTTGAGGATTAACCACAACAGTAAAAGGGGTTATCTTAATTGGGGTTGGGGAAGTTGTAGATTCAGCAACCATATTAATGGCACATTCATTTGATCCACAACCAATTAAAATAATCTTCATATCCATTAACTGCTGCACGACTTGCCGAAACTCTGAACAGTTTTCAATCGAATGCCCCATGTTCCCATCAAAGTCACACCTTATCTCTCCATCAAGAGCCTTTTCTTCCATGATCGGGATTTGGATCAATCCACATTCACAGATCTCTCTGAAAACAACTCTCATAGGAGTCTTAACATCGGCCACTTTACTCTTGAGAGTATGTTCCAAGAAACTCTCAATGGCATTGACTCCCGAACTCCCATGATTTGGCATAGGACCCTGTGCTACACCTGGAGCATCCTTCTGAAAGCTCAACCATTTGGTATTAATCAGGTCTTGCACCTTAAACTTCAAAGCTTTACATCTCTCGGTGGAATGGCCTGTGGCCCCATCGTGATATTCACATTGAGCATTTGGGTCATACCACTTTGGATAAGGAGGGTCTATTGGTCTTGTCGGGATAGGAGTTAGCACGGATTTGCTCATAAGTTGGCGGAATAGTTCGGTGTAGGTCATGGGTATTGGGTCAAAACGCACTGGCTTTCTTTCCGAGCTATACGGTGGTCTTGTTTTGATGGTGTTTGGGTTTGGATTTAGGGGATGAACGACTTGAGGTGGCATGGTAGGGTGTATTTGATGCTGAGGAGGGTATGATGGTCGGTAAGGAGCCATTTGTTGATGGTTTGGAAATTGCGAGGTGGCAGCGATGTATGACTGGTTGGCTTGGTGATATGGAGGTGGTTGGTAATATGGGGCGTATTGGGCCTGGAAGGCGGGTGTTTGGTTCGGTCTCCTTTGGTTCGGTTTCTTCTGTTCAACGGTTACTGCATGAGCTTCTCCCTCTTTCTTTTTCACAAACGGGGCTTTCTTTGAGCCGTTCCCAACTGAAGTCGCGGTGATCTTGCCATTCCTCATTCCGCTTTCAATTCTCTCGCCAATGATGACCATGTCAGAAAAATTTGATGACACACTCCCAATCATCCTATCATAGAAGGGCGACTGGAGTGTATCAATGAACATTGCTACGATTTCTTTCTCGGCTAAGGGAGGCTCCACTTGAGCAGCCAGTTCCCTCCATCGTTGTGCATATTCTTTGAAAGTCTCCACGTCCCTTTTTGACATAATTTGGAGTTGCATCCTATCGGGAGCCGTGTCAATATTGTACTTGTACTGCTTCAGGAATGCATCTTCTAGATCTTTGAGGGATCGGATGTGTGGCTGCTCAAGATGCGTATACCAATTTGAAGCTGCCCCGGTCAAACTGTCTTGGAAGAAGTGAATCAAGAGTTTATCATCTTGGGCATGTGACGCCATCTTCCTAACATACATGGTCAAATGGTTCTTGGGACAAGTGGTTCCCCGATATTTGTCAAAATCGGGCATCTTAAATTTCGGCAGAATTACAACATTTGGCACCAGACAAAGTTCCGAGGCATCCCGAAGACCATAACTATTTACCCCTTCAATGGCCCACAATCTTTCATATAGTACTTCCAGCTTTTCTTTAGATTGGGAATCCCCTCCCGACTGATTCACCGGAGCTTCTCCGTACATATTATGGGGAAATGAATATGGCATGGAGGAAGAACCGAAGTTTGGCATCATTTGAGCCCCCCGGGGTCCATAATGTAGGGTGTATTGTGGGGGCCTTGGATTGACAGAAGGTGGCACTATCGGGGTGTTACCATCTGTAGGGCTGACATTTTGTGTTTGCGGTATTTCGACAGCATTGGTGGGAATTTGTGTCTGAGTGATGTGTTCGGAGTTCGGAATGCCATCTTGTGAACTGGGGGCTGCTGGTGGTACAAATCCACGAGGCAAACCGTATGGGGGATTGTTCGGGTCAAATGAAAAATGAGTTTGGTTGAGAGGCATCATGGCCCCTGGTTGGTTGAAGCCTTGAACAGCAATCGGAGAAAAACCGGGCAGGATGAGAGGTGTGGCTGGCTGTCCTTCGTTCGAGGCTGGAGGGTTCTCCTCGGTGTTCTTCTCCTTCTGTATTTCTTGTAGGATCTCCATCATCTTAGCCATGTGATCCTTGATTTGACTGACTTCATCCCTGATCTCTTGAACTTCTTCTAGTTCATCCGCCATGGCTCTTGCCTGTGATCGAGTGCGATAAGGGTGTCTCGGAGCAATTGTTCAGAAGAGTCACACTGTTTTAATCAGAAAAGAGTAAGAATATTGCAAAAAAGAAAAAGTTTTGGTGAAAACCACCCATGGAGTTATTATTTATTATTCATTTTATTTTTTCTTCTTGAGTTAACACCTTGTGACTGACAAGACATGGTCCCTCCATCCCACACAGAGAGCATTGTGCTCATAAGATGAGATGGAGTTGACAACAAATCTGGGGAAAAACATCACACCACAATATATGTTGTCTTAAACACACTAGCAATGTGAATTCTGAATGGAGACATCCCGACCTACCCTTTGCACAGAAGGAAGAACCCTATAAGGCAAAGATGCAGTTGACAACATACTAAAGGGAGACCATGCTCCACGATAGGTGTCGTCGCAAGTTAAGTGTAAGAGTTGGAGTGCGAAGGCATCATAGAGGCAAGAATAGATTTCATTAGAAGCAACGCATAGATTGGGATTACATCATTGTCAAATCATAATTTTCCAACGTTGTTACAACATTTCATCCTAAAGTCAACAACTTCGGTCTCTTTCTTTTTAGCCCTCGAGCAAACCCTCCACACATTTTCATAAAATCGTCCAGTTTAGACGGGAGACGAAGCATAGGGTCCGCACAGATTTGTTGTTCTGCCTTCTCAAAGCTTTGGACAAAATTCTGAATGCAATGCCTTAGCTCCAAACTCATGCTCACATATCTCTTTTTCCATATGTCAATATCTATCCCTCGCTCTCGCGCTTCTTCTCTCCACCACTTCACGGCATTCATTGCTTGAACCACGTGATCATGATAATGTTTTGCCGAGGTCCACCCCAAATCGGACTCCTTCTTGATTTTGACCATTAGGATATTTAGTTCTTTGACCTTTTGTACCAACTCATCAGTCATCCTACTTTGTGCACAAATTTGCTTTTGTAAGTTGCTATTGACTCCCCTTTGTCGATCGACCTCCGCCTCCAATGATTTTCACATACCTTCTTGCTAGATGACTTCTTCTTCTAGCTGACGCTTTTCTTTTCTTAGCCGATGCCTTTCCGTTTTCAAGGACAATACTTTTCTTTCAAGATTTTGGACCTTATCCATGATGCTTGGTGAGACATTGTCTGCATTCATCTGGACTCTTGAAGTTGTGGAGATATATGCACTCAAATCTTTTAAGTGTTCATTTTCCTTGGCTAACTTCTCACAACGTTTCTGTCCAATGGCTATTTTTAACTCGACATCTTGCTTTTGCTGTTCCATTTCCTTCATTTGTGCTTCTAGAACTTTCAGTTGTTCTGTCTTTCGAATTACCAAAGGGGAGTGATCTTTATCTTTCATGCTTTCTCTCGGAAAGTTGACGGGACCTTTCCATGATTTTCTCCATGCTTCATATTGAGACAATGATAAGGATTGGCCGGCCCAATTGTGCTCTCCCTGCCATCTTCACATCCTTCCATGCATTTATGACTGATTTTGCCAACAACTTGGTATTCTCTCCATCCTCGTATCGGAAAAAGCACCTGCCGAGTTGTTCCTCTCTTGGCACGGTTTACGTCCAACAAAGCTGTCATAAGACTATGGCGGATGTGTAGGATATGCACCCTCTTGGGCCCATCAAAGGAACATTGGGATAGTCACCGCAACTATAAATGATATCTTGTCCCTGCTGACCTTCGTACCATGGGCTTACCCACCTAAAAGAGTCCTTTTCCACTTTGTCAAACTCGCTCTTCCATTCCTCTTCATTTAGCTGTCTTATAGGGATGTTATGGAAGCCTCTTAGTGGATCTGAATGGTGGGTGATATAACCTTTTGCATACATGTGAGTCATGGCCCACACATAGAGCAATTGTGCACAACATCGGAGCTTCCCCTTTGGATTCCGCTGGCAAAATTCTAGAGTCAAAAGCGTTTCAGCTAACATTGCCGGCACGGGGGTTTTCTTTCTTTTTACTGTGAAGAATACATCCATTACGGCTTGATCAATCATGTCTAGCGCTGATGGAAAAGGACCAACCCATATATTTTTAGCGCCAATACCCTCTCAAAGGTTTCCCAATCTTGCTGATCCACTAAATTCTTCAAGTGATTTTCGAGAAGAGTTCGGGTTAACCCTCGCGAGTTTGAGTGCCGGGTCAACTTCACATCATTTTCAGGAAGCCCCAGTAACCCTGCTATACTTGTAGTGATCAAGTATTGCCCCATGTGAAAGTACACGATGGGGTTTTTCTGCATTGGCAACCTTAACAGGCAAGCATATTCTTCGATGGTGGGAGTAATGTCCATGTCTGGAAATTCAAAACATCTGAGGTGGGGGTTCCAATACCGACACAAAGCACTCAAAGCAGCAGTCTCAACCGGTATGAAAATTAAGTCCAAGATCCCTCCATACTTCTTGGCGAAGCTTCTTCGACGTTCTTGAGGCAAAGATTGGCTCAACTCTTTCAAATTCTCTAATGGGTTCATTATCACCCTGGAGCTCTTGGTGGTGGGAACATTGCTAGTGTGTCTAACTTTTTCCATCTCTTGTAATCAAAGGTGTTATCTCAAACCAAATTATCTGTGGAGGAAATTTTAATTTGTTAATAACATTTGGAAAGCAAATTACTTATGCATGAGAGCGTACCAAGATGCATGAATGAATGACATATTGATGATGCATGACCTAAAATACTGCATGCATGAACATGCAATATAATAAGAATGAGTATAACAGAATGCATGAATGAGTAGCATGTTAAGGTGCATGTAGAAGATCTTATGATGCATGGGATATAAATGTAATTATTCATGCTGCAGAAAAAAGGCGGAATGCGCTCCCTTTTGTCCTACATGGGTCACATCCTAAAGTTGGGACCTCTGAAGTTAGGACCCTATTTTGGTAGGCTGCTAATGGCATTTTATGTGCATGACTTTCGGGATAGATCTAAACCACTAAACATATGGTCCCCGGATGACCCCCATCTATAAGATGAGGATCCGAATCCATGAACCTCACCACAAGGACAAATAAGTCACAATATGGTAGTCCATGTACCGGTAGCAATCCGAGCGGGAGAATCAATGACTGTCAGGGATGCAAAAGCATCACAATAACATCACTGAAACCCCTTCTAATCTTATGTCATTCCAAGACTCGGGTATAGAGCCTAAAAGTGTGTGAATATGTGATGGTGATGTGTGTGCTGGGAGCAAGCAAACCTGTACAAAACCTACTAAAACAAAACTAACCCAAACTTGCAAAAAGGAACAAACAACACCAATACCAAAATTCTCTACCCTAAGGTTGCAAGAATACACAAAAGCAGTTATGTAAGCGTTTAAAAAAAGGAAATAAAACAAAAAGGGCAAAACAAATATTTTCAAAGCTGTTTTTTTTAGAAAAAAAATGTACAACCAACTATAACAGGCTTGACTCTCAAAAGTCCCCAGTGGAGTCGCCAGCTGTCGCGACTGTCCCGTCTGGGAGCCGCGAAAAAGGGATATGAAAAGACAGAGGAGTCACCACTAAAATTTTTATTGGGAAAATCTTAAAAACCCGATTATTCAAAGGTAAACTGGTCTAAAAAAGGAAAGAAATGAGTACGGGAGTCTGTTACGAGTAGGGAAGGTATTAGCACCCTACATCGCCCGTTTAAGAAACGGTACCTCAAGTTAACTGTGCAAAAACATTTTAATAACCTTTTAAATATTTATTTTACCCCAAAAATTATTTACAAGAAAGAGTTATATTTTTTAATTTTTATATTTTTTTATATTTTTTAAGTTTTAATAATTTTTATTTTTTGAATTTATTGTTAAAAGAGGGAAAAATTTAATTTTGTTGATTAATTATTTTAATATAAAAAGAGACACAAAAAAAGGAAAATATAGTTTTGGCCCGACAAGATGATTTATCTTGCTCCTATATTCCCGGGTGCGATGGGAAACACAAAGCCACGTAGTTCTCTTTTTAAAAAAAAATGATTGGTTGATTAATTTTTAAATTTTTTGAATTTATTTGATCTTTGATTTTTGTTAAAGAAGGGGATTTTATTTTAAAAATAAATTCACTTTCGCTTAGAGTCCAAGATAGCAGTGCTATACGATAAACCCTTACAATTCACACGACACTTGAGGATGAAAGTTCATACATCAACGTCGAAGATTGTTGCGTGAATTAAAAAGATTTTTTTTAGAATGAGATTGGCTAAAACTGATTAAAAGTATAAACTAGAAAAAAAACATTTAATATTTTTTTAAAGAGGATTCACTCTTGCACAGGGTTAAAGATAGCAAAGCTATACGATGAACCCTTACAATTCATACAACACTTGAGAATGAAAAATCATACATCAACATTGTAGATTGTTGCGTGAATTAATAAGATTTTTTTAATTAAAAAAAGGGTTTTTATTTTTTTTAATTTTTTTTTTTGGAAAGAAAGAGACAAAAGGACCGTTTAGGTTACCTACTCCTTAAACCCAATCCAAAAGAACAGATTTAGCCCAAATCAGTTTACCCTAAAAAATAATCTAGAAATAAAAGGGCTCAAGAACATTATTTTAGACAAAAAAAAAACTTCATCCCCTTTTTCGTAAAAAAGAAAAATAAAAGTTTTGATCCATTAGGCAAAAGAAAAGGCCCATTCCCTTGTCCTAAAAACAAACCCACGACAGTAATAAAAGATCAGAAAGGAAAAGCTGAGTGACATATTAGAAAAAAATGGAGATAAAAAGCAAAAAAGGTTTAGTTCAAAAGGAGGTTCCCATCTCCACATTTACCAGCGCGCGTGCAGAGGAGAGGGACCAGGGGCGGTTCGCCGTTGGCTTCGAGGCGGCGCGCGGTGCAGGCAGCGGCGGACGACTGTTCTGCGTACGGTGGGGCCGTGGTGGCTGGAGCAGCTTCGTTCGCGGTGGCGTGGCGAACCAGAAACGCGGCGGAGGTCGCAGTGGTCTTCGCGGATCTGGAGGTGGCGTGGCTGTTATGGGAGGAGGAAGAAGGAGATGGGCCGAGTTGTGGGGAGAGGAAGGAGGAAGGTGAGTGTGTGTGACTTTTCTGTGTTTTTTTTGGCTTTGTTGTTGTTGGGTTGTTGAAGAAGAAGGAGAATGAGAGGAGGAAGATGATGCAGGAGGGAGAAGGAGAAACATAGAAAGAAAGAAAGAGGTTTTTTTTTCGATCTTTTCCTCTTTGGTATCAGAGAGTATTTTTTGCTGTCCTCTCCTTTACTTGTGTTTCTGATTTGGTATTTATAGAGAAGTAGATGAACTCTGCCTCCTCCTTGGGACCAGATTAATGGAGTCCTCCTCCTTGGGACCAGATTAATGGAGTGTTGCAGTGATTAATCTTCCTCTAGTCCCCTTTCAATTTCCTTTTATGTGTCCATTTTTCTGATCTAGGCACAAACCCGCTTCCCAAGCTCTGAAAACTGCCCAAAAATGGGAGCCTATTTGCTTGAGCCTTGTGCTGTTGTGGAGTGAATTAGTGGAGAAAAAAAATTTCAGAAGAAGTTTGATTTTTTTATTTTATTTTATTTATCTATTTATTTATTTTATATTTTTTTTCAAAACTTTAATTAAAAAGGCATCCGGACAAAATTAGGTGTTCACAGTTATGAGTTTACCGAAGATCTTTGAGAGTCTTGTTTAAGTTCGAGTGATCGTGGACTGACTGACGAAGTCGACACCCTTCTTACTTGTTAAGATTCATTGTGCAATGGATAAGTAAACCGAAGAATGTATCAGAGGATTGTTTAAGCTTCATGGAGTATCTTCAGGTATCTTTTCAAATGAAGATCTGAAGTTTATCAACGTTTATCAGTAAAGTCTGCTCTAAGTGTTTAGGCCAAGTTGAGGCTAAGTCCAACTGATCACCCTCAACTCGATGGACAAGTAAGAAATGATCTAATCCTTAGAAGGTAGATAAGGAGTGAGTGTATTACTTAGGTAAGATCATCCTTAGAATAAAATAGACAAAGTTGATATGAGTTTTGTTGAGGTGTAGATGTTACTAAAGGAATATAGAGTAATGATCAGATGCTTGTAGTAAAGATTGGTTGTATGAGTTTGGAAGTTTAAAAATAAAGTGTCTATAGTAATTTCACCTAAGTTGATTCGAATTGAAAGAGAAGAACTCTCGGGTTACCTAAGTTTGCTAGGGGAATTCAAAGTTAATGGATTAGATAATCTTACATTGCTTGGTGTATTTTGATTTCAGTTTATCTTGAGGAGTATAGCGATGTTTTGATTAGGAGACTTGGAATATGTAATTTTGGTATAAACTGGAAATAGTAGGCTTCGTTCAGAGTGGCTAAGACTATAATCGTATATTTTGAGTAGGAAGTTGATGCACATTATGGTAAAGTTAGATTTGATCTTGGTAATAACTATGAGAGTTAGATGTGTGTAAATCAGTTTTTTTTATGGACCAGTAATGGAGAATAAAAGTGATTCAGTTTGATTTTGCTCTTCATGAGAGAGGAATGTGGATCTTAGTTAAATCTTGGTGTTAAAAGTGATAGTTAAGGATGTAGAGGAAAAATTTTCTAATGGATTAGTATTGAATGAAGAAGAGATTAAGTTTTAATTATATATTTCGTGTACAAGAGGTTAACGTAAAGTATTAAATGAGGGAGAGTATGAATTGAGGATAAGTGATTTGATATTGAGGATAAATAGAACGACGATCAAGTATGAATTTCGTTATTAAGTTATGAAAGTCATCTAACGGAAAGTAAATACGGGAAGTATAAAGTAGGATCTTGGGATTAGGATGTAAGTACAAGATCCTGTCTAGTTTTGAGTCATGAAATTTCGAGGACGAAATCTTTTTAAGTGGGGTAGTAATGTAACACCCCGGTTTTTTACTGTTCTTCAATATCGAAAAATATATATTATGTTATATTATTTTAATTGGAGTGATTAATCATCTGGATGTTTATTTTTATTTATCTTTATTTTGTTTGGTTTGAGTAATTTTATTACTCTTTTAAAAATGCTTTATTGGATGCGTTAGCTTTGCCTTGTTGCAGTGTAAGCACGCTTGCTAGACAATAATTTTATGTTATTGTAACTATTAGTATTTATTTAGAAAAATATTTAAAATAAAATGATTAAAAAGTAATTTATTTTATATTTTACTCTATTTAAATTTAGAGTTAAAAATAAACTGATTTAGAATTAATCGGAGATTAATTTTAGATCATTGATTTTCTTGGTTGATCAATTCAACTATCAATCTTTACTCTAATTTGAATTTCGAAATTATGTATTTGTCACCCACTATTTTTAGATCCAAGGGCCAAGATCTATTTCTTTTGTTAGACTCAATTTCAATCACACATTTTACCTACTAAACAAAAGAAAAGAAAAAGTAAAATGTTTTGCCTTTTGTCTCTCTCTCTCTTACACGTGACCAGCCCCCCTTCATTTTTATTTTTGGTTCTTCTTCTCACAGAAGACACACCCACCTCTCTCCCTGCAACTTCATTTTCCTCCTCTCTCAACAACCCGTCACGCCACCGCCTAGGAAGCCGCCGTCCGCTAATCAACCGCCGCTTGCCGACGTGAGGGAAGGGACCGCGTGTCCCTGCACGTTCTGGTTCGACCTCCACAGTGCGAACGCCGCCCTCCACCCCGCGAACGCCATCCTCCGCCACGGGACCTCCATTTCGGACCGACCTTGACGAAAACAAGTGTAGATTCAGTCTCCTCTCAGCCTTTTCTCTCGTTTGGTCAGTTTGGCCTCTGTGTTCGCTGCCATTGCTCTGTCGTCGTCACGATTACCGCCACGTCAGAGTCACCGTAGCCGCCGCGCGCCGTTCTTCCTTCTTGGCAAGAGGATTTCATCCTCTCTTTTCTACTCTCTTAGTTTTCTCTAATTTGCATTAGGAACTCTAACCCAAAAATCCCTTTTTGAAACCCTAACTTCTAATTTGGAACCCTAATGCCCAAATTGATAGTATTGATTTTAAATTGGGTATGTTAATTTCAAATTCCTCACGCTAATTGCTCAAATTCATGTTAAATTCGGTTTCCCCCAATTTCACTCAACCCCAATTTTCCATCTTATTCCAATTATGAAATTGTTTATGTTTTAGTACAATTGAGACTTTTAATTGATAATTTCTAAGTTTCATTTCGTGATCCTCCAATCAAATAAGATTTTCCCCAATTTTGTTTAAAACCACAATCAGTTTTAAGTGAAAAAACTAATGTTGATTTCTTAGTTAAATCAATTACTTAAGTTGCACAAACTTGTGTTTGTGATGATAAGTTTCTGATTTTTGGTTGTACTTGGTTTGCTATTGGCTATGTTGATGACCGATTTTCATCTATGTGGATGTAACTGTCATGGTTGGAGGAGCAGAGGGTACATTTTTGGAGCTGTCTCGAAGTTGTCTATATGCATTGCGAAGTGTCAGAGGAAATCGAAACATCATATTAGCTTGATAGTTGGAGTTTCATCTTGAGCAGCTTCGTTGTGAAATAAAATAACTGTTGAATGCGTTTAGGAGAGGATCTTTCTCGTCTTCAAAGGTAAAGGGAGTCAGCCTGAGGAGTTTCTAGTAGTTATGTATTTAACATTATGAAATGCTTGGGATGTTTTTTAATATGTTGATTGAATGTGGAAATATCTGTTTATATATGTGTGGATCTGTATATGAATCTTATATAATGTTAAGATAGCATATATATATATATATATATGTGTGTGTGTGTGTGTGTGTGTGTGTGGTCATATGTGTTGTTGAAGATTTGTGACTGGTTGAAGCGTGACTTTAGTCATAGCTTATAAAGGAGGAATCTTATTTTATCAAAAATCTACGAATACAGAAAAATGGAAATATGAATTTTGGCTTTCTTTGGAAAGTGGAAAGGAAACGGAAAAGGACTATATTTTCGTGTTAAGATTTCAGACTAGATTCTGATTATTGTGAAGTAGGACTAGCCTTCCTATTGTTAAGGACCTAGAGTTCCGTGACGGCGGACTAGAGTCTATTGACAAAAGATTTTGAAAAATCTTTAGTGAGAGTTTAAAACTCATTTGATATTAAAAGTTTGATTAATATCTGAATAGATGATTTGGCAGACGTGCCTGATTTGAATGTTGTACGTTGATGGATGATAAGCCTTTGACTTATCTAGTTTTATAGCTAGTGAGGCCACGGTTTCCGTGCTAAAAGTTCGAGTTTAATCTCGTTTTCGCCCAAATTTGGCTTTAATTGTCCTCAAGCAACATTTTGAGTCTTTTAATTAGTTTTTAGGATAATTTAGTTATTTTTTAGTCAAATAAAGCATTTAATGCTACTTTTCTTTTTTGGTTAAAAATGAAGCTCAAGGGAACTTGGGGAATTGAAGAAAACAAGCTAAAAGGAAAATTTCATGGTCTCGTCGGCTCGTCTCGCAAGCCAGAGCTACAGACTGAATAAAAAAAGACAATCTTTCATGCTTGCCTTGCAAGCCTAATTATTCGCCTGCGAACGAGCGCAACCCACTGACCACACGATCACCATTTGATTGAAGCAGGGAGAAAGGATTTGCTTTGCCAATTTAAATCTTGGTCAACGTAAATAATAAAAATATAAGGGATCCACATTATAATTGGAGGCCAACGTGAAGATCAAAGACTTGCAGGGGAGCCACACAAATTTAATGACATGTGAAGCATCAAGCAAGAAAGAATTGGGTTTGTTTACAATTGAAGTAGGGCCCGCGTCCATTGATAGAAGACTTTTAAATTGGAGTTGAAATTGGATTGTGAAGTGCAGAAAAAGTCACGTGGGATCAATTTATGCATAGGCCCACATCCATATAGAATTGTGTCAGCAAGAGAGAACATGGATAATGGAATTGAAGTAAAAAGATTGAAACAGATTTTGGAAATAAAGATGAGATAAGGTGTATGCACTATTGGAGATATATAGAATCCTTATTCAATTGGAAGGGGATTTTTATTTTGCAATATAAAAGAGGTGCAGCGCAGCAGAACAAAAAGAACCAAGCAGAGCGCAGGGGCGCAAGTCACAGAACTAGAAGGGGCGCAAGTCAGTACCAATACCATAGTTTAAATTTCTTTTTCTTCCCTGTTTTTCTTGGAGTGGTGTCTCCATTAATTTTACGATTATTTTCTGTTTTCTTTACAATTATTTAGTTATGAATATGATGAGGAGCTAATCCTCTTTCTCTAAGATAGTATTTGGTATCTGGAATGTTTTATTTCCAGGTAAACTACATTCCTGGGAATAAAGTTTTCCTCCTTCACACATGGGAATAGAGTTTTCCCAAGTTTATAACTATCATTCACTAATTTTATTCCCGGAAATATTTTATGCCTGGGAATAAATTTTTAAAACTTGTAACAAACACGAGAAAACTTTATTCCCATGCTAACATTCCCGAGAATACTTTTTTAAAACTTATACCAAACACTACCTGAGGGAACTTGAATTAAGAACACTGTTTCAATATTGCTAGGAATAGAATAGGAAAGCGGTGCAATCGCTATAAGGGAACCTAGAACTTAATGAATCTAATTGTGGGTTGAATAGATTGGGAAATTGACAACTTGCAATTGTAAATAATTCCTTTTGAAAATCGGAAGTGACATTAGGATAATTGAGGGTTCCTGGTTGACAAAGAAATTAAATTTGAACATAGGGATAAGGAGATAAACACTTGGGTAACTTGCTTGATAGGATAGGTGGATTCGTAACCTTAGAGCTCACTATCATAATTTATATAATTGATTAGATAACTCTTTTTATCTTGTTTAATTTGTTATTTGTTTGAGATAACTGATTTATCCCAACAAACTCTCTCGTTCTCTCTCATCTTTGACTTGGTCAAATATTAGTTATCTTCTTCAAATTTTGATAAATTGGTCACCCAATCCTTGTGTTCAATACTCGGTAATTACTTACTGTTTTAATTATTACTTGCTTCAATCCGGTACACTGGTCGGAGCCCAACATTGGACAATGTACCATGTGTACGACTACAACAATGGTTGGACAGTTGTCACAAGGGGCCGTATGACTAGCTGCAATAGCTGTTTGAGTGGCTATCATACTAGGTCGGATAATACTTGTACATAGATGCAATAGCTGTTTGAGTGGTTATTGCACAAGTGTCTCTGTGCATAACTGCAATAGTTGTTTGAGTGGTTATGTATCTGTGTACAACTGCAATAACTGTTTGAGTGGTTGTCACAGAGGGGTCATGTGAATAGTTGCAATAGCTGTTTGAGCAATGGTCACATGAGGTTGAGGTGGATTATCCGACAATGTAATATGCAAAGTTGAAAGTTGACCATTATGCCTTGAGTTGGACAATGTGCCATGTATTGTGTTGACCATTGTTTCGTTCGTTGGCAATGTGTCATGTAAAGAGCCTGATCAACTCAAACGAAGGGAAGTTAGGATCTCCGGAGATCGTGTTAGCAAGTGGATATTGAAGTGTTAACAAAAAACTTACGAATAAAGTCTTAAATCTGAACAATCTTATGATATGAATATTATTATATTAATATGAGTTGTTACTTTGGTATTTTGGTGCCATTTATATGTTAAATATATGACTGTCGTGTTTAAACTCATATATTGGTAACTCACCTTTGCAATATATCCGTGTTGTCTTGTGTTGTACTTTGGTACGTGACTGCAGGTGATGTCGAGGTGTTCTCTGCCCCAAATCGGAGGGATTGGTCTCGACTTTTAAATAAGGTTGAGTAACTGGAATGACCATGGAGGTATTTTCCAGTAAGAGTCCCATAGTATGACCAGCTTAGGTTTTAATACGTTGTTGATTAATGATAGTATGTATGTTTATGGCTCGAAGAGCCTTTATTTTTGGATAGAATGTTTATGGCTCGGTGTTGTGACTCCGGCAAGTGTACCGGGTCGTCGCAAATAATAAAAATAACACGGTAAGTAATTACCGAGGTCGAACTCAGGGATTGGGCTACCAATTCGACTAATCCGCGGGAAATCCGATGCGTTCGGTCAAGTTACGGAAGAAGGTGGTTGAGAGAGAAGATTAATAGCGAAATTCAATTAACAATCTAAATAAACTAATTAACTAAAAATCAGAAAACTAAAATGTCCAAGGTCACAAATCCACCTACCCAATATGTACACCCAAGTGATGATGAATTCCTCCCTAGGTTCAATTGCAATGTCAACCGGGACCCCTAATTTCTCCTAAATCCACTCTCGTGCTCATTAGGACGTATTCGACGATTAGATTAATTACTTACTAGGTCTCATAATCCTAATCTCGAATTCTGTTAATTCATGTTCCCTATAAGGTCGCACCGATCTCCTACTCACTCTCGTGCAATATTCGATCGATGATCCTAATTCAAGTTCTAAACGTGAATCGCTGACTAAGCCTCATCAACGTTAACAAGTCAATCACGCAACACATATGATTAACACAATCAAATCAGAATTAGAAAACCAGAATTGAATTAAAGGAGAAAGACATACATCATATCGGATTTACATCGCCATGGGTGGCTTCATCGTTCCCTCGGACGAGGGGGATTAGTTCCTCATGCTCATAGACAAACACTCGGACACAATCACCATCGTAAAATAAAAAGAAACGAGAAAAGGAGACGCAGCTCCAAGGAGAAATAAGGATTCGAAACTACTGCCCTTAACCTAAGTGGAAAACTGGATCCCTCCCGATCTGATCTGCAACAGCCTTTAAATAGGATTCCTGATCTGCGCTCGTTCGCTAGGCGAGCAGTCTTTCGAGATGCGAGAATTAAAATTGGCGCGCTTTCAATTTGAACTCTCGCGAGGCGAAAGTGTGTTCGCGGGCGAGTCTTCAATTTCAGGTCGTGACCTTCATCACTACTGGGGCCGTGATGGCCTCTGACTTCCAAGTCTTCATTCTCTCGCGAGGCGAGATGTCTCTCGCGGGGCGAGTCTTCAAACCTCAAACTGTTCACGGGTGTGGTCCTCATTACGGCTTGGCCGTGATGGTCTCTGTCTTGCAGGTCTTCATGATTCGCGGGGTGAGAAGAGTCTCGTGTGGCGAGACAGAAATGTTGACTTTTGCTGCTTTGTTGACCTTCAGTCTCGCGACGCGAGAATACACTCGCGGGGCGAGTGTCTCCAGACTTGCAATTTCCACTGCTTTTCGACTTTCCTTGACTCCCGGAGCTTCACTTATTTAATCTGAAACAACACAAGCACCCACAAGCGTAATTCTATTCAAAATAACCTAAAAACTACACAAAAGACGCAAAACGAGTCAAAGTCCAACTTAGGAACAAAACAAGGCAAATTTGGGCGAAAACGAGTGTGAACTCGAATAAATTGGCACATAAACCTTAGTTCATCTAGTCATAAAACTAGATAAGCCAGAGGCTTATCAAAATATCCCAAACTTAAACCTTGCTTGTCCCCAAGCAAGCTTAAAACTCAAAAACGACTCAAGACTTGGCAAGCCTAAAGGAATCAATCGATTTCGCACAAATTTAATGCAACTTTACAAAACAATTTTTCTTCAATGATCTCCCCCCTACATTAATGTAATCCCCACATTCATCTACTTTAAACAGTTGAGAATTTATCATTCATGCCATCATTACTCTAAGTTGAGGCTCAAAGATACACACAAAGGAAGATCACCTATTTCAAACAATTGCCTTCCTCACAAGGGTTTGTAAAATTTCACTCATTCGCTCAATTCGTCAAGGCTTTCAACTTTTTCACTCATTTTCACTTATCAAGAGCACTTCCCATGAATTTGATTTTCATCTCAAAAGTAGTTCCCACGAAAACATGTATGCAACATCAGAAGGTCTTTTAAAGGTTGTAATGGGGCCTGGCTCAGGGTAGGATAATGAAGGATATTTAGGCTTAAGTCCCTAGGAACTAAGAGAGCATGAGCAGTTGACATACATTCCACTCTAATTCCTTTTTCCATTTTTCTTTTTGTCTCGGGTGACTACAGCCTTTTTCCTTGCTAATCTTTTGATTTGCCCCTTTTCCTTTTGGCAATTTATTTTGAATATTTTTTTTTCTTTTTTCTTTTTTGTTTTTTTTTGCCTTGGGTTTCAACCTTTATTTTTCTTTTTCTCACCCCAAAATGACATACCTCCTTGTAGCCACCCCAAACTTAGTTTCTCACAACCTTTCTGTTGCTCATTTCCATGCTCTCCTAATCCTAAGATTGGGTTAACATGGTTTTTCAGATTTTGGCTCGTAATGTAGGGTCATCAAGAAACAATCGGTCAATTGGGCTCAATTTGGCTAACTAGGAATCATTCATCAGGGATGGTCCTTTTTAGGCCAAGTGGTTTTTCAAAGAAAATTGCCTAAATCATTTGATGCAACATATAAACATGCAAACCATGAAGAGATTCAAGCAAATTCGGGAAAGTGCAACTTAACAGTGATTCACACATTCAAAAACATAGTTGGAGGCTCAAATTCATCACCTGGACATTTTACAAATTGTTTGACCGAGATACGATTCCTAGTGTGTGCACCCCCTCACCCCAAACTTATCATAAATCAAGTAATCACAATAAAATCCTCAAGGTTCAGTTTTCAATTTTTAAGTGGGGATCAACTTTTCTACTTTTATAACCTATGGGGAAATCATCAATGGTCAAATCAATTCATGCAATCAATCTAGCTCAATCTAATTAAAATCCAACAAGCTTGCCGACACGAGATTCATACAACAACTCTTGATCTTCTCAAATTATTCAAGAGTGACAGATAAAAACAAAACGAAAATAAAAAACAAAACAAAAGTTAAGAGAAGAGAGGGATACCTAGCTTGGGTTGCCTCCCAAGAAGCGCTTGTTTAACGTCCCGAGCTTGACTTATTAAGAAGCATCCACCTGGATCCCATAGTCTGTGGTACAGGGGCCAAGAGATGCTTATCATGTGAGGTCTTCCACCCGGATCAAATGGTAATTGGAGTGGAGATTGTAGCAGCAATATGACTTTATCATCAACTCCACCCAGCCAGTGTGTGAAAACTCCATTGACCTCTTCAATTATGAACTCACTTCCTCTCGGGTCAAATGGTGTTTTCACGAGGAAGTGTGCTAGACAAGTGGGAGGGTCTAATTTACCGGTGTCCACACATGCATGCAAGCCAACATATTTATTTAACGCATCAAAATCAGGTTGCTTGGCAAGCATGGTGAACTCCTCTCCCACCTTATTTGCATTTTGTTCTCTAACCCCTTGCTCCGGTGCCTTGTCCCTTGCCAACTCCTCTTCCTCTGGTTGCTCTTCCTCAACATGTGGTAGTTCTTCCTCAACTCCCTGAGAACTAGTTACATCCCAGTCATATCCCAACACCCCACTGCTTCTAGTTGTTGTGGCATCGCATAGGTTCTTAGGGTGGTTCTCGGTATCACCTGGGTGAGTGTCTAGGAGAGGCTCATTTAGTTGTTTTGACAGCTGGGCAATCTGCATCTCTAGATTCTGAAGTGCCATCCCTGTATGAGTTACCAACTTGTCAATGGCTGCGTTTGTATTGATTGACACTTTCTCAAGTGTCGCACTCAACTTCTCAAGAGCCAACTCCCAAGGTTGTGGTTGCCAACTCTGTTGAGGTTGTTGTTGCCAATTTTGTTGAGGTTGTGGCTGCCAGGCTAGACCATCGTCAGCATTACTCCAAGCAAAATCCGGATGGTCTCTACTCATATCACCCCAATACTGATTCTGACTCACGATAGTTGTTCAGGGGGCACGCTTTGTCATTATGCCATGGTTCCACATATACTTGAGGGAAGTAGAACGGACAACTCCAAGTGTCATGGTTCCCATCACAATATTCGCAACCCGGAAGCATTCCTTCGTGTACCTTGCATACAAAACAAGGCAAGACCAAGTGGAATCAAAGAAGTAGAGAGAGATAGTAGAAAATAAAAAATAATAAAAATAAAAATAAAATAAGAACAAAAATAACTTAACCAAATAATCAAACTCCCCTAAAATCAGAAAAATTAGTTGTGCCAATCCCCGGCAACGGCGCCAAAAACTTGTTGTGACTCCGGCAAGTGTACCGGGTCGTCGCAAGTAATAAAAATAACACGGTAAGTAATTACCAAGGTCGAACTCAGGGATTGGGCTACCAATTCGACTAATCCGCGGGAAATCCGATGCGTTCGGTCAAGTTACGGAAGAAGGTGGTTGAGAGAGAAGATTAATAGCGAAATTCAATTAACAATCTAAATAAACTAATTAACTAAAAATCAGAAAACTAAAATGTCCAAGGACACAAATCCACCTACCCAATATGTACACCCAAGTGATGATGAATTCCTCCCTAGGTTCAATTGCAATGTCAACCGGGACCCCTAAATTCTCCTAAATCCACTCTCGTGCTCATTAGGACGTATTCGACGATTAGATTAATTACTTACTAGGTCTCATAATCCTAATCTCGAATTCTGTTAATTCATGTTCCCTATAAGGTCGCACCGATCTCCTACTCACTCTCGTGCAATATTCGATCGATGACCCTAATTCAAGTTCTAAACGTGAATCGCTGACTAAGCCTCATCAACGTTAACAAGTCCATCACGCAACACATATGATTAACACAATCAAATCAGAATTAGAAAACCAGAATTGAATTAAAGGAGAAAGACATACATCATATCGGATTTACATCGCCATGGGTGGCTTCATCGTTCCCTCGGACGAGGGGGATTAGTTCCTCATGCTCATAGACAAACACTCGGACACAATCACCATCGTAAAATAAAAAGAAACGAGAAAAGGAGACGCAGCTCCAAGGAGAAATAAGGATTCGAAACTACTGCCCTTAACCTAAGTGGAAAACTGGATCCCTCCCGATCTGATCTGCAACAGCCTTTAAATAGGATTCCTGATCTGCGCTCGTTCGCGAGGCGAGCAGACTTTCGCGAGGCGAGAATTAAAATTGGCGCGCTTTCAATTTGAACTCTCGCGAGGCGAAAGTGTGTTCGCGGGGCGAGTCTTCAATTTCAGGCTGTGACCTTCATCACGGCTGGGCCGTGATGGCCTCTGACTTCCAAGTCTTCATTCTCTCGCGAGGCGAGATGTCTCTCGCGGGGCGAGTCTTCAAACCTCAAACTGTTCACGGGCGTGGTCTTCATTACGGCTTGGCCGTGATGGTCTCTGTCTTGCAGGTCTTCATGATTCGCGGGGCGAGAAGAGTCTCGCGTGGCGAGACAGAAATGTTGACTTTTGCTGCTTTGTTGACCTTCAGTCTCGCGACGCGAGAATACACTCGCGGGGCGAGTGTCTCCAGACTTGCAATTTCCACTGCTTTTCGACTTTCCTTGACTCCCGGAGCTTCACTTATTTAATCTGAAACAACACAAGCACCCACAAGCGTAATTCTATTCAAAATAACCTAAAAACTACACAAAAGACGCAAAACGAGTCAAAGTCCAACTTAGGAACAAAACAAGGCAAATTTGGGCGAAAACGAGTGTGAACTCGAATAAATTGGCACATAAACCTTAGTTCATCTAGTCATAAAACTAGATAAGCCAGAGGCTTATCACTCGGAGAGCCTTTCTTTTGGATTAAAATATAAATATATTAACAGGTGTTTTGTTTGGGATGTTGAAATTACAGAGGAGACTCTGTCGATTTTTTTTGACACTTAAGTACTTATATAAATTATTTTTCCGAAAACAAACCAGCATCTCATTTTATTTAATAAGTTTTTACGTAAATTGAGTTAGACATGTAATGCCCAAGGGGGTGTTACATTAGTGGTATCAGAGCTGGTCGAGTCTTTCGGGAACCTTGGGGAATATGTCTGTTATGTTTTGGTTGTGTGATCTCTGGTTGGACCTTGCTTGAATTGTTTCCTTATCGAAACAATGTGTGTTGACACACAAGTATGTGTGTTTTGATGGGTTCTAATATGGGTGAGACCTTGTGAAAATCCATGGAGAGTAGAAGGTACATTGATTGAATTACTTCTTATAAGTAATGTATTTTAAACACGTAAGTATACGTTTCAGTTTCTGGTTGCAGACTGACTGATTTTGTCTTATAGGCCAGTTATGGAACCAGGAATTGGACGTGGACGAGGACGTGGACGTAGTCGCGGCCGTAGAGGTGGTCGTATAGCCGTCCAAGTGATTTCAAAGAAAATTATGAGGATACTGGTGGAATGGACTATGCAACACAAATGATGGCAGATGTTGCCGCTGCTATTGCCCTACAGACAGCTGCAATGACTGCTCAAACTCAACAAGAACAGCTTCGTACTGAGCAAGCTACGGAAGGAAGAGGTCTGACGGCTTTTAGACGTCAGAATCCACCATAGTTCTATGGAGACACTGGTCCTGAGAAAGTAGATTTGTGGATACAAGAGCTGGAGAAAATCTTTGAACTGATTCACAACCCAGAAGGAGTTAAAGTCCCCTATGCTACCTTCCTACTCTTGGGAGATGCTGAGTACTGGTGGAAGGGCACCTGACAACTGTTAGTTGCTGATCATTAGGAAATCACTTGGGATGTGTTCCGCAATGTGTTCCTGGACAAGTATTTCCCTCAAAGTGCCAGAGTTGAGAAAGAGCAAGAATTCCTGTGTCTACAACAGAGGGATCTATTAATTGGGGAATATGAAGCGAAATTTGAATCGCTTGCTAAATATTTCCGTTTCTTTCAAGCTCAACCTGATGAAAGCTGCAAATGCGAGAAGTTTGAGGGAGGATTGAGATTTGAGGTCAAGGAATCATTGTTACCACTGCAGATTCGAAATTTTCAAGAGTTGGTAGAGATGTGCCGAAAGGTGGACCAAATGAAGAAAGGAAGGGATAACAGAGGTAACGTTTGAGGACTATCTCGAGTTACGAACCAATTCCAGAATCAGAGAGGGAATCAAGCCCATAGGAAACCATACTACAAACCACCTGGAAACAATCAGAACTGATAATCGTACCATCCAGTTGCTACTGCATCAGGTAGAAGGGGCCAAATGAACAAAAGCCAAGGCCAAGACAGGAGATGTTTCAAATGTGGAGATCCAAATCACATGACAGATAACTGCCCTTTTAAAGGAAGGAAATGTTTCAATTGTGATCAAGAAGGACACTTATCAAAGGATTGTAATGCACCAAGGCGTCGACCAATTGCCAACAACGCAAGAATCAATAAACCGACTGCTGTGTTTAAACTCATATATTGGTAACTCACCTTTGCAATATATCTGTGTGGTCTTGTGTTGTACTTTGGTACGTGACTGCAGGTGATGTCGAGGTGTTCTCTGCCCCAAATCGGAGGGATTGGTCTCGACTTTTAAAGAAGCTTGAGTAACTGGAATGACCATAGAGGTCTTTTCCAGTAAGAGTCCCATAGTAAGACCAGCTTAGGTTTTAATACGATGTTGATTAATGATAGTATGTATGTTTATGGCCCGGAGAGCTTTAATTTTTGGATAAAATGTTTATGGTTCAGAAAGCCTTTCTTTTGGATTAAAATATAAATATATTAGCATGTGTTTTGTTTGGGATGTTGAAATTACAGAGGAGACTCTGTCGAATTTTTTTTCTGACACTTAAGTACTTATATAAATTATTTTTCCGAAAACAAACCAGCATCTCTTTTTATTTAATAAGTTCTTACGTAAATTGAGTTAGACATGTAATGCCCAAGGGGGGTGTTACATAAGTGGTATCAGAGCTGGTGGAGTCTTTAGGGAACCTTGGGGAATATGTTTGTTATGTTTTTGTTGTGTGAGCTCTGGTTGGACCTTGCTTGAATTGTTTCCTTGTCGAAACAATGTGTGTTGACACACAAGTATGTGTGTTTTGATGGTTCTGATATGGGTGAGACCTTGTGAAAATTCATGGACAGTAGAAGGTACATTGATTGAATTACTTCTTATAAGTAATGTGTTTTAAACACGTAAGTATACGTTTCAGTTTCTGGTTGCAGACTGACTGATTTTGTCTTATAGGCCAGTTATGGAACTAGGAATTGGACATGGACGTAGTCGCGGCCGTAGAGGTGGTCGTATAGCCGGTCCAGGTGCTTTCAAAGAAAATTATGAGGATGCTGGTGGAATGGACTATGCAGTACAAGCGATGGCAGATGTTGCCGCTATTGCCCTGGAGCATACCGCAATGACTGCTCAAACTTAACGAGATCAGCTTCGTGCTGAGCAAGCTGCGGAAGGAAGAGGTCTGACGGCTTTTAGACGTCAGAATCCACCACAGTTCCATGGAGACACTGGTCCTGAGAAAGAAGATTTATGGATACAAGAGTTGGAGAAAATCTTTGAACTGATTCACAACCCAGAAGGAGTTAAAGTCCCCTATGCTACCTTCCTACTCATGGGAGATGCTGAGTACTGGTGGAAGGGCACCAGACAACTGTTAGTTGCTTATCATTAGGAAATCACTTGGGATGTGTTTCGCAATGCATTCCTGGACAAGTATTTCACTCAAAGTGCTAGAGTTGAGAAAGAGCAAGAATTCCCATGTCTACAACAGAGGGATCTATCAATTGGGGAATATGCAGCGAAATTTGAATCGCTTGTCAATTATTTCCGTTTCTTTCAAGCTCAACCTGATGAAAGCTAGAAATGCGAGAAGTTTGAGGGAGGATTGAGACTTGGGATCAAGGAATCAGTATTATCCCCATAGATTCAAAATTTTCAAGTGTTGGTAGAGATGTGCTGAAAGGTGGAGCAAATGAAGAAAAGAAGGGATAACAGAGGTAATGTTTGAGGACCGTCTCGAGTTACGAACCAATTCCATAATCAAAAAGGAAATCATGCCCTGAGGAAACCATACTTCAGACCACCTGGAAACAATCAGAATCGACAATCGTACCTTCTAGTTGCTACTGCATCAGGTAGTGGGGGCCAAATGAACCAAAGCCAAGGCCAAGACAGGAGATGTTTCAAATGTGGAGATCCAAATCACATGACATATAAATTCCCTTTTAAATGAAGGAAATGTTTCAATTGTGATCAAGAATGAAACTTATCAAAGGATTGTAATGCATCAAGGCGTCGACCAATTGCCAACAACGCAAGAACCAATAAACCGACTGCTGTGTTTAAACTCATATATTGGTAACTCACCTTTGCAATATATCTGTGTTGTCTTGTGTTGTACTTTGGTACGTGATTGCAGGTGATGTCGAGGCGTTCTCTGCCCCAAATCGGAGGCATTGGTCTCGACTTTTAAAGAAGGTTGAGTAACTGGAATGACCATGGCGGTCTTTTCCAGTAAGAGTCCCATAGTACGACCAGCTTAGGTTTTAATAAGTTGTTGATTAATGATAATATGTATGTTTAAGGCTCGGAGAGCCTTTATTTTTGGATAGAATGTTTATGGCTCGGAGAGCCTTTCTTTTGGATTAAAATATAAATATATTAGCAGGTGTTTTGTTTGGGATGTTGAAATTACAGAGGAGACTCTGTTGAATTTTTTTTTCTGACACTTAAGTACTTATAAAATTATTTTCTGAAAACAAACCAGCATATCTTTTTATTTAATAAGTTTTTACGAAAATTGAGTTAGACATGTATTGCCCAAGGGGGGTGTTACAATCAACATGTCATCTCAACCAACATATGCTATGCGGTGCAACGCTACTCCGCCACTCCGTTATGAATGTGGATCCAAACTATCTCAGGAAGGCAACTTCGGAGTTACATATCCACATTGGCCAAAAAGGAGCAACACCGGCAATCCACCAAACCCTGGGTGAACCCCTTGGATACCCGACGCATCATAACATGGGTGCGCCACCGCGGGGGCGCATGGTTCACCAAACCTTGGGCGAACCACCCGAGACTTGGCCATATCACCGTACTCTAGGACGACCCCCCTATGTTGAACTTCCCCCACTAACAACTTCAACGTTTGAATGCGCATGAGCACAACAACAAACAAGGAAACCACCTCCTTTGCTCGGGCCAATAACCACCCTAGACTTATCACCACCATCAACATCAACACCTTAACCATTCTGGGTCAAGGACCCTTAGCCAAAAGCACTAAGGTTCAACTCATCAACACCTCGACCAAAACGCATCGAGGCCACTTTGGCCGAAAAGCACCAAAGCGTATCAACGTATGGTAACCCACTGGGCACCGGCTTAACCATCTTGTTATTCTTGTTTATCTTAATTGGTTTTTAATTAAGTTATCTAACTGTCTTTGTCCGATTGGTGTATTATCATATCAATGGGGACATTTGGGGAGGAACACCCCTTTAAACCTTTAATCTCAGATTATGTCCTGGAGGGGAAGCACGGTCGTGCTTTCACTTAAGTGAAGCATAGTCGTGCTTCCTATTATGCACGACCGTGCTTGATGCACGGTCGTGCTCCTGCTCTGTACGACCTTGCTTAAAGCGCGACCATCTTCCACATTCAAACTGGGAGCACGGGCGTGCTCCCTGTTCAGCACGGCCGTGCTCCTGGAGCTGGTCGTGCTGTTATGGGCAGATTCATGGTGTTCTTAGGGTTAAAATCTCCCTAAACACTCTTAAATCAGTTCCTAGGGTCTTAACTAAACCATTTGGAATCAACCCTCACCTCTCACTAACAGTTCATGTCTTATGAGATATTTGAGAAATTATTCCCTTAATCATTACGTTAATTAAGAGTCCTAAATTAGCCGGTTAGGGTCTCATTAACATGTTCAACAATGACAACATAACTCAGCCAATCAACATTCGACCAATCAACAGTCAGCCAATCAATGCATAACAATAACAACAACTTAACAATCATATTCATATCATGAACAGATTCAACTATTTATACATCATTGGCATATATCATGTAATTATAAACAATAGGCATACCATTAACCAACTAGCAATTATAGAAATTAACTCATACAACCAGGCAGATCATGGCATCAACAACAGTTTATGCATAGTCATAATCAAACATAACATGACATTAATAACAGTTAACAACAATATATAACAGGGCTATGGGAACCCCTCATCTTATGCTACCCCCTTGCCTAATGAATACACTATCCTTCTCCCCATACCTGGTATGAAGAAACTGATAATGATAATGCAACCGGTAACCTACGCGTTCCTCGAGCGACTTAGTTAGCTTTCCAAGCATTGGTCAAATAGAAAGGGTTAACCAATTAGTTCCCAAATCTAAAATAATAGAGAAGGAAACTCTAAAGGGAAGGAACCGTTACCTATGGGGATCAACACCGACGAACTAGACGTTCCCAAGAGTCTCTAAAGCTCCAACAATGCAATGGGTTTAGAGAAAATAGGGAAGAAAGGGTTGATAGCCGCACTAGGGTTTATGTTATACAAAAATAGGGTTTAAAAATGCAAACCCTCGGTTACTGTACCTTTTTTATAGGCTGCAGACCTAAACACGACCGTGTACCCCATTAAGCATGGGTGTGCTTAACTCAGCGTCTCCGTGACGCCAAGCCCTTGCATGGTCGTGCTTCTCATCAAGCACGGGCATGCTTGCCAATCACCTGTATGGTCGTGCTTCTTATTAAGCACGACCATGCTTGTGATCCAAACTGCCACAAGACACAGCCTTGAGCACGGGCGTGCTGGACATGAGCACGTCCGTGCTCATGTACCAGAAAGGGATTGAAGCCTAACAATCTCACTTAGCCCTCAACAACAACTCTAAGCTAAGTCGTAAGGCTTAAACAATCAAACAAAGCGCTTAACGAAAAACGGGGTGTTATATAAATCCTCATGAAAATTTAAAAGAGAAAAATACAAATTTTATTTAGCTTTTCCCCGGATTTTTCGCAGGATTCACTCAAACTTGTCAATCAACACACGATTCTTGCTGTTTAGGCATTTTGGGTCATCTTTGGATACCATCATATACATGTAGCAAAATCCGCATCCCACCAGGACTAATTCTGGTAGCTCATCTTCTGAAATACCACCAAGATCTTCTTCATTAGAATCTACTGAGGAAGACGGGTATGCTCCTTAAGATGATGATGGTGATAATACCCGTGAACTTGACCTTGGAGGTGATAGTTTCTGTTTTAAATCAGCACCCAAATCATGCTTATTCATCTTTGTCTCAATCATTGCTTCCTCTGAGGTTGGTTTGACCTTTGAATAAACAAACAAGTATATAAAAATTATGTAAAATTTAAATATCTTCGGAAAAGGCATATATGACCAAATCTCCGTATAAATTGAAAAAAATACTAGTGGATAGAGTGATAGACTATAAGTACATCGTTCGTAATAATTGAAGAGAAGAAATAAAAAAAAATCTAGCATTTAATTTTAATCTGTCAAATAAACAAAATCACAAATTACATATATGCCAATGGAATGAATAAAAAAAGAATGTACCTCCAAGTTAATTTCAGGTCTTGTAGAAAAATAATATTGATTTTGCGATTCAGTGGGTGCTAGTTGATTGAGGTCAAGAGACCTACAAAGTTGTTTTCCAAGATGATCCAAGCTAATGTTGTGCTGAAAAACACTAGCATTAGCATCATTCCTCAACATATTACCTTATTCATCTTTCTTAATAGGAATGCCTTGAACTTGTTGTGATTTTCCCACGAAGTTTTCCATCGCCGAAAATTATACTGGTTAAGGTGATGTCTAAAAATCTCTGTGGGAGCACGTATAAATACTAATCAAATATGGTTTCGGAGCACAGACTTGAAAAAGGGAGGTTTGGGTTTACCACTTAGCCCCAAATTTTGAATAGCAGTTACTACTTTTACTAATTTTTTATTTAATTAAAATATGATAAAAATTCAAATATAAGAGGTGTGTGGACGGAACGGAACAGAACCAGATATTTTGTAATGTTCTCTTTGGTTTCACCTCTTTGGATTATGATCGTCCGTTTTTTTAAATCTCGTGTTTTCATCTTAAGTTATAAGAAAGAAAGACACCAAAGCAAATTTGTTTTTGTCTGTAGGGTCCATTTGAATTTGTTTTTGTTTCTTTCTCTCTTATAACACAAGAGAAAAAAATTAAAGGATCTTAATCTCACTTCTTTTAGTGGAACCAGAAATGTTTCTCTTTTAATTCCATTTCTTGTTTTGTTCTATGACAAAATACATTAAACACATACATATCGTATGTCCTACTTGTCCTATTAATACATGTCTACAAACACTACCAAAATGATCAAAATATGGTTCATCTAGATACTAAGGCTATGTTTGGTTTATCATTGCAAATGTACTTTTGCGTCCAAAAGTATGTTTGCACCAAATGAATTCTATAGATACTTTACTCTAAACATATGTTTGTATCTTCTCAACTGTAAACCAAACATATACTAAAACTCCAAATATAAAAATGTAAAGAAGTTTTAATAAGAAAAGTGCCATCAAAGCCTTTTCTCATTAAATGAGATCAGATATATTAAAAATGTTATAAATATTTGACAAAGATTGTCTATTACAACTATCATCCTTTATGCAAGCTATCTAAAGAAAAAAATTTGGTACAAAAAAAATGAGACTTATTAAAATTTAAGAAAATGACATATATAGGCCCGTTTGAATGTGTGACACCCAGGGCTGATGAGGGCGGGGAGTGGTCATCGGTGCAAAGAAGGCACTAACCAGGAACGGTTCCTGGCAGGCTTCTAGGCGGAAGGACACATGAATGAACCTATTACACATCAGAATGAAGGGGATCCTGAGGCTGTGTAGGTATAAGACTATACAGTTGAGGAAAACTTATAAGAATTGATTGGTACTACCCATATCAACAAGATGCATCTTCTTTTAGGAAGCTCATCACTTAAGAACTCCACAGTTAAGTGTGCTTGGCTTGGAGCAATTATGGGATGGGTGATCTCCTAGGAAGTTTTCCCAGGAAGCGTGTGAGTGAGGACAAAGCATACTGAAAAGACATGCGTTGGTCTGTGGGGACAGTCGTCAATCCATAGAGCAATCAAGGATGTTAAATATGGTATCAGAGCGACACCTCTCCCAGTTCGGTGTGGTTCAGGGACGAACCAAGAGGAAGCTGGTGGGCATGTGACATCCGGGGCAGACGAGGGCGGGGAGTGGTCGTCGGTGCAAAGAAGGCATGAATAAGGAGCGGCTCCTGGGAGGCTTCTTGGCGGAGGGACACATGAATGAACAATTACACACCGGAATGAGAGGGATCCTGAGGCTGTATAGGCGTGGGACTATATAGTTGAGGATGGCTTATAAGAATTGATTGGTACTACCCATATCAACAAGATGCATCTTCTTTTCGGAAGCCCATTACTTAAGAACTCCACAGTTAAGCGTGCTTGGCTTGGAGCAACTCTGGGATGGGTGACCTCTTGGGAAGTTTTCCCATGAAGCGTGTATGTTGGTCTGTAAGGACAGTCGTTAATCCATAGAGCAGCCAAGGCCATTACAGAATGGGCTTTAAAAAAAAGACTTCCATGATGTAGAAGTATAATCAGAAGCTATTATTAGAAGTAGAAGCTATTTTGCGTTCGGAGGAACTTTATAAAAAGGGATTTTATGAAATTTATTATAGGGACATTATTGTCTAATAAAACATGACTAAGTCTCATTCTCTCTCTTCTATTCCTTCTCCATTTTTAGAAGCTAGGAATTGTAGCTTATTAAAAAGTATCAATATGTGTTTTTTCACTGCTTTTACTTTTTTTTAAATAAAAAAAACTCATCCAAACACCTATATTTTTCATAAAAACAACTTTCATTTAAAAAATAAGTGTTTTTTCTTAGAAAAAACTCATCCAAATAGGCTCATAAAAGACGAAGAAATATAGTAGGATAAAATCTAAGGGGCTGAAGAGTAGAAGTGGAGTCGAGTTTAAATTTTGAACTATTTTTGTCTAAGTAAAAAATGAAGCCCAATTGTAGTTTCATATATGGAAAAAGTTTAACAACTGTTGTAATTATGAGAAAAAACAAAACACACGTCATGTGACTTGGTCGCGCTGTCGCGCACGCGCCAAAAAGGACGAGCGGGTTTAAAACTGTAGTCTAGTGCGACAACTCGGATGTCGTCTCTCAAGGACTCTGATAATATTATCTTTCACAAAAATCAGTTTTGGGGGGGTTTGGATTGGAGTGCAAATAAGAAATAAACAAAACAGAGCAATCAAAAACAGGGCAGTTTAAAGGAGATTATCAATTATCAAACAACGATTAATCTACTGTCAAGAATTCCCAACTATCCTTGGTTAATGTAATCCCAAGCCCTAAGCAGATTCTAATCCCCTTTCAGTTATAGTAACAACTAACAACATAATTGCTACTATGGATGCAAATTCCTATTCCCGAAATAACAAACGGGATTAAGCTCTCATGATCGAACGATCATGAATGAACACACGCGAATTAACAAACGCGATTATGTATAGGAAATTAACATCACTGAAACAAATCAATACAATATTACACACTCCTGAAATAACAAACAGAAATACGAAATATGGTATTGAAAAGGGAAAAGCAATTAAAATAGGGATTACATAACCTCAAGTATATAGGATCCTCAAACAGTAGACTAATCCTAGGACTTAGTGCTCCATGGCAGAAACGAAATCACAGAGAAAAATGTATATCAGAAAATTGGAGAAGCAAAAGTCTTTACAAATTGTTCAGAACAGCCTTTTATACACAATCAGAATTCAGATGGCTCGCGAGGCGAGCACACATTCGCGAGGCGAATTTCATGAACAGTCAGCAACCTTTGGCATTCTCGCGAGGCGAAGTGATGCTCGCGAGGCGAGGATATGAAGAGTTTCTCCTTACGCCCGTTATGGCCATCAGGGCCTAACCGTGATGCTCTCTAACTTCCAGATTCGCGAGGCGAAGGGATGCTCGCGAGGCGAGATTATTCAGCTTCAAAACTGCCACGGCCATGACCTTCAACACGGGCAAGCCGTGATCGTCTCTGACTTTTTCAGGTTTGCAAGACTCGCGGGGCGAGACCTTCTTCGCGAGGCGAACCAGAGACTTAGCAATTTCTTGGAACAGTCAGGCTTCGGGGTCGCGTGGCGAGCGTGTCCTTCGCGGGGCGAGACCTCTGTTCTTTATTTTCTCAGCTTCTACTTAACCTGAAAGTAAGGAAATAACCATAAGTGTATTATTTTGACTTAAAACTAGCTAAATTAACTTAAAACTACTCTAGAGACTCAAAACCTTGCTTGAGGACAATCTAATCTAATTTGGGTTAAAATACGATATAATTTGCACAAAACCCTGGTCATACTAGCTATAAAACTAGATGAGCCAGAGGCTTATCAAAATACCCCAAACTTAAACTTTGCTTGTCCCCAAGCAAACTAAGACTCAAAAAAAATCAAAAAGACTCAAGACCTGGCAAGCTCAAAAGATTCAATCAACATTGCACACATTCAAGCAATACATCAAAAACAGTTTTTCTTCATTGTTTCCCCCTTTTCAAACAGAGCAATCCCCACATTCATTTATTCTAAACATTTGAGAGTTTCATCATGAAAACAATCAGAAATCTAAGCAGGGGATCTAAGTCACACACAAGAGGGAGATCACCAAATCCAAACAACTGCCTTCCTCACAAGGGCATTATTTGTTCACTCAGTCACTCAGTTTATGTCAGGCTAACAACTTGCACTCAGTTTCACTTTTCAAGTACACTTCCCAAAAATTTGCTTTTCATCTCAAAATGGCTCCCACAGAAAACATGCAAGCAACATCAGAAGGTCTTTTATGGGTTGTAATGGGGCCTGGATAAGGGTAGGATATACAAAGGAACTAAGCTGAAGACCCTAGGAACTAAGAGAGCATGAACTATATTTACACCTTGAAATTCACTCAAGTTCCTTTCTTTATTTTTTTCTTTACACTTCTGGGTGGCTACAGCTCTTTTTATTTCTTTTTGGCATTTTTGTATTTTTTTTTCTTTTTTTTTTCAACATTTGTACACTTTTTCTTTCACAAGCTTTTGGCTCCAACTTTTTCTCTTTTTTTATTTTTTTCAATCCCAACAACATATTACACCTTGCAGCCACCCCAAACTTTGGTTTCTTGCACCCACTCTAAGATTACATGCTCTCCTAATCCTAAGATCGGGTTAACATGGTTTTCCAGATTTTTGGGCTTATAACCTTAGGTTATCAAGAACTAACAGGCTAATAGGCTCAAAGGGGCTAACTAGGGAACATGCATTAGGAATTGGTTTATTCAGGCCAAGTAGCTATTTACAAGGAAAATGCCTAAATCATTTGCTACACACATATAATCATGCAAACCAAAAAGAAATTCAATCAAATCCAGGGAAGTGCAACTTGAAAGTGATTTTCACACAGTTTAAAAACATGTTGGAGGCTCAAAACCTCACCTGGACATTCATGCAAATTGTTTGAAAGAGATACTATCCCTAGTGTGTGCTCCCTATCACCCCAAACTTATCATTCATCATGCCATCATAACAAAATCCCAAAGTTCAGTTTTCAATTTCACATGGGAATCACAAAATTTTTTTTCAGCCTAGGGGGAATCATCACATATCAATCATGCAAGCAATCTGTGCAACATCAATCAAAATCTAACAAACTTGCCAACAAAAGACTCAACACACAAATGCTCCTGAGCTTCTCAAATTAATCAGGAGCTTTATTCAAAGAAAAGAAAACTTTATTCAAAGAAAAGAAAAACTACAACTAGTTCCCTCCCCCACACTTAAAACATGCATTGTCCCCAATGAACAACAACAGACTTTACAATCAGAGTGAGGGAAAGGAAAAGAAACTCCCTGATCAAGCATCAGTGTAGGTTGGAGCATCCAAAGATAGCTCCTCAACATTGGCATCCATAGGAACAACAGCATCCACACCATGGAATGGCTTCAACCTCTGCCCGTTAACCTTGAAGGGCTTGTGTGTACCTGCACGTGTAATCTCTACTGCACCATAAGGAAACACATTAGTAATGACAAAGGGGCCATCCCATTTGGACCTAAGTTTCCCAGCCATCAGTTTCAGGCGGGAGTTAAACAATAATACTAGCTGGCCCACAAAAAATTCTTTCCTACAAATCATTCTATCATGAAATTGTTTTGTCTTTTCTTTATAAATCTTGGAGCTTTCATAGGCTTCAAGCCTAAGCTCCTCAAGTTGCTGCAACTGCAGCTTTCTTTCAACACCAGATTTCTTCATATCCATATTACAACACTTTACTGCCCAATATGCTTTATGCTCAACCTCCACCGGGAGGTGACAAGCCTTACCAAAAACTAGCCGAAATGGGGACATTCCTATAGGGGTCTTGAAAGCAGTCCTTTGTGCCCACAGTGCGTCTTCCAGACGGCGGCTCCATTCCTTTCTATTAGGTTGCACCATCTTCTCCAGAATTTGCTTGATCTCCCTGTTGGATATTTCAAACTTGGCCATTGGTTTGGGGGGTGGTAAGCGAGAGACACTCTATGTACAACCCCATATTTTCCGAGTAAGGCCTCCAAGGTTCTCATTGCAAAAATGTGTGCCCTGGTCACTGATGATTGCCTTGGGTATGCCAAACCTGCAAAAAATGTTGGACCTAACAAATTTTGAAACAATCTGAGCATCGTTAGTCCTAGTGGGGATTGCTTCCACCCACTTTGAAACATAATCTACAGCCAACAAAATATATACAAAACCAAAAGAAGGAGGGAAGGGACCCATGAAGTCCATCCCCCACACATCAAAAACTTCACAAAAGAGCATGGGCTGTTGGGGCATCTCACTCCTACGAGTGATTGCCGGGCCTGTTATTTGACATTCTTTATAACTCTTATATACCTCATATGAATCCCTAAAAAGTGTGGGCCAGTAGAACCTGGAGTCCAGGACTTTTCTTGCTGTCCTTTGAGGTCCAAAGTGTCCTCCAACTGGAGAGGCATGTGAGAAATGCAGGATGGACTCCGTCTCATGATCGGGTACACACCTCCGAATGACCTGGTCACTGCAAAACTTCCACAGATAGGGGTCATCCCACACATAATACTTTGCATCGCTCTTCAGCTTGTGGAACTTTTGTCTACTTGTACCTGCAGGAACAACACCAAAGAACTAGAAAATTTACAATGTCGAGAAACCAGGGGGTCACCCCATACATATGTAACAATCTCTCATCAGGGAAATCATCTTGGATGGGCAAAGTATCCTCATCCCTTGCTATCCTACTCAAATGATCTGCTACCAGATTTTCAGCTCCACTTTTATCCTTTATCTCCACATTGAATTCCCGGAGCAAGAGCATCCACAGGATCAGTCTTTGCTTAGCTTATGGCTTATTCAACAGATATTTCAAAGCTGCATGGTCAGTAAAAACAGTTACCCTAGAACCTAGCAAATAAGACCTAAACTTGTCAAGTGCAAATACAATAGCTAGCAGCTCTTTCTCAGTGGTGGTGTAATTTGCCTGAGCGGCATCTAGGGTCCTAGAAGCATAGTGAATTACATGGGCAACTTTGCCCACCCTTTGTGCCAGAACTGCCCCCACAGCAAAATTTGAAGCATCACACATCAGTTCAAACGGGAGTGTCCAGTCTGGGGGCTGGATGACAGGGGTAAAAGTCAACGCCTTCTTCAGATAATCAAATGACTCTTTGCACTTTTCATCAAACTGGAACAGGGCATCATTTTTCAGCAGATTTGACAATGGTAGTGCTATCTTGCTGAAGTCCTTTATAAAGCGCCTGTAGAAACCTGCATGTCCAAGAAAGGAACGGATCTCGCGTACGCAAGATGGGTAAGGCAATGAAACAATTACATTTATTTTTGCAGGATCCACAGAAATACCCTCTTTGGAAATTACATGACCCAATACTATCTCCTGTTCTACCATGAAATGACATTTCTCATAATTCAGAATCAAATCAGTATCAATGCATCTTTGAAGAACTAGATTTAGACTATGCAAACAAGCATCAAAAGAGGAGCCATACACAGTAAAATCATCCATAAACACCTCTATGCAATTTTCAATAAAATCAGAGAAAATACTAAGCATGCATCTTTGAAAGGTGCCGGGGGGCATTACGAGGCCAAATGGCATCCTCCTATAAGCAAACGTACCGAAGGGGCACGTGAAGGTGGTCTTTTCCTGATCCTCAGGGGCAATATGAATCTGGAAATACCCGGAAAAGCCATCTAGAAAACAATAATGGGACTGACCAGCCAGCCGATCTAGCATCTGATCTATGAACGGCAAAGGAAAATGATCCTTTCGGGTGGCCTGGTTTAGCTTCCTATAGTCTATACAAACTCTCCAGCTATTCTGGACTCTAGTAGGCACAAGTTCATTATTCTCATTCCTAACTACTGTTAGACCAGACTTCTTTGGTACAACTTGAACCGGACTTACCCAAGAACTATCAGAGATGGGATAGATTATACCGGCCTGTAGAAGCTTTGTCACCTCTTTCTTTACCAGATCCAGAATCAGTGGGTTTAGTGGCCTTTGGGCTGTCGATCAGCTTAGCCCCATCCTCCAAGAAAATTCTGTGCATGCATCCGGAGGGGCTAATTCTGGAATATCGGCCAATGTCCACCCAATGGCCTTCTTGTTCTTCCTCAGAACTTCTAAAAGCTTGGCTTCCTGATCAGAATTGAGGCTGGAGGAAATGATGACTGGCAATGTTGCATCCCTCCCCAAGTAGGCATACTTTAGGTTCTCAGGAAGTGGTTTGAGTTCCAAAGAAGGTGGCTGCTCAACAGATGGTGCATTGGGAGCAGCCATAGGGTCAAGGACTTGGCCGAGTAGACGGCTTCACTCTCATTATCACTTTCACTATCATCCTCACCCCTGCAAGGTTGAATCCAAAAACTCGAACAAACAGAACATGGGTTAGTGTTAGTGCAGTTAGTACAAGTATATACATCATCAAAACCAGAAATAACAGGAAAATCAGAAATAAGGTCATCATGAGTGTCCTCAATGAGCTCGGGACAAGCAACTCTAAGTGGAATACAGAGTGCTCCTCTACTGGGTGCTTCATAGCATCAAAAATCTTGAATTTGGCCACAATACCACCAAACTCCATAGACATAGTCCCATCATAAACATCAATCTTGGTCTTGGATGTCATCATGAATGGTTTCCCCAAGATTATGGGTGATCTATCGGATCGAGTCTCTCCCCGCCATATCTAGGATATAGAAGTCTGCAGGGAATATCAAATCATCAACTTGCACTAGGACATCCTCTACCATCCCCATGGGTCGGAACACTGCCCCGTTAGCCAATCGGATGGTAAGACACTGTCTTGCAATGGCCCCAGATCGAGGTTATTAAAGATGGAGGTAGGCATGACATTGATTGATGCTCCCAAGTCCAGCATGCAGTTCTCAAACTTCTTGTCCCCAATAGTGCATGGAATAGTGAAGGTGCCTGGATCCTTGCACTTCTGTGGTAGTGCTTGAGTAGGGGCTATAGAAGCAACTCTCTCTATCTTTGACTGGATAAGCGCTGAGACATTCATTCCCAAGTCAACCCTCTCATTAGTCTTCATCTTCCTCTTGTTAGTGCATAGGTCCTTCAGAAATTTAGCATATCTGGGCACTTGCTTGATCACATCCAACAGTGGAATATTAACAGCTAATTTTCTGAAAACATCAAGAATCTCCTTCTCCTTATTTTCACCACCAATCTTCAAATTTTTCTGAATTCTATGTGGGAATGGAATGGGTGGTCTATACACTCTCTCAGTTTCAACTTCAACCACAGGCTCAGGAGTAGCCTCATCAGTAGGCTCAGGAGTAGCCTTAACAGTTTCTTCATCCTTTCCAGAAGTGGCCTCGACAACCTTTCCAGATCTCAGAGAGATGACACTCACATTAGGGTTGGAAGCATTAGGATTTATCACTGGCTGTGCAGGCAGCTGGTTTGTCCCTTGACCTTGTTGTATGCTATTCATGGATGTAGCCAACTGTCCAATCTGTGTCCTCAAATCTTGAATACTAGCATCTGTCCTCTGCTGAAACTGTACACTAGATGCAGCCATTTGCTTTACCAAGTCTTCTAATGATGGTCCAGAAGGTGCAGAAGTGGTCACTGGAGGATGATTCTGAGGTGCCATCGGCTGTTGTTGGGAAGAGTTCCCATACCGCAGATTAGGGTGATTTCTCCAGCTAGGATGGTACCTATTAGTAGAGAGGTCTGGAATGCTGTACCGATTCTGACTGCCTCCTTGATTATAGGGGTTCACTGCATAAGCTTGAGGTACTTCACTGACAAACTCTTCTCTCTGGATCGGGCATAGATCAAATGGATGCTCAGGTGCATTGCACATGCTACATAACTTTGCAGGCTGAACCTTGTCTATTGCCAATTGTCTTACAAAGGAGGTCAGCTCATCCAATCTATTCTCAAGGGCGGCCTGGTTGGAAGATGAACTATGAATCTCATGCACAACTCTTGGCTCAACTGAATTTCTTCTTGTAGAAAACTGCTGGGAATTCAACGACATATTCTCAATAAGTTGCTTAGCAGCAGCTGGGGTCTTATCAACTAATGCTCCCCCACTAGCAAAGATCCAATGATTCCTATCCATAGGCAACAATCCTTCATAAAAGTATTGGATCAGGAGTTGTTCAGATATTTGATGCTGGGGGCAACTAGAGACCAAATGTTTGAACCTTTCCCAGTATTCAGCTAGTGACTCGTTCCCTTGCCTGATGCCACATATCTCTTTCCTTATGGAAGCAGCTCTTGAAGCAGGAAAATACCTTTCTAGGAACACCCTCTTCAAATCATTCCAAGTGGTGATGGAGTTAGGCTCAAGGTACAATAGCCAATCCTTTGCAGCTCCCTGGAGTGAAAATGGAAAAGCCTTCAGCTTGATACTGTCCTCAGTGACTCCCTCTGCTCTCGAGGTTGTGGAGCATACAACTTGGAATTCTTTCAAGTGCTTGTGTGGGTCCTCACCTGCAAGACCATTAAACTTGGGCAACAGGTGAATAAAACCAGATTTCAGTTCAAAAGGAGTGTCAGCACCAGGATAAGAAATACATAATCCATTATAGTTGACATCAGGGGCAGCAAGCTGCCTTAATGTCCTCTGGTCTCCCATGTTTTCAAAAGCAGTTTTAAAATTGGAATTACTACTAGTGCTAGCCCGAAATTCCCTACGGAGTGTGTGCAATGTTCTTTCAATTTCCGGGACAAAATCACACAGTTCAGGGCAATGAGACCTAGTAGCCAGACCAATTCAAAACAAAACAGAAAATAAAAGAAAGAAAATAAAATAAAATAAAAACAAATTGCGAAAAATAACACTCAGAGTCCCCGGCAACGGCGCCAATTTTTGGTCGCGCTGTCGCGCACGCGCCAAAAAGGACGAGCGGGTTTAAAACTGTAGTCTAGTGCGACAACTCGGATGTCGTCTCTCAAGGACTCTGATAATATTATCTTTCACAAAAATCAGTTTTTAGGGGAGGGGGGGGGGGGGGGGGGTTGGATTGGAGTGCAAATAAGAAATAAACAAAACAGAGCAATCAAAAACAGGGCAGTTAAAAGGAGATTATCAATTATCAAACAACGATTAATCTCATCACAAGAATTCCCAACTATCCTTGGTTAATGTAATCCCAAGCCCTAAGCGATTCTAATCCCCTTTCGATTCTGAGAACAACTAACAACGTAATTGCTACTATGGATGCAAATTCCTATTCCCGAAATAACAAACGGGATTAAGCTCTCATGATCGAACGATCATGAATGAACACACGCGAATTAACAAACGCGATTATGTATAGGAAATTAACATCACTGAAACAAATCAATACAATATTACACACTCCTGAAATAACAAACAGAAATATGAAATATGGTATTGAAAAGGGAAAAGCAATTAAAATAGGGATTACATAACCTCAAGTATATAGGATCCTCAAACAGTAGACTAATCCTAGGACTTAGTGCTCCATGGCAGAAACGAAATCACAGAGAAAAATGTATATCATAAAATTGGAGAAGCAAAAGTCTTTACAAATTGTTCAGAACAGCCTTTTATACACAATCAGAATTCAGATGGCTCGCGAGGCGAGCACACATTCGCGAGGCGAATTTCATGAACAGTCAGCAACCTTTGGCATTCTCGCGAGGCGAAGTGATGCTCGCGAGGCGAGGATATGAAGAGTTTCTCCTTACGCCCGTTATGGCCATCAGGGCCTAACCGTGATGCTCTCTGACTTCCAGATTCGCGAGGCGAAGGGATGCTCGCGAGGCTAGATTCTTCAGCTTCAAAACTGCCACGGCCATGACCTTCAACACGGGCAAGCCGTGATCGTCTCTGACTTTTTCAGGTTTGCAAGACTCGCGGGGCGAGACCTTCTTCGCGAGGCGAACCAGAGACTTAGCAATTTCTTGGAACAGTCAGGCTTCGGGGTCGCGGGGCGAGACCTCTGTTCTTTATTTTCTCAGCTTCTACTTAACCTGAAAGTAAGGAAATAACCATAAGTGTATTATTTTGACTTAAAACTAGCTAAATTAACTTAAAACTACTCTAGAGACTCAAAACCTTGCTTGAGGACAATCTAATCTAATTTGGGTTAAAATACGATATAATTTGCACAAAACCCTGGTCATACTAGCTATAAAACTAGATGAGCCAGAGGCTTATCATGACTTGAATAGGTTTGTTTACATCTGTTAGTTAAAAAAAATTAAATGACAGTAATAAGTTTGCCGACTTTTGTGATTCACAAAATAAAAGGAAAATCATGTTTTATAAAATGTGTCATCCTTTTAACCAAAATAAAGTGATTGAGGCTAATGTTTTGCTGAAAACACTATCATCAGCATCATTCCTCAACATATTACCTTCTTTGTATTTCTTAATGGGAATGCCTTGAACCTGTTGTGATTTTCTCGCGAGGTTTTCCATCGCCGTAAATTATACAAGTTAATGTTATGCTTAAAAATCTCTGTGGGGCACGTATAATACTGATCAAATGTGGTTTCATAGCACACTGACTTGGAAAAGGGAAGTTCAGGTTTACCACTGAGCCCCAAATTTTGAATAGCGATGACTGGTTTTGGTAATTTTTATTTATTTGAAATATGATAAAAAAATTCAAAAATTAGGGGCGTACGAATGGAAAAGAATCATATATTAGATTTGTAACGTTCTCATAGATTTCACCTCTTTGGATTTTGATCATCCTTTTTTTTTCCATCTCATGTTATAAGAAAGAAAGAGACCAAAGCAAATTTGTTTTTGTCTTGCACCATTCAAATTTGTTTTTGATTCTTTCTCTCTCATAACATGAGATAAGAAATTGGGATGTCTTTCTCCAATAATGATGCTTTTGCATTTCAACGTGATTTATAAAAAAAATGAGATAAGAAATGAGAGGATATAAATCTCACATCTTTTAGTGGAATTAAAAATGTTTCACTTTTAATTTCATATCATGTTTTGTTCTATAGACAAAATACACTAAACACAAATTAGAACTCATACGTCTTATCCGTTCTATTAACATGTCTACAAACACTACCAAAATGATCAAAACATGGTTCATCTAGATACTTAAGGCTAAGTTTGGTTTATCATTGCAAATCTATTTTTGGTCCCAAAGTACGTTTGGCCAAAAGGAATTCTAAAGATACTTTGTCCCAAACGCATGTTTACGTCTTGTCAATTGTAAACCAAACATGCACTAGAACTCTAATATAGAAATGTAATGGATTTTTTTTATAAAAACAGATACCATCAAAGCCTTTTCTCATTAAATATGAATTGCATTTGATAAGAAAAAAGATTAATCTTATTTTTGAATAACTCAACCTTGGGCAGGAAATGTGACACCCTAAACTCGGTCATCACATGGTTACCCTTTTTACGGAAAAGAACACATTAAAACACTGGTCGCTTTCGGAAAAGAAAACCTTTTGTATCAAATTACCGAAAAGGTAATTATATAACATTTCCCCATTGGGATCTTAAGTTTTTGGATTACAAAACAGGCCTTAAACAAACAGGCCAACTTCACTGAAAACATAAACTAAAGAAACAGATAAAACATCAAACTGGGAATGAGGAATCTGGGTACTGAACTCAAAAGAAGACTCTAAAATGCCAGGGACAAACAGAACTACTCCAAAAAGTCGACGACGATCACCAAAGCCTCCTACAGTCCGAGTGGCCACAAACACTACCTCTAGATGAGATATCAGACTCCGGATCGATGACCTCACCACCATCGTCGATCGGAACATCGTCCTCTCCGGGGTCCTATGGATGGTACTCTGCCTCTAGGTCGTCCTCCCACCAGTCGCCTACCAACTCAAGAGGCTCCTCTTCGGGATCCTCTTCAGGGTCCTCCTCGATAGGTTCCTCCGGCTCAACGTGTGGATGAAGAAGTACAGCCATCTGTAGAGTAAGAAGGTACAGCCAGGGAGGTGGAAGTGCCACTGTCCGTGTCTCGATCGTTTGAATCCTCCGGATCGGTTCTCCGTTGGCATTAGACTCCGTCGTCGTAATCGATCCCAGATAAGTCGCTGTCGTTGCATCATCGCTCACCATCCAGTTCCTCACGAGCCCAGCCTCGTCGAACACCTCATTCCTCGAAATCGAGGGTGCTAGGGGAACGTTGGGTTTCATCCAAATCACTTACATATACCGATACAAGAAAAGGAAAAGAATATATAGATATGCAAGAGTGAGATACCGTCATAAGATATATCCCACAACAACCATATACATGATACATGCAACACATAATCAAGTCAAGAGTGAAATCATGCATAATCATAATATAACCGTGTTATATCAGGGGATCTCAAGCCCGCACAGTCAATTTTTGAAAATATGCATGACACTTCAATATCAGGCTTTATCCTAATCTCACGAGATCTCAACACCGTGTTTCACTGGAGAAGAATTAGAGTTGGTCAATCTCTAGCCCACCGGGCAGTTGCCTCCATACCCTCATGCATTTAAGGTCTCAGGACGAGCAACGTCACATGTGCCTCTTAACCGGTCACATGGACAAACTCCCAGATACCACTAAATCATCATTTTTTTCGCTGTCGAAGCTCAAATCTAACGACTGAATCATCATTTACCCATCCCTTGAAAACTCAAACATAGGACACGCAGTCCGAATGCTCAATCACAATGTCCTAAACCGTGGCCGCAGTCCAGGGTTGTGGTCATAAAAATCAATTATACTTTTATTCATGTTTTATACTTAACATGATAAGGACAATAGCCCACAACAATGAAATCAGAATGCACTATCCTCGATTTCGAGAATTGGACTCTTAGTCCATAACATCATGAATAGGACTCATAGTCCTGAATTAACACTGATCCAAGATCACGTGCGCATAACTGAATACTAGAGGCGACGTCTCGCGTTCTAGATTCTCTTTCTTAAGTACTTATTTTTTTCGTTCAGTGAAAATCAAATTCAAAACCGAATCCTCGATAACCTATCCAGGCTATCGGAAAGTTTCTAAAACATTTAGGAAAAACCTTTTCTTTGAAAATATTTTATAAAGCATCTTTGAAATACTTTTATCTTTGAAAATTTCTGTCAATAGGACATTGCCAAATAGTTCATGAAAGTTTTCACTTGAAAACACATAGTTCGAAAAGGATTTTTCTATTGTATAACAATAGTTCACCAAACCATTTCAACATTTAAAACAGTTCTTTAAGTTAAAGAGCTTTTGGAAAAGAACACCAATCCTTTCATCTTCAAAGCTTATTCAGGTTTTTTAATCCTTATAACAGTTAAGCACAGACACAAGTCTGGCTTAGCAAACTTTCAATCAACAGCAGTATATATTCTCAGTTCAATGTTAATATCACAGTTGAAAACAGTTCATCACAGATATGCATTATAACATTTAGAGTAAGTATATTCAACATCAGATAATAGCATAACAGTTCAAGTACATCAGATCACCAAATAAGTTCAATCAACATATAAATATCCAGTTAAACACCTACACACATGCATACAGTTATTGAATATCTTTAGGAAATCCCCTCTTACCTCACGTGGAAGTTAAGAGTTTCGGATTCGAAGAGAAAAGCTCACGAACGTCCTCTCTCCGCTTGGCGATGGAAGTCTAAGGTTACAAAACATGAAATCATGAGTTAAAACTCAATCAAAGAACACTAACTACAAGGTATAGGTTCGGTTTATACAATAATTTAGGATTAGGGTTTTTTTCCGAAATTTATGCAACTCATGGATTTATGATCCTTAAGTGCTAGAAGTTCTTAAACACCAATCATTTAACAAAGTTGAATTAAAAATCCCATTAAGTACTTAACTTAGAGTTTTCGGCCTTCACTAATCAATAGGCTAGAAATTTCTAAACTTTCCAATCTCTTTAGGTTAGCATCCATACATAGTAAGGAGCTTGAAACCATGATCATTTTGGAAGATGGAAAAAAAAACAAATGTCTTAGGCCATGAACACCTAGGTTCGGCCTTGACATGTTTGTGAGACTAAAAATTTTTAAATCCTTCAATCTTTTGGAGATAGCCTCCTTTAACATAAAGAAGCTTAAATCCTTAATCATTTTGGAAGGACAAAACAACACATTCCTAGGTCCAAACATATGAGTTTCGGCCATCATAGGGAACTTAATGAAAAAGATTTAAACTTTCCAATCACTTTAGACATAGCATCCTTTATTATAAGGAGATTTCATCTATGATCATTTGGGAAGAAAACAAAACTTAATATTTTTGCCAAAAACCTTTAAAGTTTCGGCCTTGATACATAATAAAGGTTAGAAATTTTCAAACTTTTCAATCCCTTGGATTTAGCTTCCTTATACATCAAGAAGCCTTAATCCATGATCACTTTGGAGAAACATCAACTAAGCACCAATGTCTTAAACTACTTAAAGTTTAGGCCTTTACATGAAAATGTGTAAAATCTCTAAACTTTTCCAATCACTTAAACCTAACATCCTTTAGTACAAAGGAGCCCTTGGTCATGATCATCTTGGAATAGAACTCAAATACAAGTCCATACAAGCAAAGTTAAACAAAACCCACCAAAAACAAAAAGCATGGTTTCGGCCTCATCAAGAAAATAGGGTTAGAAATTTTTGTTTTACACAAACTTTTAGTATGTTTTAGTAGGAGTATAAATAAGAACATATAAATTGGTTTCAACTCAAACATAGTTTTCTACCATTTTTAAGAGATTTTAGAAGTTTGAAATCTTAAAGGAAACTTAAAGCAAAACTATGAACATAAAGACAAAAACTTGAAAAATAAACAACCTAGGATCATTACCCTCAACAATATGAAGAACTTTGATGAAGAACTTAAAGTAAAAATCTTGATAAAAAGACGAACTTTAGAAGAGAGAAGAAGAAAAAGTAAGGAAATAAGTGTAAGTGTGAAATGTGTGAAGTGAAGAAAAGTGATTAAGTGTTGTAGGTTGAAGTTTATATAGAGGGGGGAGAAGAAGAAGGGTCACGGCTGGAAGGAAGAAAGAAGAGAAAGAAAAGTTGGTTTGCTTGTAGGGAAAGAAAGAAGGTAAGGTGTGGTAAGGTGGAGGTATGGTGTGGAGGTAAGGTTGGAGAGAGAACGTAAGAAAAGGTGATTTGATAAAACAGTGAAGTATGGCTTGTTGAAAAGGTGTCATAACTTTCACATCAGTCATTCCATTCCCTCTTTGCTCTGCTCCATTGCGCATCAGATGGTTTTCCCGATCGTATTTCCCGACGATTTCGCCCGGGTAACACTCAGAATTTTGCCCCGAACAAGATTTTTTGAAAAACTCCAAACCCACACAAAAAATCAAAAAAAAAAAAAACACTAATCGTCTCGTTCACGGGTCAAGATTAGGTATTTAGCTCAGTAAACTTGTACTGGCTGTGAAAACCCAGACCGACTTTCGTCTGAATTTTCGACCAAAATTTTTATTGTGACTCATACAGTAAAACTACACAAGAAAATAATTTTATTTAAAATAAAATCATCTTCTGGATTTTATCACAAATAAATACATTAAAGCATGTATTTACTGATAAAGAAGCATACGAAAAACAGGGTGTTACAGGAAATACCCCATTGAGTGCACAAAGCACCCCTTTAATATTAACTAATTACCTTTTTTTACCCTATTTGTTTTCTTCTATAGTTCTTCAATGTCTTTTAGGTTAAATTATTTAATAACACTTATTCATCATCGTCATCATCAAACTCATAAAAGAAGCCCTTCTTCTTATTTGTATAGTAAGCATTATAATGCTTAGTTCTTAAATCATTTAAAGAGGAAGAAGGGAGCCGTGCTGAAATTCTTGGTTGCTTTGCTATTTCCTTTGGTTCTTCTTATTCCTTGCATGCAGAAATTCTGGCTGCTGGTAATGCTGTCGAAATTGCTCATAATAGAGGTTGTAACACCCCTTTTTCATGTTAAGCCTTTAAGTGCTTATGTGTGTGATATAAATGTTAAGTTTGTCCTTAGGAGTGTTATGAGGGGCTAAGTGGACTTTCGAAGCAGGAAAATCCCTTTATGGTACATGAGCACGACCGTTCTCATGTATTAGCACGCGCCGTGCTCAAGGCACGTATCTTATGACTGTCTGAGCCACAAGCATGACCATGCTCAAGGGAAGCACGACCGTGTCAGAAAACGTGCTTGTTGACGTAGAAATTGTCTGCCCGTGCTTAAGTGAGAACAACCCTGTGCTTATGTTAAGCATGGTCGTGCTTAGGGGGAGCACGACCGTGCTCGGGTCTGAAGTTATAAATAGAGATCAGTCTGTGAGGGTTTCAAGTGAAAACCCCCTTTTTGGCACATTGGGCAATCCTAGTGTGACAAAAACCCCTTCCCTTTCTCTTCCCTTGAACCCTTTGAAGTTCTTGGTGTTCTTGAGTCCGTTTGGGAGAGACATCACGTGCGTTAGTGCCATCTAAGGTAATGTTGTAATCCCTCTTTAATCTCATTTTCCCTTTTTCTTAAATTGGAGTTTATTTGGTCAATCCTCTTGTGTTTGACCAAGGCTTGCAGAGTTCGTCGAGCCGCTTGAGGGAACGAGATTAGTTTGCTTGCGTTGTCACAAGTTGGGATCTTCATACCATGTATAGGGAGAAGGGATAGAACGAACATGTAGGCATTGGGGGTAACGTAAGATGAAGGGATAACCCATGACCCTATCGTATGTTATTTGCCTATTTGACGTTGTTGCTATATGTATGATGTGATTTAAATGTTATTGGCATGCTTTGTTTATCGTACTATTTGTTCATAATTTATGATGATGACGTTGTTATGTATTGATGATGGTATTGCCACGGATGTTGATTTGACTGTTTGGTTGATGTTGTGAGGCATAGAACACTGATGTTAATAAGACGTTAAAGGACGTTAATAATGATGTTTGAGAATTAAGGGATGTTTTCCCAATTGCTCATAAGACTTGAACGATTGTAAAGAAAGTCAAGGTTAATTCTCGAAGACTTAGTTAAGACCCTAGGACTGATTCTTGAGTGTTTAGGGACATTCATAATGAAGCTGGAATTAAAGGATTAATTCCCCTTAGTTATAAGACATGAAGATTAATTGAGAATAATAAAACTGATGTTGATGGTTAGTAAAAGCCAATTAGGATTGGTCTTTGAATGCCCTAGGAAACTTAATAAGGGTTCTTCAACCCTTCCGCCCAGAAACAGTACGGCCACGCTCTGTGAGCACGACCATGCTCAATAGTCAGCACGACCGTGCTCCCCTAGACAGAACATAATGCAGAAACATGAAACAGGGGTGTTTCACCCCAAATGTCATCAATGATGTAATAAGACACCAAATGAAGTAAAGGCAAGCTAGATAACTGAATCAAGACTCAATGAAGATAAATAAATAACAATTGATAAGATGTTGTACCTTGGTAGCCGAGTGGCTGAGGGGACCTTGATGCTTATTGGCCAAGGTGTTGAGCTCTGGTGCTTATTGGCTAGAGTGTTAAATGTTGTTGTACCATGGTAGCCTAGTGGCCAAGAGGGCCTTGATGCCAAGTGGTCGAGGTGTTGAGCTCTGGTGCTTGTGACACCCGGGGCTGACGAGGGAGGAGAGTGGTCGCCGGTGCAAGAAGGCGCGGACAAGGAGTGACTCCTGGCAGGCTTCTAGGCGGAGGGACACATGAATGAACCGATTACAAACCGGAATGAGAAGGATCCTGAGACTATGTAGGTATGGGACTAGCTATACAGTGGAGGATGGCTTATATGAATTTATTGGTACTACCTATATAAACAAGATGCATCTTCTTTTCGGGAGCCTATCACTTAAGAACTACACAGTTAAGCGTGCTTGACTTGGAGCAATTATGGGATGGGTGACCTCCTGGGAAAAGCATGTGAGTGAGGACAAAGTACACTGAAAATACCCGTGTTGGTTTGTGGGGACAGTCATCAATCCATAAAGCAGCTAGGATGTTAAAAATGGCATCAGAGTGGCACCTCTCCCGGTACGGTGTAGTTCGGGACGAACCAAGCATAGGCTGGTGGGCATGTGAAACCCGGGGCCGACAAGGCCTGGGAGTGGTTGCCGGTGCAAGAATGCACAGACAAGGAGCGGGTCCTGGCAGGCTTCTAGGCGGAGGGACACATGAATGAACCGATTACACACCGGAACGAGAGGGATTATGAGACTGTGTAGGTATGGGACTATACAGTAGAGGATGACTTAAATGAATTGATTGGTACTACCTATATAAACAAGATGCATCTTCTTTTCGGGAGCCCATCACTTAAGAACTCCACAGTCAAGCGTGCTTGACTTGGAGCAATTATGGGATGGGTGACTTCCTGAGAAGTTTTCCCAGGAAGCGTGTGAGTGAGGACAAAGCATGCTGAAAAGACCCGTGTTGGTTTGTGGGAACAGTCGTCAATCCATAAAGCAGCTAGGATGTTACATGCTTAATGGCCAGAGTGTTAATTAAAAGATTAAATATTAAAAGATAATGTTGAACCTTGGTAGCTTAATGGCCAAGGGGGGACCTCGATGCCAAGTGGTCGAGGTGTTAATGGTGATAAAACTTGGGTAGACTAGTGGTCCAAGCGGAAGTTGTGATTGTTTGATTGTGTGTTGTGTTGCTCATGCATTCACGCATCGAAGATGTTAGTGGGGGATGTTCAACATAAGGGAGGTCGTCCGAGAGTAAAATGATCTGGCCGTCCGCGGTGATTCATCCGAGAGTTAGGTGAATCAGGCCCCCCGTGGTGGCGCATCCTAAAGTACGGTGTGTCGGCTATCCAAAGGATTCACCCATGGTTTGGTGGACTGCCGATGTTGGTGCTTAATGGCCAATGTGGATATGTAACTCTGAAGTTGACATTCTGATGTAGATTGGATCCAAGTGCATAATGGAGTAATGGAGTAGAGTTGCACCGCATAGAATGCATTGATTGAACTGTTATGGATGATGGATATGTGCTATGCATGATGATTTGTGATAACATGTTCTATTTGTATGATGCATGCTCACCTTGCTAACTGCTTCCTTGCCGTTATGTTTATATATATGTTTCTTACTCCCCGTCTTCGTTGTTTACTTTTCATGTATCTTTTTTGTTATATAGAGGATGGTGAGCAGCTTGCTGAGGAGTGACTCTGAGAACCGCTACTTGTAGTCTAGGATTTCTTTAGTTTATGTTGTTATCCGATGTGTTCCAAATTTTGGTTATACCATCTCTGTAATGTGATATCGGGGTTGGGTTTCATTATGTTTGTTATGTGTTTCTTTATAAAACTTGTTTTATTTTCCGCGTTTGAGAATTCCGTTACAATGTGGTATCTTCTACCTGTTGGCTTTATTATTATGATATAATATGCATGTGTTCTCTTTCTTTATCTTTTTATCGCTCTTATGTGTTATGAAAACATGCAGGGTACAGGGTGTCACATTTAGTGGTATAATGCCCTTCGTTACATTAGTAACCCAAATTACTTTTGTATAAAAACTTTAAAACATTTAAATTAAATAACCGAATCATAAAATTTTCACAATATAATTTAAGTTTGAAAGTATCTCGTATATTCAAAATAATTAAATAAAGTAATAGTGCTAAATAAATCAATTATATCCAAATAAAATAAAGCCTCATAAATATTAATTAATGAAAAACCACACAACTCTTTTACAGTTTTTTTTGCCTCAAAACACGGGCATCTAATAAACCAAAAGAAATAAACTAGAACTAATATATTCAAGACTTTCTCAAGTCGCTGCACCATCTATGTCACCACCTGTAAGCTCTGAAAGATAAAACCACTAATGAAATTTACAATCTCAGTAAGTAAAACACAGTTCTAAAAGGTTTTCGAAAAGATGTTGCTTTCAGTCGGCTCGGTAACCGAAAAAACAACCCTGGTAATCCGCCATTTTCAAAAATAATATAATATCAAAATATTTCAAATAATAACATAAATAAACTACAACATATACAATAATATCCACAAAACAAACATATGAGTGCAATAACATCCCATTTCCTTCTCTTCGTAGGAGTCGCTTTGCCATTGTCTCACATTAGGCCAATTTGCCATCGCTACGAGTTAGGCCCTTTGCCATCTCTACGAAGGAAGTATCCAATATGTCATCACTACGAGGTAGGCCATTTTCCATCTCTACGAAGGAGGTACCCATACCCTTGTAATAACCATCAACACCTTCTCCTTGAGGGAGGCCTTGTAACAGCCCGACTTTAATTACGTTGTTTAACCGGCTAAAATATAATTAGTTATATTTTAATCTGAGTTCAATAAAATGATTTTACATAAAATAAAATCATATTCATACTCCACTTTATGGTAGAGAGTTACGGAGAAATTTTGGGTTGAAAATTCAGACGGAGCCCGATTGCGTTTTCACTGACAGTAAGATTTGACTGAGCAGAAACCCTAATTTCGACTCATGAATGAAACCATTAAGTTTTATATTTTGTCTCGGACAATTTTCCAACTTTCAAAAAAAATTTCATTAGGAATGAAATTAATATTATTTTATTCGGGCGTAATCGTTGAGAAAACGCGTAAAACCTAAATCGGGGGATAAGTCGGGTAAGCGACAGAGTCGATTATGGAGCTGAGGTATTAGGAGAGGTTACTGTAGCAGAGAGGACAAGGAGTCCGGCCTTCAATTGTAGTGATCGGGAATTTTCAAGTGAAATGACCAAAATACCCCTAAGCTTAACCTAATCGACGTTGAGTTAAATTTTAACCATGGTTAAGTAACCATTGTTAGACTCAATGAATTAAAGATTTTGATATATGACAAATACAACTTAATGTTTATGCAAGTGTTTTAGTGTCAAATTGAAAAGACTGGTATCAAGCAATAATCAGCAAGTTCAGTGAGCAATTAAAATAGAATATTCAAGGAAGAACTTGAAGAAATCAAAAGAGCTACATGAAGGAACCAAATAGCAAAGACAAAGATCAAAGGATCATCAAGACCGAGCTTAACGGAGATTTTTAGATTTAAGTCTTAGATGATTTGTAAGAGAAAGAAATCTCTTAGTCACAAATAGCTCATTTAAAAAGATGCATGAAGAAAATCAATTTTCATAACCTACATTAAAAGGAATAAGTTTTTGTTAATGAAAATGATTTTTTTGGAAATAAGAACAAGATTCTAATCCTGCTCGTTCAATAAAGTGACAGAAGCGCTCGTCCAACTAAAGCGACAGAAGTGCTCGACCACTAAAGTGATACAAGCGCTCGTCCACTAAAGTGACAGAAGTGCTCGTCCACTAAAGTGACAGAAGTGCTCGTCCACTAAAGAGACAGAAGTGTTCGTCCAATAAAGTGATAGAAGCGCTCCTCCACTAAAGAGATAGAAGCGCTTGTCCACACAAGTCTTTGGACTTGCTAAGTCCTTAATGAGAAGCTTCGTCCAATGACGTGACATATGGAGCTCATCTACTAGGTTACGTTCAACCAGTTAAAGGAGTATCCGTCCAATGACGTAGCATATGGAGCTCATCTACTATCAACCACGAGCCCTGAGGATTGAAGACGACGCCAATGTAGAATTTTATTTCAAGAACCAGAATCAAGAAAACAGATTATCTTATCAAGATCCAAATCTGTTTTAATTGATCCCAACCACTATAACTTGTTTTCTATATAAAGAGGGATCAAAGGAACACTTTCACACATATATAGAAATATCATATCGATCATAACAACTGTGAAAATCATTCATCATCTTTCTTGTGCTTATTGTGAAATGTGTGTTTCGTTCTCATAAGTGCTTCAATTTGTTTATCTGACTATTGAGAGTTAGGAATCAATTTTTCATTTTATTTGATTGTAAAGAGAGAGGGAGTCTCTTTGAGTGATTAGGGTGAGGTATCCCTAAGGAAGAACATTGAGGCTCTTCACAAGAGTGTGGTATCTCGAGGTGAAGGAGTGCTCTATGGTGTAAAGGTTTTTCAAGCTACCTGGCTAAAGCTTGTTGTGTTAGTGTGTGAAAACCCACAGGTGGAGTGGGGACTGGATGTAGGTCACAGTAGTGGTGACTGAACCAGGATAAATCTGGTTGTGTGGTATCTCTAAACTCAAACTCCTTTACTTTCTGTTTATGTTCAAGAACCTGTGATTTTGATGTTTAAAATTCAATATAATTTTTGTTCTTGATCTCTATAAACTGTATTGAAATCTATGTCCGATTGTAATCAATTCTGTGTTATCTGTGTTCAAAACTGAGTTGATCAAAACCATTCTTGATTGCTGAAACCTGCAAGTTTGTTCTTGATTGTTAATGCTTATATCTGAAACTTGCATAACTTGTTCTTAATCTTTAAAGGCTTAATTAGTTTCTGTATTTTGTTATTATTAAGTTTTGAACCTGAACCTATTCTGTGATCTATTAAATCTGAATCAACTTTCTTATCTTCATCATCTTCCAATTCAAGATTTTAAATAAACCCTTCATCGATTTTGTAAAAGATCATGAGGCCGAAACTCTGATTTGAAAAGTTTTTAAGAGGGAAAGATTTTAAGAAAACTCAATTCACCCCCCCCCCCCCCCCCCTCTCTTGAGTCGTTGAAGCCAAAACAACAATCATGGTTAATTCTTGTGGACAAGAAGCTGAAGTTGACACAAGCAAACACAAGAGGGGGGGGGGGGGGGGTTGAATTGTGTTAATAATTTTCGAAGCCAACCTTTAAAACAATTATTGTACTCAAGGATAATAGAAACAGAAGCAAGCACAAAAAAAAGATCCTTTTTTTAAAAGACTTTAACAAGAGCAATATCAAAACCCCACAGTTAGTATAAGCAAATAAAACTGAAGAGTTTAGGGAAAGAAGATTCACACAAGAGATTTTATCCTGGTTCACTCTATTCCAACCAAGAGATACGTCCAGTCCCTTCGACTTGAAGGATTTATCCACTATTTCTCCAAATAGATTACAACCAAGTATTCAACACCTCTCCAGGCTACAAGTATTCCTTTTTTACCAAGCCTCTTCAGGCTCTAACTCTAACAAAGAGATATAATGTTTGATCACCTTAACTCACTATGTGTGAGAATATGACAGTTTAAGATCAGTTGAATATTACAACAATATTCAAACTAAAGAATACAGACTCTTGCTCTTGAAAGAATATTAGAATGAGTGATTATCGATTAGAAAAAGTTTAGCTAGCAAGGTTGTTCAAGCCAGAGCTATTCTTCAGTATATGAGGTTTTCAATTTATAGTGACCTTCTTCTTCACTTGTATTTCTTCAACGGTTACTTTGAATAATCCCGTTTAGAGATAGCATTTAATGCATGATATCCGTTGTGACTGATAGCTTGATTGTGGCAATACTGAATAGTACTCTTGGTTATCGAGGTAGCATGAAATAGGAGGCTTACTCCTCTGAGTAGTGCAGCTTGAGCATTTGTTGTTCCTCCTTCGTGTAAAACCAGCTTTTTCAGTCATAAAGTTGTCATCGTACAGATCATTTTGCAGTAACTTATTGTATGATTCTCCTTTTTGAATTTCTTGATGGTACTATGTTTCTTTTACAACAAGGTGAAACATTAAAGCAGATAAAACAAATGTGAGGAATAAATATTCTATTGAAATAAATATCAATCATTTGAAATAAATTCAAGAGATTCGGATTGCATTTAATTCATTCTAAGATGGAGCTCATCTAAAAAGAAACTCCGTCGACTCACTTATATGAGAGACTAAGTTTGTTCAAAATTTTACTTTGCTCGTCTGATGACGTGTCATATCCTTTTGTCTATCAAGTCTTCGGACTTGCTATTCCTTAATGAGTTATAAAGATCTCCGTTTAGTGATGTGGCGGTTAGAGCTCGTCTACTAGATTACTTTATGTTTCAGTTCATTTACTTGTACTAATTACTTCCGTCTGCTTACGTTCCAAGATGCATGCGCTTATTATCAAGTCTTTGGACTTGCAGTACCTATCAAGTTATTTAGGTATTCGTCTAGCGAATATTTAGAGCTTCGTCTACTTTAGTAAGCTAGTCTAAAGAAGTAACTTTACTAATGTTTTTTATCAGCCCGTCTACAAGGGTGGAATCGTATTTTTCAATGAAAACTTTATCCCAAGTTTATTTTACTTATATCAAAGTATTCCTGCATAACTGAAAGCACATGTTAGATCTCAATTAACACTTTGCCAAGCAATTTTAATCCATTTGTTAGCATCAAAACTTAGAGATTATTAAATGCAAAACCACTTTGGTTCCAACAATCTCCCCCTTTTTGATGATGACAACACTAATTAAATTTGAAAAACAAAGTCTAAGAGAGCTTGCAGGGCTCCCCCTAAGACAGAGCATACAAATATTTAAGCAGAATAACCATATGAAAAACAACTGCATATAAGCTCACAATTAAGTGCAATAGCTTATCTTACTTGGAATATATATAAGGGAATAAACATAAGTATCAGAGCATCAGATATCATAGCAAATAAGAAAACATAAGTATATCAGAGCAGTTTAGCAAGTATAAAAGAGTATGCAAATGCAAACACATAAGAGCTTTTCAAAAATTGACTTTTTATATATATATATATATATATATATATATATATATATATATATATATATATATAATTATCTTTTCTTTCCTTTCTCCCCCTTTTTTTCATCAACCATAAAGGTAAAAGGAGAGGACTATCATTGTCAGTACAAAAAATAAATAAAATAAAGATTAAGCAGTAGGAGGTGGTGGAGGAGGAGGGTTTTGAGCTTGACTTTTCTTGAAGTTCATGAGGAATTCAAGCATTTTATTCACAATCTCTAGGGTTGGAGCCATTGAGGTTTGAACTTGCTGATGAATATCCTCCTTAATCTTCTCAGTCAACTTTTCAAACTTCTTATCTACTAACTTGCCAACCCTTTCATCAACTAGTTTTCCAAGAACTTCTTCAATATTAGATGGCAGAGTCTGTTGCCTTGAGCTTTCTGCAGACTCTTGAAATGTGCTCAGTGTTCTTGAATGATCTTCAGGGTGCATTACAACTAGTGCTAAAGGTTGAGAAGATTGTCTTTCTGATGAGCTCTGTTGGTGACAGGATTCACCAGTATCTTCTAAACTATCAGCAGTGATAATTTGACCATGTTCTTTAGCAACAGGTTCATCTGTGATAGGCTTTGGAGTAGGTATGGGTTTTTTTTGAGATCTCCTATGCCCATCTAATAGGGTAGATAAAATCCACATTTCTAATGTTTATTGGAAGACCCCAGAGGTCTTTATAGATCATATATCTAAAGTGTGAGAGATCACACTTCCCTCTGACCTTGGGAATATCCTTCTTGTCTTCTTTAGACAGACCAGAGGAAGATGCCTCTCTAGTGCAGTGGATAATGTGAGACTTACAAAATTCGGTAGCTCTATGCTCATTGATCAACTCAATGGATTCAGTATTTAGAAGGAAATCCAGCATTGAGTAGTCAAAGGTTTCTTGATCAAGATCAAGCAATGTTGACTCAGCTTCAGGCATCACTCCCTTGAATCTTATGTTCTTCAAGTCCTCGTCCTTATTAAGATCTAGCATTGGCAATCTTCAACAGATCCTGTAGGGCTTGATTCCAATCCTGGTTGCTTCATTATGCCTCAGCCAGGATTGAGGGATAAAATGTGCAGCTCTATCAGCTCTGATTTGACTGAATTCCCACTTCAGCATATCATAGTAGAGCTTATCCAGAAAGAAATTAGAAGCCTTCCCATAGACTCTGGGATGCTCAAAAGACACCCATTTAGTGTCCCTTGGCATGATCATGGGGACATGCTTAGAAGATCTTGATCTTCTCTCAGGAATGGTAGGAAGATTTTTTCCTTTTGGGGTCAGTCTCCCAGACGGGTATTGTATGTCTCTCAAGTCCATCAGTAAGTGGTATGAAAGGAGGAGTTTTGACAAGGTTTGGGTAAAGTTTTCTTGGGGGGGGGGGGGGGGGGAAGTTGGTTAGAGGTAGGTGAGTGACTAATGGCCCTAAGTCATTGTGCATTTGAAAAGGCACATTCTTGATTAATTTACACTCAGGATGAGGTAGGTCAACAGATGGGCTAACTTCTTCCTCATACTCAGGCAGAGGATACCATCTGTCTGGAATGTGTTCGGGTTCGGGTTGGTGAGAATGAAACAAAATTTTCCATTCCCTTTTTACCTTGGCCCAATCCTCAGATTTGTCATTATAAAGGACAGAAGTTGGGGTGAAGTGAAATAATGTTCTCAAAGGTTTGGGGAAAGGGGTACCAGGGGAAATGCCTTCATCTGGTTGATTTAACCAGGGATCATCGACAGGGATAGTAGATTGAAATTGTGGAGTGGCTATTTGTGTTGGTTGGGGTGAAAGGGGTGTGGGAATGTATACATCATTTGGAGAGGAGACAGGCACATCATCTATCCTAGTTTCTAAACTAGACACTAGGGCATCTACTGCTATTTGAACATGATCATTAGCAGAGATGATTACCTTAGGAGTCTTAGTTGATCTGGCTTTTCTTGCTGGTTGCCTTCTAGGTTTAGTTGGAATAGGCACAACGGCCTCAGCAGCAGTAACATAGGTCTTCTGCTTCTTTAGAATTGAACTGATATGAATACTGTCCTCATCAGCTTCCTCATCTTCATTGTTAGAGAGGATAATTCTTCTTTGCTTCTTAGCAGCAGGGGCATCAGAAGTTTCTTTGATAATAATGCCACTTGCTGGTCTCTTGGGGGCAGGCTTCCTTGTAGCAGTGGTCTTTTGCCTAGTTACCCTTTTAACCCCTAGGAATTCAGCATTATTTTATTCAACCATCTCTTCTTTAGCCTTCATCAACTGCTCAGTCTTAGCCATTGCAGTAGCAGCATAGGTACTGAGGTTCATGTTGGCTATATTCATCCTTCCAAAGTCTGCAGCAGACATTGGTTTATCAATCAAAATCCTAGCTTGCTCCTCAAGAGTCTTTGCAGCAAGAAACTCATGAATTCCTTGAGCCTTGAAAATCTTGGAGAGAAGATGGCAGAAAGGAAGTGCAGAGAGTCTTTTCTTATTCATCACATCGTCTTTGAATCTTCCGTACAGGATTCTTGGAAGATTGATTTTTGATTCTGTGAGAAGATGGCAAAGACAGAATTTGTGAAGAGAGGAGAGGTTGTCCTTGGATCCAACCTTGTGAAGAACCATTTTGTTGAGAAGCTGATGAACGATTTGAACGTTGTCCTTCATTTCAATAGCCTTCCAAGTGTGAGTTCTGACTGTATCCTCCTTCATGAGACAGACTTCAATGGTCTCATAGCCACCCATGACTCAGTAAAGACTAAACCTTCCTGAGCACAGAAGATTGCATCAGCAATAGTCTTCTCCGAGATTGTAATCTTCTTTCTTAGCATAGTTGAGAAGAAATCAGTATCAGTCAGTTGGATGTTTCTCCAGAAATCCCTGATCAGGTTGGGAAAGACAGAGACTTTATCCGCGAAGAGTCCTCCCCACCCAGCTGTATTGACATATTAGCTTATGTCTAGATTGTAGTCTTGAAGCACACCGAGGTTGAAATGATGCTCTATAGCCAAGTAGAGCTTGTCCACGTTAAAGGTTGAAGAAGAAGCCATTTTTAGGTGATCAAAGAGCTTAGGGTTTGAAAGCAGGGAGAGGTAAAGAGAGAGAGCTAGCTCGAGAGGTTATGGAAGCGTAAAGTTTTTCTCATAGGGAAATGATTACTTTTAAAGGAATTTTGAATATCAAAGCAGAGAGAATAAATGATAAATTTGTCTTGTGAAATAGTACTCTTGGTTATCGAGGTAGCATGAAATAGAAGGCTTACTCCTCTGGGTAGTGAAGCTTGAGCACTTGTTGTTTCTCCTTTGTGTAAAACCAGTTTTTTCAGTCATAAAGTTGTCATCGTACAGATCGTTTTGCAGTAACTTATTGTACGATTATCCTTTTTGCATTTCTTGATGGTACTATGTTTCTTTTTCAACAAGGTGAAACATTAAAGCAAATAAAACAAATGTGATGAACAAATATTCTATTGAAATAAATATCAATCATTTGAAATAAATTCAAGAGATTCCGATTGCATTTAATTCATTCTAAGATGGAGCTCGTCTAAAAAGAAACTCCGTTACTCACTTATATGAGAGACTAAGTCTGTTCAAAATTTTACTTTTCTCGTCTGATGACGTGGCATATCCTTTTGTCTATCAAGTCTTTGGATTTACTATTCCTTAATGAGTTATAAAGATCTTCGTCTAGTGACATGGCGGTTAGAGCTCGTCTACTAGATTACTTTATGTTTCAGTTCATTTACTTGTACTAATTACTTTTGTCTGCTTACGTGGCAAGATGGACGTGCTTATTATCAAGTCTTTGGACTTGAAGTACTTAACAAGTTATTTAGGTATTCATCTAGCGAATATTTAGAGCTTTGTCTACTTAAGTAATCCAGTCTAAAGAAGTAACTTTACCAATGTTTTTGATCAGCCCGTCTATATGGGTGAACACATATTTTTCAATGAAAACTTTATCCCAAGTTTATTTTACTTATATCAAAGTATTCCTGCATAACTGAAAGCATATGTTAGATCTCAACTAACACTTTGCAAAGAAATTTTAATCCATTTGTTAGCATCAAAACTTAGAGATTATTAAATCCAAAACCATTTTGGTTCCAACAGAAGCAGCCACACCTCTCATTTAATGTGAGCCACATGTTTGTTAACCATAGTTAGCAAAGTAACCTCAGTTAAGTTAATTATTAACTATGGTTAATCATATATTAATTAAATAATCACAAAACCTATTAATCTAAAAGCTAACAAACCAAAAAAGGCCTAAGATTTTACCAACAAAACCCCCTTGAGGCCGCAGCCCCCTCCCCATTTCTTCTCTTCATCTTCTTCATTTTCTTCCTAAAAGTACACTAAACTCCATTATCATCTTCAAGAGCTCAAGTTCATGCTTTAGGAAAACTTTGCCAAGATCATCAACATCTCTTCATCTTCTTCACACTCTTAAGGTAATAGGATCATCCATGATCATCTCCTTCCATTCTTAAGCTTTTGTTCTTCATATTTCATAGTTTTTCATTTCTAGATCTAGAACTTTAAATAATTGTAGAAAATTGTAGAAAAATCATAAAAATGTGAAACCAATTTCTATTATCTAGTTATGATCCCTACTTTCATTATCCAAAAGCATGTAATCAAAAACATTTTCCTTCCCTATGTTCTATAGATGGTCGAAACCCTCTCAAAAATGAGTTTGATGATTTTGTTCAATTTTTAAAGTCTAATACTTGATTAAAGCTCACTAGTACTTGTATGATTTAAATCCAAGAGCTTAAGTCCAACTAAATTTTCTAGCCTAACTTTTTCATGAAGGCCGAAACCCTAGGGAAATTAAGAGAAATGGATGATTTTTGTTTAATATTGCACTTATGATAATTTATCTTGTATACTTAATACTCTAGGATCATTTATCTAAGAGATTAAGTTGATTTGAAAATCCTAGCCAATTTCACTATACATGGCCGAAACCCTAACCTATTTCGTTAGAGGATTTTGTTTCATATTTTTGAATTATAGCAATTTATCTATGTTATCTAATACCTTAAGAACTAGCATCCAAAAGATTAGAATGAGAAAATGATCCTAGCCCTAATTTGAATTGATTGGTCGAACCTAGCTATTCTAGGATTAAGGGTGATTTTTTTAATTAATTATAGTTATGTTGTTTGGTTGAAGGAAAAACTGTTAAACTGTGGTGTGATAACGAGGATCGTCGAAGTTGGAATTCCAATGATAACCCAGGTAGGGGAAAGAACCAATCTACCGTCGGAATCTATAAGTAGTATATTCTATAATAATTGTGTAGGACGACCTAAACCCTACTAGTAGTCGAGTAATCGACAAGACCAAAATCTCAATGAGTTATTTTAAAGAGGAAGTGTGACATAGAATATGTGTTAAGGCTTTGATGGAAGGTTAAGGCACTAGGATGTTATTAATGTGGGTTGGTGAGATTCATGTGTTTGCGTTGTTGTTCACAACCGTATATTTGGAATATACGAGGTCAAGAGTTCTCGCTAGAACGTTCCACCTTATAAATAGGTTGTGCAGCTATAGTGTCATTGAATTTCATTGAGCACCACCGAGAGTGGAAGGGGTGTGCACCGGGATCATCGTGCAGCTATAGTGTTATTGCTTTGCGTAAGCATTCTCACCATGGAAGAGAATTGTGCACCGAGAATTTAGAACCTGTCGCTTGACCAAACTGACTGACATTCCCAACGAGGAATGCGTGAAGAAATTGATGGTGGCCACGTCAGTATAAAAGTTTAATTGTATGAGATTGGGGTAGAGGATGATACATTAATTTGAGGATGATTTGTTAGTTATGTATGTTGATTGTCTATGACAATTATTGTATGATATGCTATGGCTCTTTTACGCTTTTGATGATAGAAATGTTTCTTATCCCCTATATCTTTTTGTGTGTTGTATTTTATCTTTTATGGGAACGTACGAGAAGACCCTGTGGCTGAGCTTGATGTTGAGGCATTGAATGGAACTCAGTATGAACCAGATGTGAGAGGACGAGATGTGGTTTTCAGCAATGTAGTTTAGTGTCTAGGGCCAGTGATTTTTATAAGACATTTTGTTTTCCGCTATTAATAGTTGTTTTAAGATGCCTGTTAGGGATCCTACTGACGGGATACCCTAGACAGTGTTTCAAATACTCTGATGCATAAACCTATGGTATGTATGTTATATATACGGTGTGTTCCTTTGATTTTTTCTTTAGCTGTGTGTTTATAAGTTAAGTTTTAATTTTACATATTTCGGAATACAAGTTTAATGTTAAGAGCGTGATTAAATAATTAATTAATAAGGTTTTGATTTAATGTCACAAAGGGGCACAACGGGGTGTCTCATTTGGTATCAAAGCAGTTTGATTCTGATCAGACTGTGAGGTCTAGGATGTTGTTACTGGCTGTGTCTAGTTGAATCCACATCGGATTTTGACTATGCTTAGTAGTTTGGTAGTATGTTCAAACTTGATGCGATAACTAACATTAGTATGGTATAAACGAAAATTTTGAACCATTCTTTCTTGTCTTTTGGTTAAAAAATGGTATTTATAGAAAATGAGCAGTGATAATCGATTATAGGAACAACATAATGGATTATCTACTTTCTGTTTTCTCAATTTGTTGTTTCAGAAGCCCAATAATCGATTATCCTGATGAGATAATCGATTATTTGCTGTTTGATTACCATTGTGTTGTTACAGAAACCCAATAATCAATTATGACCTTGAGTACGTAATATCAATAGTGGTGATAGGATTCTCGAAAGAATTATTGGAGGTAGAAACAATGAGTCTAATCATACCGGTGGTGGAGGATTGTCATTCGAGACTCGCAATCTCGTGGAAGTTATGCTTGCTGCCTTGTTACTGCAAACACAGCAAAATGCGGAGATGCGGCAAATGAACAAAGAGCAGCAGGAATTGCATAATCAAAGAAAAGCCATTAGAACTGAAGATGCAAGTATAATGACATTCCTGGAAGAGAAGCCACCACGATTCCGAGGATTGTGACCCAGAGAAGGCTGCATGATAGGAAAGTGACTTTTGTTGCCTTCATGTTAACTAAAGGAGAAGATTTTTGGTGGAGAGGCAAGAAAAGATTATTGGAGGCCGAGGGCAGAACTATTACATGACAGTTGTTTATTGAATGCTTCTTCGAGAAGTATATCCCACTTTTAGTTTGACTTGAGAGGAAGAGAGAGTTTGCTACTCTTCAACAGGGAAACATGACTGTTGGTGAGTATGCATCATTATTTGAATCTCTGATTAAATTGTCAGAATTCGATGAGAGAATCCCAAACGAGGATTGGCGGTGTAGAAGGTTTGAAGAGGGACTGCGAAATGAGCTAAAGAGAGCAATGGTGTATTTTGATATCCAGAGTTTCTGGGAGCTGGTTGACAGCTGCAGGGCTATAGAGTGCATAAACCAGAGACAAGCTACTGAGCGGAAACAACTAAGAAGTGGAGGCCCTATTCGATCAGGTTCTTTGAGGGGAGCAGATAATGGTTTCCATAGGAGGCAGGAACCATATATTAGATCTGTGAGGCAAGTTCCGATAGCTGCACCAATACTTGTTTATACAACACCAGTGGTTGGAGCAGGCCAGGAGCAGCAAGGTCCAGTTTGTTACATCTGTGGCAAGCCAGGTCATTATGCTCGTGAGTGTAGACACAGAGATAAGTAGTAGACGTTAGTTGCTGGTAGAGGAGCTGGAAGTTACAGAGGTAAAGTTGGGAGAGGAGATCCAGGAACAGGTCAACAACAGCAGAAAAACTTAGCTTGTTTCAGATGTGGAGGACCTCACTATGTTAGAGATTGCAAGGAGAGGCCTAGTTGTTTCCACTGTGGGAAACCTGGTCATATAGCTCGAGATTGCGGACAGTGGGTCACTGGTAGAGTGTTTACGGTTAGGGGAGTTGACCCCTCTCACTCTGCAGATCTCATATAAGGTATGTGTTTGACATCAGCGTTCTATATTTGTTAAGAATAAGACATTTATTGTAGCCCTTGTCTGGTTGTCTATGCAATAGATGGAACTTATCCCTGACATGGCTTAGCTTTTAGTTAACCATGTGGTGTTAGATGGTTTTAGTAAGACCTAGTCATCATCATCGATGACGATCTTGTTTACTTTAAGAGTTACGAGGAGCATGAGTTAAATCTGCATCAAGTGTTAGACAAGAAGCTTACGGGAATAATTCGTTTGGTGGATAAGTTGTAGTGGGCAAGTAGTTGTTGAAAGAAGTTGTTATTAAAGAAAATTTTCTTATGGACTTGATGTATTTGGATAATATGGGTAGTGGTTGAAAATGATAAAGAGACAACATGTTAGTTTGGGGATTAAATAGTATAGGATTGAATTGGCTGAAGCTTTGTAGCCTTTTATTTTTTAGATGATGGTGATAGTTGTGGATTTGATTAGGAATTTAGGCTTATAAGTTGAATTTGGTAAGATATGAGAATCTTAAGTAAGGTTGTTAGATTGTAACAAAGATGTTTTAAGGTGAGAAATAGAGTTAAGGAATGATCATGTTAAGTTTAGAGTGATGGGGAATAGTTGTGATTTAAGGATAATAGTTATAATTAGGTATATTAATCTTGTTTAAATGATGAGTTTAGGATTTCACTTTAAGCTCTGATGGGTATGGATTGGAATGAAGACTCGATTGAGCAACATATAATCTAAGAGTAGTATCTAAGTATTGTTTCCCTATAGTAGGATAAACAGGAAGTGATGGGAGTTTTGTTGAGATATAGATATGACTGGTAAGATTAAGATCAATATCAATGAGTGAGACCATTATTATAAGTCAAAAGTTGATCGAGGCATAGTATTACTAAGAGAATCCTAAGGTAACGATCGAATGCTCGTAGTTAAGATTGATGGTATTACCGAAGTTGTATATGAGCAGGAAAGACAATTTCTTTGGTTTTAGTTGCATTAGGAGGTGCAATGATGTTCTTTTGAGGTTGAGATGTGTGATATTGATATAATCTGGAATAGTGGAATACGCTCTAAGGATCTAAGACTGTGATTGGATACGTTGAGTATGAAGTTAAGGTAGTTTTGATCTTGATGTTAAATGTAGGATGTAGATGTTGAAATAAGTATTTCTGGTGGATCAGTATTAAGAAGACGAAAGAATTGAGTTTTGATTATGTCCTTTAAAGATGATAAATTAAGTTGAAAAGTTAAGGACAATGAACAAAATGTGGTGATGGATAAGTTCGAGGATAAATATAATGATATAAGAATGCATTCTGTTACGAAGTTACTGCTGTCACTTAGGGGGAAAACAACGATGAGAAATACGAGGTAGGATCTTTAGATTAAGATATGATTACAAAATTTTGTATAGTTTTGAGTTTCGAAATTCCGAGGACGGAATTTTCTTCTAAGAGGGATAGTAATGTAACTGCTTGACTTTAATTACACTGTTTAATCGGTTAAAATATAATTAGTTATATTTTTATCTGAGTTCAATGAAATGATTTTACATAAAATAAAATCATATTCATACTCTACTTTATGGTAGAGAGTTACGGTGAAATTTTGGGTTGAAAATTCAGACGAAGCCCGATCTACGTTTTCACTGACTGTAAGATTTTACTGAGCAGAAACCCTAATTTCGAATCGTGAACGAAACCATTAGGTTTTATATTTTTTCTTGGACAATTTTCCAACTTTCGAAAAAAAATCGTTAGGAATGAAATTAATATTATTTTATTCGGGCGTAATCGTTGAGAAAACACGTAAAAACTAAATCGGGGGATAAGTCGGGTAAACGACGAAGTCGATTATGGCGCTGAGGTATTAGGAGAGGTTAGTGTAGTAGAGAGGACAAGGAGTCCGGCCTTCAATTTAAGTGATCGGGAATTTTTCAAGTGAAATGACCAAAATACCCCTAAGCTTAACCTAACCGATGTTGAGTTAAATTTTAACCATGGTGAACCATGGTTAAGTCACCATGGTTAATTCTTGTGGACAAGAAGCAGCCACACCTCTCATTTAATGTGAGCCACATGTTTGTTAACCATAGTTAGCAAAGCAACCTCAGTTAAGTTAATTATTAACTATGGTTAATCATATATTAATTAAATAATCATAAAACACATTAATCTAAAAGCTAACAAACCAAACAAGGCCTAAGATTTTCCATATAAAACCCCCTTGAGGCCGCAACCCTCCTCCCCATTTCTTCTCTTCATCTTCTTCATTTTCTTCCTAAAAGTACATTAAACTCTATTATCATCTTCAAGAGCTCAAGTTCATGCTTTAGGAAAACTTTGCCAAGATCATCAACATCTCTTCATCTTCTTCCCACTCTTAAGGTAATAGGATCATCCATGATCATCTCGTTCCATTCTTAAGATTTTGTTCTTCATATTTCATAGCTTTTCATTTCTAGATCTAGAACTATAAATAATTCTAGAAAATTGTAGAAAAATCATAAAAATGTGAAACCAATTTCTACGATCTAGTTATGATCCCTACTTTCATTATCCAAGAGCATGTAATCAAAAACATTTTCCTTCCCTATGTTCTATAGATGGCCAAAACCCTCTCAAAAATGAGTTTGATGATTTTGTTCATTTTTTAAAGTCTAATACTTGATTAAAGCTCACTAGTACTTGTATGATTTAAATCCAAGAGCTTAAGTCCAACTAAATTTTCTAGCCTAACTTTTTCATGAAGGCCGAAACCCTTGGGAAAGAGAAATGGATGATTTTTGTTCAATCTTGAACTTATGACAATTTATCTTGTATACTTAATACTCTAGGATCATTTATCTAAAAGATTAAGTTGATTTGAAAATCCTAGCCAATTTCACTTTACATGACCAAAACCTTAACCTATTTGGTTAGAGGATTTTGTTTCATATTTTTGAATTATAGCAATTTATCTATGTTAGCTAATACCTTAGGAACTAACATCCAAAAGATTAAAATGAGAAAATGATCCTAGCCCTAATTTGAATTGAATGGCCGAACCAAGCTATTCTAGGATTAAGGGTGATTTTGTTAATTAATTATAGTTTTGTTGTTTGGTTGAAGGAAAAAACTGTTAAACTGTGGTGTGATAACGAGGATCGTCGAAGTCGGAATTCCGGTGATAACCCAGGTGGGGGAAATAACCAATCTACCATCAGAATCGATAAGTATTATATTCTATAATAATTGTGTAGGGCGGCCTAAACCCTACTAGTAATTGAGTAATCGACAAGACCAAAATCTCATTGGAAACCTTTTCTATAAAACCAGTGGTGATTCGAGGATTGTAGGTTTATCGACATTAGGTTGATTTTAAGTATTTTATGATGTCTGACTTTATGTTATTGAATTTAATGTGATACACTGGTTGAGGTATTCCACCTGCATGTGAGGTATTATTTTTGGTGTTTGAATATTTTCTGATATTGTGTTATGCATGATCTGCCTGGTTTTTAATATTGTGCATAGGGAATTTTAAGCAAAGATATATGTTATTCGAGAGATAATTGTTGGTTTGGGTGTGAGGATAATGGTGACTTAGAGCTGCCAAACCACAATGAGTTATTTTAAAGAGGAAGTGTGACATAGAATGTGTTAAGGCTTTGATGGAAGGTTAAGGCACTAGGATGTTATTAATTTGGGTTGGTGAGATTCATGTGTTTACGTTTTTGTTCACAACCGTATATTTGCAATATACGAGGTCAAGAGTTCTCGCTAGACCGTTCCACCTTAGAAATAGGTTGTGCAGCTATAGTGTCATTGAATTTCATTGAGCACCCCCGGGAGTGGAAGGGATGTGTACCGGGATCATCGTGCAGCTATAGTGTCATTGCTTTGCGTAACCATTCTCACCATGGAAGAGAATTGTGCGCCGGGAATTTGGAACCTGTCGCTTGAACAAACTGACTGTCATTCCCAACGAGGAATACGTGAAGAAATTGATGGTGGGCTCGTTAGTATAAAAGTTTAGTTGTATGAGATTGGGGTAGAGGATGATACATTAATTTGAGGATGATTTGTTAGTTATGTATGTTGATTATCTGGGACATTTATTGTATGATATGCTATGACTCATTTCCTCTTTTGATGATAGAAATGTTTCTTAACCCCTATATCTTTCTGTGTGTTGTATTTTATCTTTTATGGGATCGTACGAGAAGACCATGTGGCCGAGCTTGATGCTGAGGCGTTGAATGAAACTCAGTATGAACCGGATGCGAGAGGACGAGATATGGTTTTCAGCAATGTAGTTTAGTGTCTAGGGCCAGTGAGTCTTATAAGACGTTTTGTTTTCCGCTATTAATAGTTGTTTTTAGATGCCTGTTAGGGATCCTACTGACGGGATACCCTAGACAGTGTTTTAAATACTCTGATGCATAAACCTATGGTATGTATGTTATATATACGGTGTGTTGCATTGATATTTTCTTCAGCTGTGTGTTTATAAGTTAAGTTTTAATTTTACGTGTTTCGGAATGCACATTTAACGTTAAGAGCATGATTAAATAATTAATTAATAAGATTTTAATTTAATGGCACAAAGGGGCACAACAGGGTGTCTCAGGTCCCTTTGCCATTGCCTCGCATTAGGCTAATCTGTTGTGACACCCTAAACTCGGTCATCACATGGTTACCCTTTTTGCGGAAAAGAACACATTAAAACGCTGGTCGCTTTCGGAAAAGAAAACCTTTTGTATCAAATTACCGAAAAGGTACTTAAATTTTTTTTTTTGAAAGAGGTTAAGAAATGGTGATGAACACTCAGAACATGAATATAACCATCATACATATATACATGTATAACATTTCCCCATTGGGATCTTAAGTTTTTTTTTTTGGATTACAAAACGGGCCTTAAACAAACAGGCCCACTTCACTGAAAACATAAACTAAGGAAACAGATAAAACATCAAACTGGGAATGAGGAATCTGGGTACTGAACTCAAAAGAAGACTCTAAAAAGCCAGGGACAAACAGAACTACTCCAAAAAGTCGACGACGATCACCAAAGCCTCCTACAGTCTGAGTGGCCACAAACACTACCTCCAGATGAGAAATCAGACTCCGGATCGATAACCTCACCACCATCGTCGATCGGAACATCGTCCTCTCCGGGGTCCTGTGGATGGTACTCTTCCTCTAGGTCGTCCTCCCACCAGTCGCCTACCAACTCAAGAGGCTCCTCCTCCGGATCCTCTTCGGGATCCTCTTCAGGGTCCTCCTCGATAGGTTCCTCCGGCTCAACGTGTGGATGAAGAAGTCCAGCCATCTGTAGAGTATGAAGGTACAGCCAAGGAGGTGGAAGTGCCACTATCCGTGTCTCGATCGTGTGAATCCTCCGGATCGGTTCTCCGTTAGCATTAGACTCTTTCGTTGTAATCGGTCCCCGATACGTAGCTGTCGTCGCATCATCGCTCACCGTCCAGTTCCTTACTAGCCCAGCCTCGTTGAACACCTCATTCCTCGAAATCGAGGGTGCTAGGGGAACGTTGGGTTCCATCTAAAGCACGTACATATACCGATACAAGAAAAGGAAAAGAACATATAGATATGCAAGAGTGAGATACTGTCATAAGATATATCCCACAACAACCATATACATGATACATGCAACATATAATCAAGTCAACAGTTAAATCATGCATAATCATAATATAACCGTGTTATATTAAGGGATCTCAAGCCCGCACAATAATTTTTGAAAATATGCATGACACTTCAATATCAGGCTCTATCCTAATCTCATGAGATCTCAACACTGTGTTTCCCTGGTGAAGAATTAGAGCTGGTCAATCTCTAGCCCACCGGGCAGTTGCCTCCATGCCCTCATGCATTTAAGGTCTCAGGACGAGCAACGTCACATGTGCCTCTGAACCGGTCACATGGACAGACTCCCAGATACCACCTTGTATCTGATATATAGGAAAGGCACGTCTGCCTGGGGAAATGCACATGGAAAATATTTTGTTTACAAGGTTTTCTTTGTGTTCATTCTTTTTTGCTGTTGAAGCTCAAAGCTAACGACTAATTCATCATTTCCCCATCACTTGAAAACTCAGAAACATAGGACACACAGTCCGAATGCTCAATCACAACACCCTAAACCGTGGCCGCAGTCCAGGGTTGTGGTCATAAATATCAAGTATACTTTTATTCACGTTTTAAACTTAACATGATAAGGACAATAGCCCTCCACAATGAAATCAGAACGCACTGTCCTCGATTTCGAGAATTGGACTCTCAATCCATAACATCATGAATAGGACTCATAGTCCCGAATTAACATTGATCCAAGATCACGTGCGCATAACTGAATACTAGAGGCGACGTCTCGCGATCTAGATTCTCTTTCTTAAGTACTTATTTTTTTCGTTCAGTGAAAATCAAATTCAAAACCGAATCCTTGATAACCTATCCAGGCTAACGGAAAGTTTCTAAAACATTTAGGAAAAACCTTTTCTTTGAAAATATTTTATAAAGCATCTTTGAAATACTTTTATCTTTGAAAATTTCCCCCAATATGACATTGCCAAATATTTCATGAAAGTTTTCGCTTGAAAACACATAGTTCGAAAAGGATTTTTCTATTGCATAACAATAGTTCACCAAACCATTTCAACATTTAAAACAGTTCTTTAAGTTAAAGAGCTTTTGGAAAAGAACACCAATCCTTTCATCTTCAAAGCTTATTCAGGTTTTTTAATCCTTATAACAGTTGAGCACAGACACAAGTCTGGCTTAGCAAACTTTCAATCAACAGCAGTATATATTCTCAGTTCAATGTTAATATCACAGTTGAAAACAGTTCATCACAGATATGCATTATAACATTTAGAGTAAGTATATTCAACATCAGATAATAGCATAACAGTTCAAGTACATCAGATCAACAAATAAGTTCAATCAACATATAAATATCCAGTTAAACACCTACACACATGCATACAGTTATTGAATATCTTTAGGAAATCCCCTCTTACCTCACGTGGAAGTTAAGAGTTTCGGATTCGAAGAGAAAAGATCACGAACGTCCTCGCTCCGCTTGGCGATGGAAGTCTAAGGTTACAAAACATGAAATCATGAGTTAAAACTCAATCAAAGAACACTAAACACAAGGTATAGGTTCGGTTTAGACAATAATTTAGGATTAGGGTTTTTTCCGAAATTTATGAAACTCATGGATTTATGATCCTTAAGTGCTAGAAGTTCTTAAACACCAACCATTTAACAAAGTTGAATTAAAATCCCACTAAGTACTTGACTTAGGGTTTTCGGCCTTCACTAATAAATAGGCTAGAAATTTTAAAAATTTTCAATCTCTTTAGGTTAGCATCCATACATAGTAAGGAGCTTGAAACTATGATCATTTTGGAAAATGGAAAAATCAAATGTCTTAGACCATGAACTCTTTGATTCGGCCTTAACAAGTTTGTGAGGTTAGAGATCTTTAAATCATCCAATCTTTCGGACATAGCATCCTTTAACATGAAGGAGCTTTAATCCATAATCATCTTGGAAAACAAAATAAAATAACACATCCTAGGTCAAATGTTACATTCGGCCATCAAAGGAACATAAAGCAAGAAAATATTTTAAAGTTTACAATCACATAGACATAGCATCCTATAACATAATGAGCTTTTTAGTCCATGATCACTTTGGAAAACAAAACTCAACATCTTTGCCATAACCATTGAAGGTTTCGGCCTTTTCAAGAAATAGAGGTTAGAAATCTTCAAACTTTCCAATCTCTTGGACTTAGCATCCTCCTATATCAAGGAGTCTTAATCCATGATCACTTTGGTGAAACATAAACTAAGCATCAATGTCTTAAACTACTTAAACTTTAGGCCTTTACATGAAAATGTGTAAAATCTCTAAACTTTTCCAATCACTTAAACCTAACATCCTTTAGTACAAAGGAGCCCTTGGTCATGATCATCTTGGAATAGAACTCAAATACAAGTCCATACAAGCAATGTTAAACAAAACCCACCAAAACCAAAAAGCATGGTTTCGGCCTCATCAAGAAAATAGGGTTAGAAATTTTTGTTTTACACAACCTTTTATTATGTTGTATTAGGAGTAAAAATAAGAACATAGAAATTGGTTTCAACTCAAACGGAGTTTTCTACCATTTTTAAGAGATTTTAGAAGTTTGAAAGCTTAAAGGAAACTTAAAACAAAACTATGAACATAAAGATAAGAACTTGTAAAATAAACAACATAGGATCATTACCCTCAACAATATGAAGAACTTTGATGAAGAATTTAAAGTAAAAAGATTGATAAAAAGATGAACTTTAGAAGAGAGAAGAAGAAAAAGAAGAAATGTAGTAAAGTGAAAATGTGAAAAATGGAGGAAAGTGATGAATGGTGGAAATGAAGAGTATTTATAGAGAATGAGGGGGAGGGTCACGGTTTTGAGAGGAAGAAGAAGAGAAGAAAGAAGGTGGGTTGCTTGTAGGGAAAGAAAGAAGGTAAGGTGTGGTAAGGTGGAGGTATGGTGTGGAGGTAAGGTTGGAGAGAGAATGTAAGAAAAAGGTGATTTGATGAAAAAGTGAAGTATGACTTGTTGAAAAGGTGTCATAACTTTCACATCAAGTCACTTCATGTCACTTCATCCTCTTGATGCTCTGCTCCATTGCGTAACAGATGACTTCCCCGATCATATTTCCCGACGATTTCACCCGGGAAATCCCTAAGATTTGGCCCCGATCAGGATTTTTCGAAAAACTCCAAACCCACACAAAACATCATAAAAACACTAACCGTCTCGTTCACTAATTAAAATTTTGTATCTAACTCAGTAAACTTGTACTGGCAGTGAGAACCCAGACCGATTTTCGTCTGAATTTTCGACCGAAAATTTTACTGTGACTTCATACAGTAAAACTACACAAGAAAATAATTTTATTTAAAATAAAATCATCTTCTGAATTTTATCACAAATAATTACATTAAAGCATGTATTTAATGATAAAGAAGCATACGAAAAACAGGGTGTTACAACTCTACCCCTCTAAAAAGAATCTCGTCCTTGAGATTACGTACCTTGAAATAACTCAGGGTACTGCATCTTTATCTTGTCCCCAGCTTCCCACGTAGCTTCTCCGGTTATCTCATTCCAGATGACTTTTACTAGAGGAATTTGTTTACCTCTGAGCTGCTTCGTCATTTTATCCGCAATTCGTACTGGTGACGTCACAAAAGACAAGTTCTCTTTTAATTGTACTTTATCAGGCTTTATGATAAGTGATGGATCAGGAATGTATTTTCTCAATTGAGAGACATGAAAAACATCAAGGATATTGGAAAGAAAGGGTGGTAAAGATATTTTATAAGCTACTGGACCTACACGACGAAATATTTGGTAGGGTCCAATGAACTTGGGTGTAAGCTTTCTGGACTTTAGTACTCTGCCAATCCCAGTCATTGACGTGACTCTCAAGAATACATGTTCGCCTTCCTCAAACTCTAGAGGTCGTCGTCTCTTGTCCGCGTAGCTCTTCTGTCGGCTCTGAGTAGTCCTCATTTTCTCCTGGATCATCTTCACCTTTTCTGTTGTTTGTTGCACGAAGTCTGGACCCAACAACAAACTCTTACCATCCTGGTACCAACACAAAGGCGTCCGACATCGTCGACCATACAGGGCTTCATAAGGTACCATTCCAATGCATGAATGAAACTATTATTGTAGGTGAATTCTATCAATGGTAGGGACTCATCCCAACCCCCGACATCCTCCAAAACACAAGCTCTCAGCAAGTCCTCTAGTGACTGGATTGTCCTTTCCGTTTGTCCATCCGTCTGCGGATGATATGTGGAACTCAATCTGAGTTTCGTTCCAAACGATTTTTGCAAACTCTGCCAAAACCTCGATGTAAATCACGGGTCTTGGTCTGAAACAATGCTTGAAGGCACACCAGGCAGTCTAACAATCTCTCCGATGTACAGTTGGGTTAACTTCTCCAATAGAGTATCTCATATTGATTGGCAAAAAGTGAGTTGACTTAGTCAGTCGGTCCACTATTACCCATATAGCCTCATACCTTTTTCTAGTTCTTGGTAAACTGGTTACGAAATCCATTGATATCCCGTCCCACTTCCATTCGGGAATATCTAAAGATTGCAACATTCCTGCGAGTCTGTGATGTTCTACTTTGGCTTTCTGACATACTATACATGAAGCGATAAATTCCACTACATCTCTCTTCATTCTGTACCACCAATACAACTTCTTTTAAGTCTTGATACATTTTGGTGGCTCCCGGATGCATACTCAACTTACTCTTATGAGCCTCTTCTAAAATCAGCTTCCTCAGCTCAACATCGTCAGGTACACAAATCCTTTCACCAAACCTCATGATCCCATCTTTTCCATCTCTGAACTCTGTCAATGCTCCTTGCCGCACTAAGTCCCTTTCGGTCTGCAGATACTGATCAGTCTCTTGTTTCCCCTTTATCTGTTCCATCAATCCATTTGACATGGTGATCTTGTTTAGACACAGCCTTCCTGGCGTAACCTCAACCGACAAACTCAGATCTCAGAATTGTTCCAACAATCACTGCTCCCTAACCATCATCACTGACGCGTGAATCGACTTTCTACTTAGTGCATCGGCCACTACATTCGCCTTCCCTGGGTGATACTGTAGTTGAAAGTCATAATCCTTTAGAAACTCTAACCAACGTCTCTGACGCATATTCAACTCCTTCTAGTTGAACAGGTACTTCAATCTTTTATGGTCACTGAAAACATTAAAAGTAGCTCCATACAAGTAATGTCTCCAGATTTTCAAAGCAAAAACCACAGCCGCCAACTCTAAATCATGCGTCGGGTAGTTCTTCTCGTGAATCTTCAACTGCCTCGAAGCATAAGCCACAACTTTCCGGTTCTGCATTAGCACACAACCCAACCCTTGATACTAAGCGTCACAGTAAACCTCAAAAGATTCCCTGGGATCGGGTAGGATCAACACAGGTGAGGTCGTCAACCTCCTTTTCAGCTCTTGAAAGCTTCTTTCACAGGCTTCTGTCCAAACGAACGCTTGGTCTATATGAGTTAACTGAGTGAGAGGTCCTACAATCTTGGAAAATCCTTCAATGAACCTTCTGTAGTAGCCAACCAAACCCACAAAACTATGGATTTCTGTTGCCGTTGTTGGCCTTTCCCATTCCAACACAGTCTCGACCTTCGTTGGATCCACAGCGATTCCTTCGCGAGATATTACATGACCCAAGAATTGAACTTGATCCAACCAAAACCCACACTTTTCTGGTTTCGCATAGAGTTGCTTCTCTCTCAGGACTTGAAGAACAATGCTAAAGTGTTCGGCATGTTTCTCCTGGTTTGGAGAATAGATCGGAATGTCATCAATGAAGACGACCACGAAATGATCCAAATAAGGATGAAAGATTCGATTCATGTAGTCCATGAATATAGCAGGTGCAATCATCATTCCAAACGGCATCACCAAATACTCATAATTCCCATAGCGTGTTCGAAACGCTGTCTTACGAACATCCTCTGCTTTTACTCAAATATGGTGATAGCTTGACCTCAGATCTATCTTTGAAAACACTGTCGCGCCACGCAACTGATCCATAAGATCATCTATCCTTGGAAGAGGATATCTGTTTTTGATCGTAACTTTGTTCAACTAACAAAAGTCCACACATAGCCTGACCGTTCCATCTTTCTTCTTCACTAACTGAACTGGAGCTCCCCACGGTGATACACTAGGTTGTATAAACTCCTTCCTCATCAGATCCTCAAGTTTCTCCTTCAAGGTTTCTAACTCTGATGGCGACATGCAATACGGTGCCATGGATATTGGTCCAGTGCCTGGAATAAGATCAATCGCGAACTCGATATCTCGAACAGGTGGCAATCCAGGTACATTCTTAGGGAAAACTTCCGGAAACTCTCGAATGACAGGTACGGATTCTAAGTCAAACTTGCTCTCGACGTTCGAAGAAAAAAACAACATGTATCCTTGAGCTCCCTCTTTCAAAGAAGCTCTTACCTGACTAGCAGATAATAATCCAGAAATCTCATCCCTAAAAACTAAGGTTTTCTGAGCATAATCTATTAGAATATGGTTGGAAGATAACCAATCCATGCCTAAGATCACATCTAGTTGTACTAAAGACAAACAGATCAAGTCTACAAGGAAATTTCTACTCTGAACAATGATAGGACAATTTAAGCAAACAGAATTAACAGTCACAGGTTTAGCAGTTGGGGTAGAAACAATCAGATTATAAGGTAAGGAAGAAACAGGCAAGTTTAGTGTTTTCACACGATCCATCGAAATAAAAGAATGGGTTGCACTCGAATCAAACAGTACAATTAAGAGATTACCATCAATGTCACACTCACCCTGCACAAGATTGCCGGAGTTCGATGCCTCTGCACCATTCATCGTGTAAAATCTTCCCTTGGCAGTTGGCTTGCTTGCTCTGGTATGATTGATTGACTGCTCCCTCTTCGGCGCACGACATTCCCTTGCCAACTGTCCAATGCGGTCACAGTTGTTGCACTTGGAGTCCTTCTTTGGGCAAACATTAGCAAGGTGGTTCGGATCTCCGCATCTGAAGCATCTTCGTTCTTGGCCTTGATCGTTGTTTCTCTGGCCTCCACTCCCTGTCCCCGAAACACTGGGACGAGCTTGTTGTTGCTTCTGGTTGTCGCTAGGTTCCTGATAATATGGCTTCCTCTGCTTCCACTTAGAACTCTGGCCTTGGTTTTGGCCCTTAGGACGAACAGGTCCTCCTACGCTTCCTCTATTATCCCTTCCTCTGCGCATCAACTCAATCTTTTGGTACTTTTCCACTAACTCTTGGAAATTCCGAATTTCCAAGGGCAGTACTGACTCTTTGATCTCGAAGCGCAAACCGGCTTCAAACTGTTCGCACTTCCACTCTTTGTTGGGGTTGTTTTGAAAGAAGCGGAAGTATTTGGAAAGTGATTCGAACTTGGCCGCATACTCCCTTATCGTCAGGTCTCGCTAACTCAGCCTCATAAACTCTTGTTCCTTCTCCTTTCGGGCACTCTAGGGAAAGTATTTGTCCAGAAACTTGCCGCGAAATACTCCCCAGGTGATCGCCTGATGTTCAGCCTCTAACAGTTGCTTAGTACCCTTCCACCAGTACTCGGCATCTCCCACGAGCTGAAACGTCGAATAAGGTACCTTGGATTCTTCAAGGGTATGCACCAACTCAAAGATATTTTCTAGATCTTGAACCCAAAGGTCCGCTTTAATCGGATCCACGTCTCTGTCGAACTGAGATGGGTTCTGACATCTGAAGGCGTCTAGATGTCTTCCCTATGCAGCTTGCTCCGCTCGCAGTTGTTCTTGCTGATTCTGAGCAGCAGCATTGGCAGTCTAAAGAGCTATAGCAGCAGCTACATCAGCCAGCGCTTGAGCAGCGAAGTCCATTCCTCCGTTGCCTCGTCCATATCCACGAGCACCTCTTGGATTCATACCGACCTGTATCACACAAGCAGTCAGATGAAGGTCCAAAAGAGAGAACTCACCGGTCACAACATATTACCTCAAAGGAAGTAATTCAAACAGCATCCAAACAGAGAAAACACAATACCAACACAACAGACCTAACCCAGACATTCCTGAAAGACTCGACTAGCTCTGGTACCAACTAATGTGACACCCTAAACTCGGTCATCACATGGTTACCCTTTTTTCAGAAAAGAATACATTAAAACGCTGGTCGCTTTTGGAAAATAAAACCTTTTGTATCAAATTACCGAAAAGGTACTTAAATTTTTTTTTTTTGAAAGAGGTTAAGAAAAGGTGATGAACACTCAGAACATGAATATAACCATCATACATAGATACATGTATAACATTTCCCCATTGGGATCTTAAGTTTTTTTTTTGGATTACAAAATGGGCCTTAAACAAATAGGCCCACTTCACTGAAAACATAAACTAAGGAAACAGATAAACCATCAAACTGGGAATGAGGAATCTGGGTATTGAACTCAAAAGAAGACTCTAAAAAGCCAGGGACAAACAGAACTACTCCAAAAAGCCGACGACGATCACCAAAGCCTCCAATAGTCTGAGTGGCCACAAACACTACCTCTAGATGAGATATCAGACTTCGGATCGATAACCTCACCACCATCGTCGATCGGAACATCGTCCTCTCCGGGGTCCCGTGGATGGTACTCTACCTCTAGGTCGTCCTCCCACCAGTTGCCTACTAACTCAAGAGGCTCCTCCTCCGGATCCTCTTCGGGATCCTCTTCAGGGTCCTCCTTGATAGGTTCCTCCGGCTCAACGTGTGGATGAAAAAGTCCAGCCATCTGTAGAGAATGAAGGTACAGCCAGGGAGGTGGAAGTGCCACTGTCCGTGTCTCGATCGTGTGAATCCTCCGGATTGGTTCTCCGTTGGCATTAGACTCCGTCGTCGTAATCGGTCCCCGATACGTAGCTGTCATCGCATCATCGCTCATCGTCCAGTTCCTCACTAGCCCAGCTTCGTCGAACACCTCATTCCTCAAAATCTAGGGTGCTAGAAGAACGTTGGGTTCCATCTAAAGCACGTACATATACCGATACAAGAAAAGGAAAAGAACATATAGATATGCAAGAGTGAGATACCGTCATAAGATATATCCCACAACAACCATATACATGATACATGCAACACATAATCAAGTCAACAGTTAAATCATGCATAATCATAATATAACCGTGTTATATCAATCGATCTCAAGCCCGCATGGTCGCGCTGTCGCTCACGCACCAAAAAGAACGAGCGGGTTTTAAAACTGTAGTTTAGGGCGACAACTCGGATGTCGTCTCACAAGGACTCTTGAAATGTTATTTGTCACAAAAATCAGTTTTTTTTTGGGGGGTTGGATCGGACTGCAAATAAGAAACAAAGCAAAACCAAGCAATGAAAACAGAGCAGTTAAAAGATTAACAAATATGCTAAAGATGATTAATCTACTGTTCTCGATTTCCCAACTATCATCGGTTCATGCAAGTTCCAAGCCCTAAGCAGATTCTAATCCCCTTTCGGTTGTAGCATCAATTAACAACGAAATCGCTACTACGGATATATGTTCCTATTCCCGAATTAACAAACGGGGTTAAGCCCTTCGTGAACTAAGCGAACACGAAACGAACACACGCGAAGTAACAAACGCGATTAAGTATAGGAACATAACATCACCGAAATGAATCAACACAACACTATACACTCCTGAATTAACAAACAGAAATGGATAATATGGTATTAAAAAGGGAAAAGCAAATAAAACAGGAATTACAAAACCTCTAGTGTGGTAATGGAAACCAATCACAGTAGACTAATCTAGGAGACTAGCTCTCCATTACAGAAATAAACACAAAAGTAAAGAAAATAAAATAAACTACTGGAAACTACTACTACTGACTCCTACTCTGACTCTCCCAGTTCTGCCTTCAAACAGGCTTATATACACGTTCTGGATTCCGCTGTCTCGCGAGGCGAACACTGCTTCGCGAGGCGAATATCATGAACCGTATGCATCGTTTGGTCTTCTCGCGAGGCGAAGAACGTCTCGCGTGGCGAGGAATGGAAAAGTCATGCCCTCTGGTCTTTATCCTCGCGAGGCGAGTCATCTATTCGCGGGGCGACACATAAAGGATTGCAAATTTTCTGGCACAGTCACCTTCAGGTTCGCGAGGCGAATGCCTACTCGCGGGGCGAAAGCTCCAGATTTATTTCTTTTTATTAACCTGAAAACAGAAAATAGCATAAGTGCTTTATTTAACTTTAAATCAGCTAAATTAACCTAAAAATACTTTACAGACTCAAAATGCTGCTTAAAGACAATCAAGTCTAATTTGGGCGAAAATGATATAAAATTAGCACAAAGCCAAGGTTTTTCTAGTTATAAAACTAGACTAGCCAGAGGCTGATCAAAATACCCCAAACTTAAACTTTGCTTGTCCCCAAGCAAACTAAAACTCAAAAACTTAAAAAGACTCAAGACATGGCAAGCTTAAGGTTTTCAATCAACTTTGCACAAATTTCAAGCAATACAACAAAATAGTTTGTCCTTCAATGTCCCCCCCCCCCCCCCCCAAGCAAAGCAATCCCCACTTGCATTTATTCTAAACAATTGAGAATTCCATCATTCAAACAATCATTAATCTAAGCAGGGGATCCAAGTTACACACAAGAGGGAGACCACCAAATGCAAACAACTGCCTTCCTCACAAGGGCATTTAGTGTTCACTCATTCGCTCAGTTTGTGTCAGGTTAGCAACATTTCCCTCAATTTCACTTTTAAGAAGCACTTCCCATAAATTTGATTTTCATCTCAAAATGATTCCCACAGAAAACATGCATGCAACATCAAAAGGTCTTTTTATGGTTGTAATGGGGCCTGGCTAAGGGTAGGATATACAAAGGAACTAGTCTGAAGACCCTAGGAACTAAGAGAGCATGAGCTTTTTACACTTTGAATTTCACTCAAGTTCCTTTTTTCATTTTTCTTTATGCCTTCCCTTGGGTGACTACAGCCATTCTTCTAATCATGTTTACACTTTTTTTTTCTTTTTTTTTCTCTTTTTCTTTTTGGCCTTTGGCTCCAACCTTTTTATTGTATTTTTTTCTTTTTCTCAATCCCAAACAACACATTACACCTTGTAGCCACCCCAAACTTAATTTCTTGCACCCATTTTCTTTGCTAAGCTTCCATGCTCTCCTAATCCTAAGAACGGGTTAACATGGTTTTTCCAGATTTTAGCTTGTAACATAAGGTTAACAAGAATTAACAGGAAAATCAGGCTCAAAGGGGCTAACTAGGGAACATGCATTAGGGATGGTTTATTTTAGGCTAAGTAGTTATTTACAAAGAAAATGCTTAAATCATCTGAAGCAAACACATAAACATGCAAACCATAAAGAGATTCAAGCAAATTCGGGAAAGTGCAACTTAAAAAGTGATTCTCACAGTCAAAAACATGTTGGAGGCTCAAAACCTCACCTGGACAATTATGCAAATTGTTTGACAGAGATTCTATCCCTAGTGTGTGCTTCCTATCACCCCAAACTTATCATAAATCATGCCGTCATAACAAAATCTCCAAGGTTTAGTTTTCACTCACATGGGGATCAAATTTTCAAAAATTTCAAATCCTAGGGGGAAAACAGTCAACACATAACATGAAATCAATCAATGCAAAATTAATCAAAATCAATCAAACTTGCCAACAAAAGACTCAACACAACTCCTGAGCTTCTCAAATTATTTAGGAGCTTTATTGAAAACAAAACAGAAATAAAGCAAGGAAAAGAAAATTAAAAGAGCAAGGTTCAGAAAAACTCATTGGGGCGGTTCCACCAGGATCCCATTGCTTGTAACATAAGGCCCAAGTGATAGCCAAAGGGTGGGAGTTCATTCCATACTTCCATAACTTGCAGCCTTGATATGGGAGTGAGTGCTTGACAGTTACGGTGACTCCTTCCAGTGCGGCGGACTTCTCACTCCCTTTTGGGTCAAAGATGGTCGCTTTCTCAACAAAATCCTCCCAATAAAATTGGGGTTCAACCTCTTGGACTGGCCATGGTGCAAAATCCAAAGGCTTGAACTCCATCACCGGTTGTTCCACAGTGGGAGGTGGTAAACAAGTAACTGGGGTTACTGGTGCTGCTTCAACTTCTGCACGTTCTTTATTCACTGTGCTAACAAATCCATCACCTGCTAAACCTGCAGAAATCTCAGCACACACCACACAAAGGTTAGTGTTAGTAGAGTCAGTACATATATCACAATAAACTGAATCAGTAAAAGCCTGAATGTCTGGAAATTCAGCACATAGTTCATCCATCCCATCACTTCCAACACATGCATATGAATTAGTTGAATCATCTACTTCCAAAGGTTCTTCATTATCCTCAGGCATGGTGAAGCAGATGTCCTCCTAATCCTCATTTTCTATGTGAATATGGCCCTCAACCTCATAGGTCTCCTGTTCCATATGGATGTTTTGCTCTTCATACCTTTCAAAACATGCTATACATAAAGCAGTGTCAGTACAATCAGCACATGAATTATAATAGATAGAATCAGGGGATTCAACACACAGTTCATCAACAGAAACATTATCAAAATTATCATCAGAAGTATTGTCAGGAATAACCACTTGTGAATCTGTATGTTCTTCAAGGAGATGTGGAGTTAGCAGTGCAGCCGAGGTGGCGACAATGTGATCAATTTGAATGGCCAACTTCTTAGATTCAGCTTCTCTCCTCTGATGGGATTCAAGACTTTGTTCTGCCATTTGTTGTATCATTTCTTCCATTTATGCAGTTATCTGTGCAGTCATTTGCTTGAACAGGTCCTCTAGTGAAGGTCCGGAAGGTGCAGAAGTGGTCACTTGGGGATGATTCTGTGGTGGTGCCAGTGGTGACATTAGTTGTTGGTCCTCATACCAAGGGTTTAGATGGGTTCCCCAGCTCAATAGGAAGACTTTCTTCAAATCAAACCAGCTGAAGTTGGAATCCACCTCAAGATTATACAACCAATCCCTTGCAGCGCCTTCAAGTGAGAGATGGAAAGCTCCCATCTGGATGTGATCTTCTGTTATTCCTTCAGGTCTCAGCATTATAGAACAAACAGCCTGGAATTCCTTGGATGCGCTGCGGATTTTCACCGCAAGACCACTAAACCTTGGCAACCAGTGCATTAAACCAGCAAAATCAGGATAATATATGCATGGTGGTTCATAATTAACATTAGGCATGTACCCACACATGTAATTCTCCATGGAAAGCACTAAGATTCACAACCAGACAATGCAGACAAAACTAATTCAGCAAAGAGATTTTTTTTTATTTTTTTTTAATTTTTTTCTGTCAATAACAATCAAGAGTCCCCGGCAACGGCGCCAATTTTTGGTCGCGCTGTCGCACACGCGCCAAAAAGAACGAGCGGGTTTTAAAACTGTAGTTTAGGGCGACAACTCGGATGTCGTCTCACAAGGACTCTTGAAATGTTATTTGTCACAAAAATCATTTTTTTTTGGGGAGGGGGGGTTGGATCGGACTGCAAATAAGAAACAAAGCAAAACCAAGCAATGAAAACAGAGCAGTTAAGAGATTAACAAATATGCTAAAGATGATTAATCTACTGTTCTCGATTTCCCAACTATCATCGGTTCATGCAAGTTCCAAGCCCTAAGCAGATTCTAATCCCCTTTCGGTTGTAGCATCAATTAACAACGAAATCGCTACTACGGATATATGTTCCTATTCCCGAATTAACAAACGGGGTTAAGCCCTTCGTGAACTAAGCGAACACGAAACGAACACACGCGAAGTAACAAACGCTATTAAGTATAGGAACATAACATCACCGAAATGAATCAACACAACACTATACACTCCTGAATTAACAAACAGAAATGCATAATATGGTATTAAAAAGGGAAAAGCAAATAAAACAGGAATTACAAAACCTCAAGTGTGGTAATGGAAACCAATCACAGTAGACTAATCTAGGAGACTAGCTCTCCATTACAGAAATAAACACAAAAGTAAAGAAAAGAAAATAAACTACTGGAAACTACTACTACTGACTCCTACTCTGACTCCCCCAGTTCTGCCTTCAAACAGGCTTATATACACGTTCTGGATTCCGCTGTCTCGCGAGGCAAACACTGCTTCGCGAGGCGAATATCATGAACCGTCTGCATCGTTTGGTCTTCTCGCGAGGCGAAGAACGTCTCGCGTGGCGAGGAATGGAAAAGTCATGCCCTCTGGTCTTTATCCTCACGAGCCGAGTCATCTATTCGCGGGGAGACACAGAAAGGATTGCAAATTTTCTGGCACAGTCACCTTCAGGTTCGCGAGGCGAATGCCTACTCGCGGGGCGAAAGCTCCAGATTTATTTCTTTTTATTAACCTGAAAACAGAAAATAGCATAAGTGCTTTATTTAACTTTAAATCAGCTAAATTAACCTAAAAATACTTTACAGACTCAAAATGCTGCTTAAAGACAATCAAGTCTAATTTGGGCGAAAATGATATAAAATTAGCACAAATCCAAGGTTTTTCTAGTTATAAAACTAGACTAGCTAGACGCTGATCACCGCACAATCAATTTTTGAAAATATGCATGACACTTCAATATCAGGCTCTATCCTAATCTCATGAGATCTCAACATCGTGTTTCCCTAGAGAAGAATTAGAGCTGGTCAATCTCTAGCCCACCGGGCAGTTGCCTCCATATCCTCATGCATTTAAGATCTCAGGACGAACAACGTCACATGTGCCTCTGAACTGGTCACATGGACAGACTCCCAGATACCACCTTGTGTCTGATATATAAGAAAGGCACGTCTGCCTGGGGAAATGCACATGGAAAATATTTTGTTTACAAGGTTTTCTTTGTGTTCATTCTTTTTTGCTGTCGAAGCTAAAAGCTAACGACTAATTCATCATTTCCCCATCACTTGAAAACTCAGAAACATAGGACACACAGTCCGAATGCTCAATCACAACGCCCTAAACCGCGGCCGCAGTCCACGGTTGTGGTCATAAAAATCAATTATACTTTTATTCATGTTTTAAACTTAACATGATAAGGACAATGGCCCACAACAATGAAATCAGAACGCACTGTCCTCGATTTCGAGAATTGGACTCTCAATCCATAGCATCTTGAATAGGACTCATAGTCTCGAATTAACACTGATCCAAGATCACATGCACATAACTGAATACTAGATGCGACGTCTCGCGTTCTAGATTCTCTTTCTTAAGTACTTATTTTTTTTCGTTCAGTGAAAATCAAATTCAAAACCGAATCCTCGATAACCTATCCAGGCTATCGGAAAGTTTCTAAAACATTTAGGAAAAACCTTTTCTTTGAAAATCTTTTATAAAGCATCTTTGAAATACTTTTATCTTTGAAAATTTCCCCCAATAGGACATTGCCAAATAGTTCATGAAAGTTTTCACTTGAAAACACATAGTTCGAAAAGGATTTTTCTATTGTATAACAATAGTTCACCAAACCATTTCAACATTTAAACAGTGTTTTAAGTTAAAGAGCTTTTGGAAAAGAACACCAATCCTTTCATCTTCAAAGCTTATTCAGGTTTTTAATCCTTATAACAATTGAGCACAGACACAAGTCTGGCTTAGCAAACTTTCAATCAACAGCAGTATATATTCTCAGTTCAATGTTAATATCACAGATATGCATTATAACATTTAGAGTGGGTATATTCAACATCAGATAATAGCCTAACAGTTCAAGTACATCAGATCACCAAGTAAGTTCAATCAACATATAAATATCCAGTTAAACACATACACGCATGCATACAGTTATTGAATATCTTTAGGAAATCCCCTCTTACCTCACGTGGAAGTTAAGAGTTTCAGATTCGAAGTGAAAAGCTCAGGAACATCCTCGATCCGCTTGGCGATGGAAGTCTAAGGTTACAAAACATGAAATCATGAGTTAAAACTCAATCAAAGAACATTAACCACAAGGTATATGTTCGGTTTAGACAATAATTTAGGATTAGGGTTTTTTCCAAAATTTATGCAACTCATGGATTTATGATCCTTAAGTGCCAGAAGTTCTTAAACACCAACCATTTAACAAAGTTGAATTAAAAATCCCACTAAGAACTTGACTTAGGGTTTTCGTCCTTCACTAATAAATAGTCTAGAAATTTCTAAACTTTCCAATCTCTTTAGGTTAGCATCCATACATAGTAAGGAGCTTGAAACCATGATCATTTTGAAAAATGGAAAAATCAAATGTCTTAGACCATGAACTCTTAGGTTCGGCCTTAACAAGTTTGTGAGGTTAGAGATCTTTAAATCATCCAATCTTTTGGACATAGCATCCTTTAACATGAAGGAGCTTTAATCCATAATCATCTTGGAAAACAAAATAAAATAACACATCCTAGGTCAAATGTTACATTCGGCCATCATAGGAACATAAAAGCAAGAAAATATTTTAAACTTTCCCATCACTTAGACATAGCATCCTTTAACATAAGGAGCTTTTTAGTCCATGATCACTTTGGAAAACAAAACTCAACATCTTTACCATAACCATTGAAGGTTTCAGCCTTTTCAAGAAATAGAGGTTAGAAATCTTCAAACAAGCAAAGTTAAACAAGACCCACCAAAACCAAAAAGCATGGTTTCGGCCTCATCAAGAAAATAGGGTTAGAAACTTTTGTTTTGCACAACCTTTTAGTTTGTTGTAGTAGGAGTAAAAATAAGAACATAGAAATTGGTTTCAACTCAAACGGAGTTTTCTACCATTTTTAAGAGATTTTAGAAGTTTGAAAGCTTAAAGGAAACTTAAAGCAAAACTATGAACATAAAGACAAGAACTTGAAAAATAAACAACATAGGTGATGCGTGATTTTTAGATATAAAGGCAAGTGCACCTCGTCGCAATAAAGTAATACGGTGGTGAGACCGGTTATCGTATCCACAGGGATTGGTTGTCAATTACCAATTCACAGACTCAACAGCTATCTAGACTAAACTAAAGTATGAGAGATTAGAACAGAAAATAAAGAAAGCAAAACAATATTTTTTGTCTTTTGGGAATTTTATCGAACACTTGGTATGCAAACAGAGATGTGGCTAAGATTGTTAGGGTTAGACTACACTAATCCTCCCTTAATTGCAATGAAATGGTTATCAATACAAGTCCTACTTCAATTATGACAATCAAGCCTTTTCTGAAATACTCAAGCCTAATGTCTTAGGTGCATTGAGCCTAAAACCCCAAATCAAACCCTAATGTCTTAGGTGGATTAATCTGTGATTTTGCATTAAGTCAAGACTTATAAGATTGCAAGCATTCAACACCTATGTCTAGATTCTTGAACTACTTGGCATATGATTCATGAGCATGCCTTAACACCAACCTTTCAGTTATCTATCAAAGCAACATATCATTCCTATGGGTAGCTAATCCAAGGAAAGCATTAAGCACAGAATCACATACTCATAAAGAAATAGAGACTTGCATTAAAACCAAATCAAATACAAACAAGTTTAGAAAAGCTACATCTAACCCCAACAATAGGGGATTTAACTACTCATATACAAAGAAAACCAAACCAGAGAAATAGGAGAAGAGGAGAGAAGAGGCTCCATGTGAGCTTTCCTTCTTCTTCAAAGCAACCCCTCTTGGCTCCCTTCTAGGGTTGAAACCCTAGCCCAGCCATAGCCTCCAAGTGCCTCCAAATGCCTCCCTCTGGACCCTTTTTTAGGTTAGAAGTCGGTCCCCTTTTCTGTTCAGCGCAGCCTTATTTATAGATCAGTCGCGCGTCACGGCCAGGCCGTGACGGCTTCTGGAGTGGGCGAATTTGCACAAAATGGGTTCTTGCGAGGCGAGCCCTTTGTTCGCGACGCGAATCCTGAATTTCTGGTAGGTCACGGCCGTGATGCATATCACGGGCAGGCCGTGACAGATTCTGACTTTTGCCTTCTTCTCTGCTTGATCACGGCCGTGATGGGCTCTGTTTGGCTCATATTCTTCATTTTTCAAGCTCTATTTCATCCAAGCTCCACCATGGCTGATTTTGATCATTTTTACATTAAATTCCTGCAAAACAACACCAAGACACCGCTTCACCCGTTCCAAGGGAAAATCTAACTAAATCAACTAAATAATGCCTAATCTATATGCAAAATGCATGCAAAAGTATATAGAAAACATGATGTAAAATCACACTATCAATAGGATCATTACCCTCAACAATATGAAGAAGTTTGATGAAGAACTTAAGGTAAAAAGCTTGATAAAAAGATGAACTTTAGAAGAGAGATGAAGAAAAAGAAGAAATGTAGTAAAGTGAAAATGTGAAAAATGGAGGAAAGTGATGAATGATGGAAATGAAGAGTATTTATAGAGAATGAGGGGGAGGGTCACTGTTTTGAGAGGAAGAAGAAGAGAAGAAAGAAGGTGGGTTGCTTGTAGGGAAAGAAAGAAGGTAAGGTGTGGTAAGGTGGAGGTATGGTGTGGAGGTAAGGTTGGAGAGAGAATGTAAGAAAAAGGTGATTTGATGAAAAGGTGAAGTATGGCTTGTTGAAAAGGTGTCATAACTTTCACATCAAGTCACTTCATGTCACTTCATCCTCTTGATGCTCTGCTCCATTGCGTAACATATGACTTCCCCGATCGTATTTCCCGACGATTTCACCCGGGAAATCCCTAAGATTTGGCCCCGAACAGGATTTTTCGAAAAACTCCAAACCCACACAAAACATCATAAAAACACTAACTGTAACATCCCTGCCTGCTCTATGGATTGACGACTGACCCCACATACTAACACGAGTCTTTTCAGCGTGCTTTGCCCTCACTCACACACTTCCCGGGAAGACTTCCCAGGAGGTCACCCATCCCAAAATTGCTCCACACCAAGCACGCTTAACTGTGGAGTTCTTAAGTGATGGGCTCCCAAAAAGAAAATGCATCTTGTTAGTATAGGTAGTACCAATCAGTTCATATAAGCCTTCATCAACTATATAGTCCCATACCTACACAGTCTCAGGATCCCTCTCATTCGGGTGTGGAATCGATTCATTCATGTGTCCCTCCGCCTAGAAGCCTGCCAGGAGCCGCTCCTTGTCCGTGCCTTCTTGCACCGGCGACCACTCCCCGCCCTCGTCAGCACCCGGGTGTTACACTAACCGTCTCGTTCACAAATTAAAATTTTGTCTCTAGCTCAGTAAACTTGTACTGGCAGTGAGAACCCAGACCGGTTTTCGTCTGAATTTTCGGCCGAAAATTTTACTGTGACTTCATACAGTAAAACTACACAAGAAAATAATTTTATTTAAAATAAAATCATCTTCTGTATTTTATCACAAATTATTATATTAAAGCATGTATTTACTGATAAAGAAGCATACGAAAAACAGGGTGTTACATCTGTCATCGCTACGAGTTAGACCCTTTGTCATCTCTTCGAAGGAGGTATCTCAAACAATTATCTCTCTCCAAGAGATATAACCAATCACACGCATATTCCCATACAATCATTCCAAAATAACCTCAATACGTAACATCACATCAGCTGCATCGCATCAATATTCATCAAGTTTATATTAAAACAACACAGGCATCACGAACCTTAAAAAGACATACTAATTATTAATAATAATTCATATCACCCAACATGTAAATATTCAATCTCATAATAATTAATCACCAATAAAACATCACTTTCATTTTAAGCACAAAACCCCATATAATTACCCACTAATTTCATAACAAACCATTTAAAATTTATACCATGGAAGTTTGAGGAAAGGATGTTTACTTACTTCTCGTAGACTTCCAAGAAACTCTAAAAATTATCATTGACAAATGCTAGTTGTGACACCCTCTACCCCGCACATTAATATAAAATATTTACTTAAAAAATATATAAAAACATACATTTTTTCATTAAAATAAAAACTGGATAGAAAGTACCACATTGTAACATCTCAACAATGTGGAAAAAGGATATAGTTTTGAAATAAACCTAAGGCATAACATAAAACAGAAAACATAACCCATCCTCGATGTCACATACAGAGCTGACATAACCGTTCCGGAATAAAATCCACGGAATACAACTGAAACAACTAACCCAAAACAACTATAACTACTGATAAATCCTAACTAGAGTCGCGGTTGCTCAGAGTCACTCCTCCACTGGCTGCTCACCATCCTTTGCATAAAGAGATACATGCCAAAACAGAAACATAGAAAACGTGGAGTAAGAAAACATGTAAACACATCGGCATGGAAGTAGTAAGCAAGATGAACATACATCATATACATAGAATTTACCATCATATAGCATTTAACATCAACATATAATTATATCAACATATTAAATCAATCAACGTATGCTATGTGGTGCAACACTACTCCGCTACTCCATTATTCATGTGGATCAAAAGTATCTCAGGAAGGCAACTTCGGAGTTACATATCCACATTGGCCAAAAAGCACCAACGCCAGCAGTTCACCAAACCATAGGCAAACCCCTTGGATAACCGACACACCATACCTAGGATGAGCCACAATGGGGGTACACGGTTCACCAAACCTTGGGTAAACCACCCGCGGACGGCCAGATCGTCGTACTCTAGGAGGACCTCCCCTATGTTGATCTTCCCCCACTAACAATTGCAATGCATGCCAAAAACTTGATGTCGCGCATAAGTCGACGCGCGTGCGTTTCCGGCAAGTGTACCGGACTGCCGTCAAGTAATAAAAGATATCGAACCCACAGAGACTGTGTTCTCGAATCGCAATCGGTTTTCGAATCGATTAGATCTGGACTGTATGAAAGGGTTTTGAAAATGGTTTGAATTGAGAGATAAACAAACAGAATCAATTAAAACAGAAAACAAATGTTTTTGGGGTTTTCGATTTAAACGGATTCCTAGGGATTTGGGTTACCTTTGAGGCTGTTAATGTTGCTAATCTGATTTACCTTTGTTGATTACCGAAATTGCCTTGAAGGCGAGTTTATCCTCTAATAGCTTAAGCTCCCTCTCGGGTTACAAAAGCCGTGCCCAATTGACCCGACCCCTACTCTCGTGGTAGTCGATCCCAGATTAGACCATTTGCGCTTCGTGACAACTCGTTGCTCCTCGAGGGACGGCTTCTAACTCTCTTGATTTCAGTCCCAAGTCTGACTTCTATAGGTCTGACACCCAAGTTCACCGCTAGGTTCCTCCTTGAAATGTCTCAGTCATGCAAATAACCTAAGTTCACCGCTAGGTTCCTCCTTGGATCATTCACATCTCACAAACCAATGGCTGCCAGGCTTTACGAGTGAAACACCCTAGAAATCCTAAGTTCACCGCTAGGTTCCTCCTTAGAACGTCTACGTCACGCAAATAACGGTTGCCGAAATTTATGAGTGATTAACACACTAGAAATCAGATCTAAAACAATAACGAAATCAACAACGATTTTACATCAAATCAACATCATTTACAAACCTCGGGCAGAGCCCTAGTCCCTAGAAACAAACTACTACTCCAGTCTTGCCATGGAGATGACAAGCTGGGTTGACAACATAGTGAAAATCAGAAAAGAGAAGAGAGGAGAAGAAGAGAAGAGATCTATAATCTATGCCTAGAGTAGTAGCCACCAAAGGTCTGATGTTTTCTGCCTCTGCCTGGTCCATATTTATAGAAATTGGGAAGTTAGAGTCCTAAACCAACTCAAAATCTGATCTATTTCGGTTTCTTCAGGTCCAAGTAATGCGCGTCACGGCCGTGATGGCCATCACGGCCAGGCCGTGACGGTCTCTGCTTCTGGTTGCTCTGCGAAATTCCAGTCTCTCGCGAGGCGAGCCTATGCTCGCGTCGCGAGCCCTCTGTTATGGCCGTGAAGAATTTCACGACTGGGCCGTGATGTGCTCTGACTTGTGGTGGTTTTGGGTCACGGCCGTGATGGCTATCACGGCCAGGCCGTGACAGACTACGACTTGACCTTTCTTCTTTTTCAGTTTTGATCGATCATGGCCGTGATGGGCATCACGGCTAGGCCGTGATAGGCTCTGTTTGGCTCATTTTCTTCAGTTTTAAAGCTCCATCTTCATCCAAACTTCATCATGGTTGATCTTGAGCAATTTACCCTTGATATCTGCAAAACAACACACGAAAACCGCCTTACCCGTTCCAAAGGAAAAATAACCTAAAATCTAATAAAAATATGCCTAAGCTACATGAAAATGCATGCAAAATGATAGACAAAGATGATGTGGAATCACACTCATCAAATCACCCCAAGCTTAAAACTTTGCTTGTGCTCAAGCAATTACTCAGGCCATAAGATATATATCAATCAAAGCATGGATAGTGAACCAAAAACCCTAGAAGCTAATCCAAGTAATAGGCATTTTTAATAAGCATTCAAGAGATAATCAAGTTCAAGTCCAATTAGAAGCTTAGGTTCTTCAAGTTCATGTTCTCACTGATTTGGGCACTCATCTCACCTCACTCAAGTGTTTTAGGGTTTATTGACAATTCACTCCATTTCCTCAAGGAAAGTATTTTACCATAGGCTTGACTATTAACCAAATCTCTACTTTATTTATGAAAACACTTAAGAATCAAGAGGTATTTTCCTTTGGTTGTATTGTGGCCATGGGATTTATTGTAAGGTGGGAAAATCAAGGAAAGGGAATTTCAAGAAGGCTAGACAAATCATCAAACATTGCAAAGCATGACACCTTCTAAAATACCTTTTAGGGGACTTTGATTTACTTTTCCACCTTTCTTACTTCTATTATTTTTTTTTTCTTTTTCTTTTTCTTTTCATTTCTCACTTTCTTTGTCATCCCCTTCTCCATTTTTTTTTCTCGTTTATTTCCTGTTATTTGTTTGGAGAAGGGGAGCTTTTTAGCATCAAGAGAAATATTTTCATCCCATTCTTTTTCCAACTACCATTTTGCCCTTTTTGTAATACTTTAAAAGGTGCCATACCAAGCATTATTTATCAAAGTAATTCAAGGTACCAAGAAAAGTATTTTATCTTTAGGCTCAAAATTGGGCAACTAAGGGGTAGCATTTATCATTCAAAGCTCGGGAGGCCAGAAAAATACCTAGTGCCTCAATCATTTCCAAAAATGTTTTCAGAAATTTTTTAAGTTTTGAAATGGTTTCAAGTCAACTTCTAGAAAATACAGTCCATGAGGAATTAAATCACTCTATCACAAGAAATGGGGTAGATTTAGTGGATACCCCCTTTTGGCTCAAAATCTTACATTTAGTAGTTCAAAAATCAGTGAGGTACACAAGTTTAAGGAACCACATGCCAATTATCAACTATCAAATGACTATCTCAAGAATTTTTATTTTTAGCCATATCACAAGAATAATGAAAAATTGGGTTCAAAATTCACTATCTCAAATCATTTGGCACCAAGTTCTTACATTTGGATGCATGTTCTAAGTGAGGGGCAATCTAGAGAATGTGATCATACCAATCTATGCCTATGAGAATGCAATATGAATGCAACAATGCAAATGCAAAAAATAAATACCCCTACCCCAAGCTTGATTACTTACATTGTCTCCAATGTAAATAATCAAGTCGGAGAGAGGAGAAAAATGGAACAACTTACCGAGTCGGTAGCGGGTGTTGACTCACATTCCAGTCAAAACTTGGGTGGAAATTTTATCACGGCCGTGAGGCTTGTCACGGGCAGGCCGTGATCGTTTCTCGGTCCTCGGGAGTTGCCTGTCACGGCCGTGATATACATCACGGCTGGGGCCGTGATGCTCTCTGGCCTTGGCATCCTACTCATCACGCCCATGATGGTTGTCACGGCTAGGCCGTGATCCTTTCTGTGCTCTTGCTTAATTCATCACGGCCGTGACCACTGTCACGGCCAGGGCGTGATGGCCTTTATCTTTTTTATGCTCTTCTTCTCTTTCTCAACCTGAAAACACTAGACAAACCTATTAATGATATTTTTGCCTCTTGATCTTCTCAAATTATTCAAGAGGTTAAATCAAAAACAAAAGGAAAAAGGGAAAGAAAACTTGGGTTGCCTCCCAAGAAGCGCTTATTTATGGTCTTAAGCTTGACCATACTTCCTTAAATCAACCGGGGTCGGCTGGGCGTAGAAGTGCAGGCACACTTCTCTTCCAAGGAACTCCTTCAAAAAGCCGTTTCTGCTCATACGGCCGATAATGCTTCCGTTTCGCTCTTTTCTCTCGGAGTTTCCTAGCCTTCCTTCCTCCTGGCGGAAGTTTTGTTTCTGCATGGACAGCAACTCCAACTCCATCACTGCTGGGTGCATCATTAGCCTTGCATATCTTCGGAGTTGCTTCCATGTTAAGTTCTTTCTCTACTGTTGGAGTCTTTACGTCAATTCTGCACACATGGCTCTCAAAAGGAGGGTTGTTACAAGAGTTAGTCAACTGAAAATTTACCCTACCTTCCTCTACATTTAGAGAGAGTTTGCCATTCCTTACGTATATTAATGCTCCAGTGGTTGCCAAGAATGGCCTTCCTAAAATGATGGGGAATTTAGAATTCCCTTTCATGTCCAATACCAGGAAGTCGGTAGGGACGAGAATTTTCCCTACCTTTACAGGAACATTCTCTAGTATGCCTAGAGGAGTCCTAGTTGAGCCATCCGCAATTTGTAAGGGGAATTTGAATGGTCTCAACTCTTTGCTTCCCAACCTTTCCATGATAGTGAGGGACATCAAGCTTGCACTAGCCCCTAGGTCACATAAGGTTTGGTCAATTTGCACTTGTTCAATCGAGCAAGCGATGGAGAAACTACCTGGGTCTTTCAGTTTAGTAGGCATTTTAGTCTCTACATCTACTTGCTTTTTCCTGACCAACCTTTGTGGGAAAGGTATCGGGGGTTGGTACGGTGGTGGAGGGGGCGTGCTTGCTCTGGCTCTTCCTTTTCGCTCGTGTCCTCCTCCGGTTCCACGTCCATTTCAGCTACCCCCACCCTAAGCTTATCATCCCTTAAGTGTATGACATTGCAATTCTCATTGGGATTTGCTTCGGGTTGCCCCGGGAATGCACCCTTAGGTCTCGAGTACGTGTTGGCTTGTTGGGCAATCTGGGTTTCTAGCATCTTGTTATGAGTTGCTAAGTTGTCTACCTTAGATGCTAGCTCCTTTATTGCTTCACCCACTGCCCTTCCTTGTTGTCTAAACTCCTCATTCTGTTTTGTCTGAGTTTCAACAAAACTTTCAAATAAAGTCTCGAGTTTAGATCTTTGTACCTGAGGATACCCCGGTGCTGCTCTCTTATTACCTTGACCCTCTTGGAACTCATGGTTGAGCGTGTTGCTGTAGTTGCCGTAGGAGAGGTAAGGGTTGTTCCTTCTTTGGTTGTAGGGATTTGGGGGAGCATAGTTGGGCAGCTTCGGGTTCGTATCGTAGTAGTTGTTACAAGAGTTCACTTGTTCACCCGAAGCGCCGGATCCATGAGCGATGCCACGAGGGCATTCCATCATATCATGTCCCTGCATTCCACAAATCTCACAAACAAGGTTAGTAGCACCTAATGCACTCACATTAGCTCTTTCAAGCCGATCAAAACGTTTATTAAGTGAGTCTATTTTTGACATAATAAGATCTGTGCTATTTACCTCAAACTTACCCCCCGAAATCTTGTTCGGGTTATTACCTCTTTCGGACCCCCATTGGTGGTAGTTGGTGGCGACATTCTCGATGATGTTGAATGCCTCAGTGAGAGGCCTATTCATAAACGCTCCACCGGCTGCAGAATCTAGTGACACCTTCGAAGAGTAGTCCAATCCATTATAGAAGGTGTGCACTATTAACCACCTCTCGAGTCCGTGATGTGGGCACGACTCCAGCAGTCCCTTGTAACGATCCCAAGCTTCCGATAATGATTCTTCGTCTTTTTGGAAGAAGCCGGTGATCTGGGTTCTTATGTAGGCCGTCTTGGATGGAGGGAAGAATTTCTCCAAGAACGCCTGCTCCAATTGGTCCCAAGTAGTCAAAGTGTTAGCGGGGATTTTCTTAAGCCAGGCCTTCGCCTTTCCAGTGAGAGATGAGGGGAACAATCTCAAACGCACAACATCGACTGAGGCTCCATTAATCCTGATTGCGTCGGTGAACTCTAAGAATGTTTCTATGTGATCGGTTGGGTCCTCCGAAGGCAATCCTCCGAATTGATGTTGCCTAATCATGTTGATTAGCATAGGTGGTATGGTATAGTTTTCCGCCTCAATCTCTGGCCTTGCAATCCCAGTTCGCAAGCCTCTCGCATTTGGGGCTGCGTAGTCCTTCAAAGGCTTTGTATCTGGTTGATTCGCCATGAGTGGAACGGGACTCAACCTTTCTCCCTCTCTTTGTAGTCTTCTACGTCTGTGGAAGGTCCTCTCGATCTCCGGATCAATCTCACTAAGGCTCCCAAGACTTAGGGATCTTTGCATATAACACACAGAGATGGATACAATAGAAGGAAAAGAATTTTTTTTTGATTTTTGATTTTTGATTTTTTTTTTAATTTCAGAAATAAAAATCAAATAAAAAGAAAAGGGTCCAGAAAAATCAATTTAAAAACTAATTGAAATTCGAAAAGGCACAGTCCCCCGCAACGGCGCCAAAAACTTGATGTCGCGCGTAAGTCGACGCGCGTGCGTTTCCGGCAAGTGTATCGGACTGCCGTCAAGTAATAAAAGATATCGAACCCACAGAGACTGTGTTCTCGAATCGCAATCGGTTTTCGAATCGATTAGATCTGGACTGTATGAAAGGGTTTTGAAAATGGTTTGAATTGAGAGATAAACAAACAGAATCAATTAAAACAGAAAACAAATGTTTTTGGGGTTTTCGATTTAAACGGATTCCTAGGGATTTGGGTTACCTTTGAGGCTTTATTCTTGTTGCTAATCTGATTTACCTTTGTTGATTACCGAAATTGCCTTGAAGGCGAGTTTATCCTCTAATAGCTTAAGCTCCCTCTCGGGTTACAAAAGCCGTGCCCAATTGACCCGACCCCTACTCTCGTGGTAGTCGATCCTAGATTAGACCCTTTGCGCTTCGTGACAACTCGTTGCTCCTCGAGGGACGGCTTCTAACTCTCGTGATTTCAGTCCCAAGTCTGACTTCTATAGGTATGACACCCAAGTTCACTGCTAGGTTCCTCCTTGAAATGTCTCAGTCATGCAAATAACCTAAGTTCACCGCTAGGTTCCTCCTTGGATCATTCACATCTCACAAACCAGTGGCTGCCGGGCTTTACGAGTGAAACACCCTAGAAATCCTAAGTTCACCGCTAGGTTCCTCCTTAGAACGTCTACGTCACGCAAATAACGGTTGCCGAAATTTATGAGTGATTAACACACTAGAAATCAGATCTAAAACAATAACGAAATCAACAACGATTTTACATCAAATCAACATCATTTACAAACCTCGGGCAGAGCCCTAGTCCCTAGAAACAAACTACTACTCCAGTCTTGCCATGGAGATGACAAGCTGGGTTGACAACATAGTGAAAATCAGAAAAGAGAAGAGAGGAGAAGAAGAGAAGAGATCTATAATCTATGCCTAGAGTAGTAGCCACCAAAGGTCTGATGTTTTCTGCCTCTGCCTGGTCCATATTTATAGAAATTGGGAAGTTAGAGTCCTAAACCAACTCAAAATCTGATCTATTTCGGTTTCTTCAGGTCCAAGTAATGCGCGTCACGGCCGTGATGGCCATCACGGCCAGGCCGTGACGGTCTCTGCTTCTGGTTGCTCTGCGAAATTCCAGTCTCTCGCGAGGCGAGCCTATGCTCGCGTCGCGAGCCCTCTGTTATGGCCGTGAAGAATTTCACGGCTGGGCCGTGATGTGCTTTGACTTGTGGTGGTTTTGGGTCACGGCCGTGATGGCTATCACGGCCAGGCCGTGACAGACTCTGACTTCAGCCTTTCTTCTTTTTCAGTTTTGCTCGATCATGGCCGTGATGGGCATCACGGCTAGGCCGTGATAGGCTCTGTTTGGCTCATTTTCTTCAGTTTTAAAGCTCCATCTTCATCCAAACTTCATCATGGTTGATCTTGAGCAATTTACCCTTGATATCTGCAAAACAACACACGAAAACCGCCTTACCCGTTCCAAAGGAAAAATAACCTAAAATCTAATAAAAATATGCCTAAGCTACATGAAAATGCATGCAAAATGATAGACAAAGATGATGTGGAATCACACTCATCAATGGGCCCAACAACAAACAAGGGTAACCACCTCCCTTGCTTGGGCCAATAAGCACCCCAAGACTTATCATCAACATCAATATCAACATCATCAACACCTTGACCCTTAAGAGTCAAGGCCCTCTTGGCCAAAAAGTACCAAGGTTTCAACTTATCAACACCTCGACCAAAAAGTATCGAGGCCATTTTGGTCAAAAAGTACCAAAGCATATCAACGTGCGGTAACACATTGGGCGCCGACTTAACCAACTTGTTATTCTTGTTTATCTTAATTAGTCTTTAATTAAGTTATCTAATGCTTCTTTATTCGATTGATGTTTTTTCACATTATTTGGGACAATTGGGGTGAAACACCCCTTTTACAACCATTAATTTCCATTCTGATCAGTAAGGGGAGCACGGGCGTGCTCGCCCCAACACGGTCGTGCTTCCACTTAAGTGGAGCATGATCGTACTCACTATCCTACACGGTTGTGCTTAGAGCGCGGCCCTCTTCTAGAATTCAAACTGGGAGCATGGGTGTTCTCCCTGTTCAGCACGACCGTGCTCCTGGTGCTAGCCGTACTGTTCTAGGAAGATTCAACTTGTGTTCTTGGAGCCAAACTCCCTAACACTCTCAAATCAGTTCCTAGGGTCCTTGACTAATCCAGTTGGCATCAAACCTCACCTCTCACTAACAGTCCATGTCTTATGAAACCTTGGGGGAATAAATCCTTTAATTCTTATGTTAATAAAGAGCCTTAGTAAATCAATTAGAGTCTTATTAACAAACCAACACCAACCAACCAACATTCATCCAATCAGTGCATAATAACAACAACATAACAACAATATTCATATCATAAATAGATTCAACCAATTATGCATCATTGGGCATACAACATAGTAATTATAGAACCATAAGAATACATGACAGACGTACCATTAACCAACTAACAATTATAGCAATTAAATATACATAAAAGGCAGACTTATAATCAAACATAGCAGTTAACAACATATAACGGGGCTATAGGAACCCCTCATCTTACGCTACCCTCATTGCCTAATGTTCACACTATCCTTCTCCCCATACGTGGTATGAAGAATACGACAACCGAACGTCAAACAGTAGACCAAACAAAAACCAACGTGTTCCCTTAAGCAGCTCAGTCAGCTTCCAAGCCTTGGTCAAACAAGAATGTTAACCCATTAGTTCCCAAATCCAAAAGACAAAAAATGAACCAAGGAAGGGAGAATCTGTTACCTATACCGATTGGCACAGACGAACAAGGACTTCCCAAGGGTCTCCAAAACTCCTAAGATGCACTGAGTTTATAGGAAACAAAAAGAACACTCTTAGCCGCAACAGGGTTTCTATTTGTGCCAAAATAGGGTTTATGAGAAAACCCTCGGTTACTGTTCTATATATAAAGGCATCAGGCCCAAGCACGGTCGTGCTCCTTGTTGAGCACGAATGTGCTCAACTTAACACCTACGAGGCGCGGTCTGCCTTTGAGCATGGTCGTGCTCTCTATTGAGCACGGGCATGCTCAACTTAGCGTCAGCGAGATGCGCTTTCCCAATAATTACGGTCGTGCTCCATGTTGAGAACGACCATGCTTGTGACTTAGACAGTCATAAGAAACAATCCTAAGAAAGGGATTTTAAGCCTAGAAATCTCACTTAGCCCTCAACAACAAAGCTAAGCTAAAACCTAAGGCTTAAACAAACAAACAACATACATAAAAGCACTTAACGAAAAACGGGATGATACAATTCCACCCCCTTATAAAAATTTCGTCCACGAAATTTCTGTTCACCTTGGTTGAAATGGCGCGTATACAATTCCATCATCTTGCTTTCCAACTCCCATGTAGCACTTTCCCCAGTAGCCCCACTCCAAACGACTTTGACCAGAGGAATCTCCTTGCCTCTTAGCTGTTTCACCCTCCTATCCTCGACTCGAAGGGGTAATACCTCAAAAGTCAAGTTCTCTTTTAACTGTACAGTATCGGGTACTATCACGTGGCTATGGTCATGAATGTACTTTCTGAATTGAGACACATGAAAGACACTATGAAGGTTGGACAAGAACGGTGTTAAGGCTATTTGATAGGTGACTTCGCCGACTCTTTTTAGAATTTGGTAAAGACCGGTGAATCTAGTAAGTTTCCTTGCTTTCAATACTCTACCAACCCCAGTTGTTGGGGTAACTATCAAGAACACATGGTCACCTTCCTGGAATTCGAGTGCCTTCCTCCTTTTGTCGTGGTAGCTTTTTTCCCTACTATATGTCACTTTCATCTTTTCCTGAATCATCCTCACTTTTTCAGTGGTTTCTTGCACTAACTCAGGTCCTAGCACTACTCTATCACCAGGTTCACTCCAACACAATGGTGTCCTACATCTCCTCCCATAAAGAGCTTCATAAGTTGCCATCCCAATACTGGAATGGAAGCTATTGTTGTAGGTGAAATCTATTAGGGGCAAAAACTTGTCCCAACTACCAGATTGTTCTGGCACACATGCTCGAAGCAAGTCTTCTGAGGACTGGATGGTCCGCTCAGACTGACCATCAATCTGTGGGTGATAAGTTGAACTAAGCCTAAGCTTTGTCCCTAAGACCTCATGCAAACTATTCCAAAACCTAGAGGTAAACCTTGGGTCTTTATCGGATACTATGCTAGAGGGTACACCATGTAACCTAACTATCTCTTTGAGGTACAGTCTGGTCAACTTTTCTAAGGAATACTCCATGTTCATAGGGATGAAATGGGCGGTTTTAGTCAATCTATCTACAACAACTCAGGTCGCCTCAAAACCAGCTGGAGTCCTAGGGAGTCCAGACACAAAATCCATGGAGATACTATCCCACTTCCATTCTGGGATACTTAACGGCTGCAACTTACCTGACGGCTTTTGGTGTTCTATCTTAACCTTTTGGCACACTAAGCACGCACGAGACACTCCGTTGTGCCTCGGTGTTTTATTAGATTAAAGACTTCTTTATTAATCCCTTAATCGTATGCTTAATGTGAAAAGACGTAAAACTAAAAAAAAAACTTAAGTTAACGAGCATACAAACTTCAATTACTTCAAAATTCATACCATAATTATATTTCCAATACAGCCATATGTCTTAAACATATTACAAAACACTGTTGAGGGTATCCTCTCAGTAGGATCCCTCACATGCATAAACTTAAATAAAACTCTTACTTAGCGGAAACATATAAAAATACTTCCTAGACACACTGGCCATACTATCTATACTCTAATCACCATGGGTCACAGCTCGACCTCCCGCCTCTGGTTCGTAAGGAGTTCCATCCAAATACTCAGCAACCTCCATTTCATACAGAGTTCCGTCCAGCTCCTCAGCAACATAATCCTCCATCGGGTCTTCTAACGTAAATAAAGTAAACACACAAAAATACAGAAATATAAGGGATAAGAAGCAATTCTATCATAAAAAAGCAGAACATAGTCATAGTATATAATATAACAAAAGTCACAGACAAACATCACACTAAATCAACCATCATCCATAATTCAATATATATCATCCTCTACTCTCAAGTCATGCAATCTAACACTTTATGCTGACGTTGTAACAGCCTGATTTTTAATTACGCTGTTTAACCGGTTAAAATATAAATAATTATATTTTAATCTGAGAGTTAGAAAGCGATTTTAAGTAAAATAAAATCATATTCATAGTCTCTCTTATGGTAGAAGGTTACGGTGAAATTTTGGGTTTAAAACTCAAACGGAAACTGGTCTGCGTTTTTTAACTGACATTATAATTTTATACTGACAGAAAACCCTAATTTGGCCCGAAAACTGAAATTTGTAGATTTTTTATATTTTGTCCGTGAGGAAGTCTACTTTCCAAATTTCTAATCAGAAATAAAATATTATGTTTATTCAGACGAATTTTGGTAAAAGTTCGGACGGAAAACAGTTGATGTTTTCACTGACAGTAAGATTTTAATGATCAGAAAACCTAATTTTGACTCGTGAAGGAAATGGTTTATATTTAAATCATATTTCCAAAGAGTTTGGTTAGTTTGAAAATTTTCAGTCGAAAACGAAATATTACGCTTTTATACAGGCGTAAAACCCTAATCGGGAAATTGACAGAGTCGAGAAGGGAGGTGCAGAGACAAAACCGGCCACCGGTGGAGTTGAGTCATGAGGTGAGTCACCACCATGACTCACCAAGCATCTATGAAGCATTAAATGTAAATTTTAGGTGAAATGACCAAAATGCCCTTTTAGCTTAACCTAACCAAAGTTAAGTTAGATTTTAAACCATGGTTAGTTTGTGTGGTCTAAAATCAGCCACACCCTCCACTAAATGTGAGCCACATATTAATTAACCTTAGTTAGCAAGGTAACCCTAGTTAAGTTAATTATTAACTATGGTTAAGCTTATATTAATTAAATATTCCTAAAAGCTATTAATCTAAGCTTAACAAACCAAACAAGGCATAAGATTACTCCTATTTATACCCCCCAAACCGTGGCCTCCCTCCCCTTTCCTCATCTTCTTCATCTTCTTCATTTATTCACTTTTCTCCAAAAACTCCATTTTCTCTCCAAGAGCTCAAGTTCATGCTTTAAGGGAAACTTTCCAAAATCATCATCTTTTCTTCATTTATTCCACACACTTGAGGTACTATGATCATCCATGATCATATCATCTCGTGATCTTGTTCTTCCTATTTCAAGTCTTTTTCATTCTTAGATCTAGAACTTTAAATAATTGTAGAAAATTGTAGAAAAATCATAAAAATGTGAAACCAGTTGCTATGATCTTGTTATGTCTTCTACTATCATCATCTAAGAGCTTGTGAGTAAAATCATTTTCCTTCCTATTTTTATTTACAAGGCCGAATCTAGTCATAAGTGGGATAGATGAGTTTTCTTCAAAGTTTTGCATAAATGATGATGGTTCTAGGCTATCTAAGGCTTCTAGGTTTTAAATCTAAGAGTATGTAAAGAAAAAGAAACTTCTAACCCGATTTTTATGTCTTGGCCGAATCCTATACTAAAGGGGTTAGATGAGTTTTATTCAACTTTAACTTGGATGATGACTTGAAATAAGCTACTTGAAATCCCTAGAGTGATAATCCAAGAGCTTGTAATCAAAAACAATTTCTAGCCTATTTTACTATACATGACCGAAACCCTAACCCTAAAGGTTAGAGGATTTTGTTTCAAATTTTAGTCTTGTAATAAGTAATCTATGTTAGTTAAGACTCTAGTAACTAGGATCAAAAAGATGGCATTAAGAAGATAACCCTAAACCTATTTTCTTAGTCTTGGCCGAACCTAGCCCTAAAGTGTCATAGATGGTTTCTGTTTGATTAATTATAGTTATGTTGTTTGGTTCAAGGTGAAACTATTAAGATGTGGTGTGATAGCAAGGAACGTCGAGTTCGGGATTTCGGTGCTAGCTCAAGTGGGGGGAAGAATCAACCTATCGTCGGAATCAATAAGTAGTATATTTTATAATAATTGTGTAGGGTGACCTAAACCCTACTAGTAGTCGAGTAATCGACATGACCAAAATCACATTGGAAACCATTTCTATAAAACTAATGGTGATTCGGGGATTGTAGGTTTATCGACGTTAGGATGATTTTATCTTATCTGAGGTTGATTGAATTTATTATTATTGTGAAATTGCTTATGTGATATTTTGTGGTATTTGATTATTTATGATATTGTGTTATGCATGATCTACCTGGTTTTAATATTGTGTTTAGCGGATTTTAAGCAAAGATATATATTGTTCGGGAGATAATTGTTTGGGTGTGAGGATAATGGTTACTTAGAGGTGCCTAACCTAAATGAGTTATTTTAAAAAGGAAGGGTGACATAGAATATGTGTTAAGGCTTTGATGGAAGGTTAAGGCACTAGGATGTTATTAATATGGGTTAGTGATATTCATGTGTTTACGTTGTTGTTCACAACCGTATATTTGGAATATACGAGGTCAAGAGTTCTCGTTAGACCGTTCCACCTTAGAATTTAAGTTGTGCAACTATAGTATCATTGCTATGCATGAGCACCCTTGATGGAGATGAGAGAGAACCAGGGTGTGCACCGACGGTACTGTGCTGCTTTAGTATCATTGCTTTGTATGAGCATTTTCACCATGGATGAGAATGTGCACCGACGTTGGGAACGTGTCACCTGGACGACTGACTGACATTCCTACCGAGGAATGTGTGACAGGATTAGTGGTGGCTACATCAGTATAAAAGTGTAGTTGTGAGAGATTGGGGTAGAGGATGGTACATTAATTTGAGGATGATTTGTTAGTTATGTATGTTGATTGTCTGTGACATTTATTGTATGATATGCTATGACTCTTTTCCGCTTTTGATGATAGAAATGTTTCTTATCCCCTATATCTTCTGTGTGTTGTATTTTATTCTAATGTAATCGTACAAGAAGACCCGATGGAGGAACCGGTTGCTGAGGAGTTAGATGGAACTTCGTATGAACCAGAGGCGGGAAGACGAGCTGTGGATTCCAGCAATGTAGTTTAGCGTCTAGGGCCAGTGAGTCTTATAAGATGTTTTATTTTCCGCTGATTATAAGCAGTTTGTATAACTAAATACCTGTGCGGGATCCTACTTATAGGATACCCTAAATAATGTTTTGGTAATGTAATGAACAAACATGTGTGTATTTATATATTATAACTTTGGTGTGTTTTAATTTGCAGAAGTTATATGGTTAGTAAATAAGTTTTCAATTTTTACCTATTTTCAATGATAAGCACGCGATTAAGTAAGTAAATAATAAGGTTTTAATCTAATAATACAATGGGGCACAACGGGGTGTCTCAGACGTGGCCACTACCAATTCCTTCACACAATCCTCGTTGGGAATGTCAGTCTGTTGTTCAAGCGACAGGTTCCAAATTCCCGGTGCACATTTTCTTCCATGGTGAGAATGCTCACACAAAGCGATGACACTATAGCTGCACGATTATCCCGGTGCACACCCTATCCACCCCTGAGGGTGCTCGTGAAATTCAATGACACTATAGCTGCACAACCTATATCTAAGGTGGAACGGTCTAGCGAGAACTCCTGACCTTGTGTATTCCAAATACGCGGTTGTGAACAACAATGCCAACATATGAATCTCACCAACCCACATTAGCAACAACCCAGTGCCTTAACCTTCCATCAAAACGTCAACACATGTTCTATGTCACCATTATCCTCACACCCAAACCAACAATTATCTCTCGAACAGCATGTATCTTTGCTTAAAATCCACTATGCACAATATTAAAAACCAGGCAAATCATGCATGACACATTATCAATAATTTATTCCAATATCACCCAAAATAACATAATATCAATTCAATAATGATAATAAAATCAAATCAACCATAACCAATATAAAATCATCCTAACGTCGATAAACCTACAATCCCTGAATCCCAATTGGTTTTACAGAAAAGGTTTCCAATATGATTTTGGTCTTGTCGATTACTCGACTACTAGTAGGGTTTAGGTCGCCCTACACAATTATTATAGAATATACTACTTATTGGTTCTTTCCCCCACCTGAGTTATCACCAGAATCCCGAATTCGATCGTTATCACACCACACGTTACCAATTCCTCCTTCAACCAAACAACACAATAACAAATTAATCAACAAAATCACCCTTAATCCTAGAATAGCTAGGTTCGGTCACTTAATTCAAAATAAGGTTAGGGTTCTTTTCTCATTCCAATCTTTTGGAGTCTAGTTCCTATAGTAATAACTGGCATAGATTAATTGTTACCATTCAAAAATATGAAATAAAATCCTCTAACCACTTGGTTAGGGTTTCGGCCTCATGAGTGAAAATAGGCTAGGAAATTCTTTTGAGTTCAAACTCTTGGATTTAAGATCACAAGGAATATTAGAAGCAAAAACAAGCATCATTAATTACAAATTAAACAAAAACATCATACCTACATTCAAAGAGGGTTTCGGCCCTAACTAGGAAAATAGGGTTAGGAAATTATTTTGATTTCAAGCTTCTAGATATAACAACTATATGTTTTGAGGAGTTAAGATCAAGTGTCATACTTTAAAGATTGAACAAAATCTCATTTGCCCAACAACACCTTGATTCGACCTCACTAATAAAAATAGGGAAGGAAAATTATTTTACTTACATGCTCCTAGATGAGGATAGTATAAGACATATAAGGATCATAGAAATTGGTTTCACATTAAAATGATTTTTTTACAATTTTCTTGAAATATTTGAAATTCTAGATCTAAGAATGAAAAACTCATAAAAACTTGATGATCATGACTTGGAAACAAGGAAATCAATGAAGAACATGATGTTTTTGATCAAGAAGAGTAAGGTATACCTCTTAGATGTTGGAAAATTGAAAAGAATGGATCAAGTCCTTCACAAATTTGCCTAAAGTGCTCTTGAGAAAAATGAGACAAAATGAAGAAATGAGTGATTTGGGGGGGGCTCCGTTTTGTGGGGGGTTATAGGGTAGTTCTTAGGCCTTGTTTGGTTCTTAGCAACTGAATTAATGGGTTTTGTGAATATTAAATAATATAATAGTTAACTATGGTTAATAATTAACTTAACTGGGGTTACTGGCGGCGGCTCCGTTTTGTGGCCAAGGGGGTTTATAGGGTAGTTCTTAGGCCTTGTTTGGTTCTTAGCAATTGAATTAATGGGTTTTGTGAATATTAAATAATATAATAGTTAACTATGGTTAATAATTAACTTAACTGGGGTTACTTTACTAACTATGGTTAAAATCATGTGGCCAAGAATTGATGAAGGGTGTGACTGATTTTGGTCCACAAGAATTAATCTTGGTTCCTTAACCATGGTTAAAATTTAACTCAACGTCGGTTAGGTTAAGCTTAGGGGTATTTTGGTCATTTCACTTGAAAACTCATGATTACTAGCATTTAATGCTTGTCCCCTTGTTCCCTCGACTACATTAATTGCTTATACTATCTCATCTCCTCCGGTGTCCGGTTCTATCTCTGCAGTTCCGTTTCCGATTCCGGCGGTTCCCTGATTAGGGTTTTACGCCCGCTTAAAAACAAAATATTTCGTTTTCGATTGAAAATTTTCAAAACAACCCAACTCGTTGGAAATATGATTTAAACAAATAATTTCTTTCACGAGTCAAAATTAGGTTTTCTGATCATTAAAATCTTACTGTCAGTGAAAACACCGATCGTTTTTCGTCCGAACTTTTACTGAAATTCGTCCGAATAAACATAATATTTTATTTCTGATCAGAAATTTGGAAAGTAGAATTCGTCACAGGCAAAATATAAAAAATCAACAAAATTTTCCGTTTCGGGTCAAATTAGGGTTTTTTTGCCGGTATAAAGTTATGCTGTCAGTAAAAATGCAGATCGGGTTCCGTCTGAATTTTCAACCAAAATTTTCACCGTAACCTTCTACCATAAGAGAGGCTATGAATATGATTTTATTTTATTCAAAATCACTTTCTAACTCTCAGATTAAAATATAATTAATTTTATTTTAACCGGTTTAACATCGTAATTAAATATCAGGCTGTTACAACGCATACACAAACTCAGCCACATCTTTCTTCATCCTAGGCCACCAAAACATATGCTTAAGATCCTGATATATCTTAGTGGCACCTGGGTGCACACTCGGTCCACTCTTTTGTCCTTCTTCAAGGATCAACTTTCTAAGCTCTAGGACGTCTGGTATACAGACTCTATCTTTGAACCTCAAAACTCCATCACTTCCTTCCTTAAAACTAAGGTTTCTACCCTGAGCAAGCAACTCTCTCTGGTCTAAGAGAAAATGGTCTATCTTCTAACCCTCTCTAACTTGATACATCAAACTATTGGTAACCTTCAAGGTTCCAAGCCTAATGCTCTTAGGGGTAACTTCCCAAGCTAAACTCAGGTCTCTAAACTCCTCAATCAGATCCATCTCCCTAACCATCAAAGATGAGACATGAAAGGTTTTCCTACTCAAAGCATCTGGCACCACATTGGCCTTTCCTGGGTGGTAGGTTAGATCAAACTCATAGTCCTTTAAAAACTCCATCCACCTACGCTGCCTCATATTCAACTCCTTCTGATCAAAGAGATACTTCAAACTCTTATGATCACTAAAGACCTCAAACTTTGCTCCATAAAGGTAATGCCTCCAAATCTTTAAGGCAAACACCACAGCTCCTAACTCTAGGTCATGGGTAGGGTAGTTCTTCTCATGGGTTTTTAACTGCCTAGAAGCATAAGCTACTACCTTACCATTCTGCATCAACACACCACCTAAACCCTGCTTAGAAGCATCACAGTAAACTACGAAAGGTTCACTAGGATTTGGCAAAACTAACACTGGTGCTGATGTCAACCTATCCTCTAAGGTTTGGAAACTCTCTTCACACTTAGAGTCACACACAAACAACTGTCCCTTCTTGGTGAGATGGATTAAGGGTAAGGCTAACTTAAAGTCTTCTGTGTACTCTTGTTTGAATTATCTATATTTATTATAGATAATGATGCATAGTAATAAGAACCTTTAGTTCTTCCTGCTTGGTTCTCTGTATTAAAGAGTGGCTTTGGACAAGTGCCGGAACCAATGGCAGGAAGAGGTAGGAACGACCAAGCTATCGTTGATGCTTTAGCAATGCTTGCCAATGCTATATGATAGAACTAGAATAACAACAATGAAGGACCAGCTGAGTTTCAGAGTCTGGATAAGTTCCAGTGGAACAACCCGCCCTTGTTCAAGGGTGCTTATGACCCTGAACGTTCTCACTTGTGAATGCGGGAGATTGAGAATATCTTCCGGGCTATAGGATGCAATGACATTCAGAAAGTTTTCTTTGGGACTTTCATGTTGATATAGGAAGCTGAGTAGTGGTGGGAGAATTGTTGCCGACGTATGGAAGCTGAGGGTACAGTGGTTACTTGGAATGTCTTCAAGGACAGGTTCTTGGAGAAGTATTTTCCAGCTGACATTCGCGACAAGAAGAAGGTGGAGTTCTTGGCTCTGAAGCAAAGGAGCATGTCCGTGGGAGAGTATGCCGCAAATTTTGAGGAGCATGCTCATTATTACACACTGTATCATTATGTAACCGACAACCGCTCCAAGTGCGTGAAGTTCGAGGATGGTCTGCGTCCAGAAATCAAACAAGCCATCAGTTATTAGGAGATCCGAGTCTTTTCCGTCATGATGAACAAGTGCAGGATCTTCGAGGATGCCTACAAATCCATAGTTTCAAGCTGCAAGAGTTCAGATGTTCAAGGCAATAGGAAGAATGATCAAAAGGAGAGGGAAGGCAGCATCTAGCTCCAGTAAGTCGGAACTTCAAGCAGAGTGGCAAGGAGCCACAATTTTTAGCAGGCAAGCCCAGGGACTGGGATTCTTCTGTTTCTAGGCCTATCAAATATGGCAAGTGTGGGAAGGATCACTATACCAGGCAGTGCAAGGAGATAGACGTCATATGCTTCAAGTGTGGCAAGTCTGGCCACATCAGCCGGGAGTGTGGAGGAGCAAAGTCAGAACCGAAAGTGCAAGCAAGAATTAGAAACCCCAAGTAAATTAACTAAGGACCACTAGGAGAGTCTTTACCCATAGTGGTGCTGGAGCCTCCGAGTCCGAGGACTTGACCAAAGGTATATGCCTAATTGGTGGAAGCATGCCCACACCTTTTCAATCAAGGTGATAGAAATTTTGAGGACAAAATTTTTATAAGGGGGTGGAATTGTAACACCTCGTTTTTTGTGTTAAGCCTTTAAATGTGTATGCTATAAATGTTAAGTTTGACCTTATGAGTGTTATGACGGGCTAAGTGGGACTTTCGAAGCAGGAAAATCCCTTTCCGGTACATAAGCACAGCCGTGCTAATGTATCAGGACGCCCATGCTTAAGGCGCGTATCTTGTGGCTGTCTGAGCCACAAGCATGGTCGTGCTCCAGGGGATCACGGCCGTGTCGGAAAACGTGCTCGTTGATGTAGAAATTGTCTTCCCGTGCTTAAGTGAGAATGACCCCGTGCTCATGTTAAGCACGGTCGTGCTTAGGGGGAGCACGATCGTGCTTGGGTCTGAAGTTATAAATAGAGAGCAGTCTGCGAGGGTTTCGAGTGAAAACCCCCTTTTTGGCACATTGGGCAATCCTAGTGTGACAGAAACCTCTTCCCTTTCCCTTCCCTTGAACCCTTTGATGTTCTTGGTGTTCTTGAGTTTGTTTGGGAGAGACGTCATGCGCGTTAGTGCCATCTAAGGTAATGTTATAATCCCTCTTTAATCTCATTTCCCTTTTTCTTAAATTGGAGATAAAGTGGTTAATCCTCTTGTGTTTGGCCAAGACTTGAAGAGTTCATTGATCCACTTGAGGGAACGAGATTAGTTTGATTGCATGGTCATAAGTTGGGGTCTTCATACAAGGTATGGGGAGAAGGGATAGTATGAACATGTAGGCATTGAGGGTAGCATAAGATGAAGGGTTAACCCATGACCCTATCGTATGTTATTTGCCTATTTGACGTTGTTGCTATATGTATGATATGATTTCAATGTTATTGGCATTCTTTGATTATCACACTGTTTGTGATTAATTTATGATGATGATGCTGTTATGTATTGATGATGATATTGCCATGGATGTTGATTTGACTGTTTGGTTGATGTTGTGAGGCGTTGAATGCTGATGTTAATAAGACGTTAATAATGATGTTTGAGAATTAAGGGATGTTTTCCCAATTTCTTACAAGACTTGAACGATAGTAAAGAGAGGCAAGGTTAATGCTCAAAGGCTTAGTTAAGACCCTAGGACTGATTCTTGAGTGTTTAGGGACATTAATAATGAAGTTGGAATTAATTGATTATTTCCCCTTGTTATAAGACATGAAGATAATTGAGAATAATGAAACTGATGTTGATGGTTAACCAATTAGGATTGGTCTTTGAATGCCCTAGGAAACTTAACAAGGGTTCTTCAACCCTTCTGCCCAGAAACAATATGACCACACTCCAGTGAGCACGACCGTGATCGATAGTCAGTACGCCCATGCTCCCCTAGACAGAACAGAATGCAGAAACATGAAACAGGGGTGTTTCACCCCAAATGTCTTCAATGATGTAATAAGACACCAAACAAAGTAAAGGCAAGCTAGATAACTCAATGAAGACTCAATTAAGATAAATAAATAGCAAGTGATAAGATGTTGAACCTTGGTAGCCGAGTGTGCAAGGGGGCCTTGATGCTTATTAGTCAAGGTGTTGAGCTCTGGTGCTTATTGGCTAGAGTGTTAAATGATGTTATACCTTGGTAAGCTAGTGGCCAAGGGGGCCTAGATGCCAAGTGGCCGTGGTGTTGAGCTCTGGTGCTTAATGGCTAGAGTGTTAAATAAAAGATTAAAGATTAAAAGATAATGTTGAACCTTGGTAGCTTAGTGGCCAAGGGGACCTCGATGCCAAGTGGTCGAGGTGTTAATGGTGATAAAACTTGGGTAGCCTAGTGGCCCAACCGGAGGTGGTGATTGTTTGATTGTGTGTTGTGTTGCTCATGCATCCACGAATCAGAGATGTTAGTGGGGGATGTTCAACATAGGGGAGGTCATCCGAGAGTAAAGCGATCTGGCCATCCATGGTGATTCATGCGAGAGTTAGGTGAATCTGGCCCCCCGCGGTGGGGCATCCTAGAGTACGGTGAATCAGCTATCCAAGGGGTTCACCCATGGTTTGGTGGACCATCGGCATTGGTGCTTAATGGCCAATGTGGATATGTAACTCTGAAGTTGACATTCTGAGATAGATTGGATCCAAGTGCATAATGGAGTAGTGGAGTAGAGTTTCACCGCATAGCATACATTGATTGAACTGTTATTGATGATGTATATGTGTTATGCATGATGATTTGTGATAACATGTTCTGTTTGTATGATGTATGCTCATCTTGCTAACTGCTTCCTTGCCATTATTTTTATATATATGTTTCTTACTCCTCGTCTTTGTTGTTTGCTTTGCATGTATATTTTTGGTTATGCAGAGGACGGTGAGCAGCTTGCTGAGGAGTGACTCTAAGGAGCCGCTACTCGTAGTCTAGGATTTCTTTAGTTTATGTTGTTATCCGATGTGTTTCCTGATTTTGGTTATGCCAGCTCTGTAATGTGACATCGGGGTTAGGTTTCGATATGTTTTTTATGCGTTTCTTTTTAAAACTTGTTTTATTTTGTGTTTGAGAAGTCTGTTACAATGTGGTATCTTCTACCCGTTGGCTTTATAATCATGATATAATATGCATGTGTTCTCTTTCTTTATCTTTTTATCGCTCTTATGTGTTATGAATACATGCGGGGTAGACGTGTCACAGAGGTTTGAAGAATCTTTGGTTGGAGTGTGATTCACAATTGTTGGTTTCGGCTTTCTCTTCTTTTGTGCTGGTCCCTTGGAGCATTAGGACGAGATGGAGAAATTGTATTTTCCTTACTAAGAGTATGAATATTTCAGTTAGTCATATTTATAGAGAGGGAAACTCTTGTTGTAACACCCGCCTTGGACATTACCTCGTGAACACGTGCGGAAATAAATTAAAAAGAATTTACTGGTTGCTTTCAGAAATTTATTTACTTTAGGTCAGAAAACTTAGGTATAAAAATAAATTTTCTTCTTAATACTTCGGAAAATGTGATGCACACATCAAATAATAAAACTACGTCATACTTGTCAACCCACATACATTGATTTTATTTCCAAACAAAACCTTCCACACCGTACAAACTTTTCTTAAAAGTACTTCATTATTCCCAACTGAAAAGTCAAACCACATAAATATTCTCAAGACTACGCTTACCGACTTTCTGAAAAACACACAACCTAAGAAAATCCTAAGCTGGTCACTCTATAATACATCTACTAGAAAGGCCTTCAAGGTCCTTATTACTATCACCGACCTCTTCAAGGATCGGGACTAAACTCCTCGAGCGATCTGGAACTCCTCTGCACCCTCTGCTCTTATGTACCAAAGTACAAAAAACCAAAACTAGAAAACCATATATATAGCAAGGGTGAGATACCAATATATGAGTTTATTATGATAACCACACACACGACATACAAAACATCATATATATACTCACAACATATAAAATTCTCAACATAAACACAACAGTTTATCAAAGGGCTTCATACCTAACAGTCAATCGTCATTTATAAAAATGCATGACACTTCAATATACAACGTCTAAATTTTATACCTAATCTTTGGAGATCCCAACTTCGTTTTAAAAGGCACAACGTTCAACGTTCCATGGCACATTGAACAACACAAGGCACAATGATCAACATACATGGGTTTCATTGTCCATCACGACACAATGTACAACGTTACATGACACCTTGTCCATCAAGGTACCACGTTAAAACAACGTAAGGCACATCTTCCAAATAATGCATGTAAAACGTTTTATTCTCGTCATTTTTCTTTTTGTTCATTCTTCCCTTGTCGAAGCTCAAAGGCTCATGACCATTCATAATTTCAACGTTAAGATTCATCGTCAACACAGGACATGAAGTCCAAGTGTCCAATCACAAGCCTTAGATCGATGCCTCAGTCTTAGGTTCGTGGTTATATAAAACAAAATTCACCTTTAACAACGTTCACCACAACGTATATAGGAATAAAATCCATAACAACGTTACACGGATCAATGATCTACGTGTTTTCCCCATAGAACACTAGAAACCCGACGTCTCGGCCACTAGGTCCGCGTTTCATCGTTAACATTATTTTTCGTTCAGTGAAATACAAATACAAAACAAAACGTCCACAACTTATCCAAGTTGTTGGAAATGATTTCGCTAAGTAAAACTCTTTTACAGAAAATCTTTTCCATTTGAAATTCATTTATAAAACGTTAAATTATAGAGAAATTCATTTTTCTCCAATGCTTTTCCTCTTATAAATCTTTTTCTGAAAACTTTGAAAAAGAACCCATTCATGACCCATTTTGGTCCAAAGAAAATGAAACTTTTTTTTAAAATGTTGCCGCAAAACTATTTCTTAATTTCTCGTCGTTTAGAATTAAAAACATTTTTAAGTCAAAAATTGACTTTTTCTTTTAAAATAATTTTCTTAACATGGAAATTAATTTATTTTTTAAAAATAACTTTTATTTTATTTCAGAATTTGTTTTGTAAAAATTAACGTCACTAAAATTTTTTCATAGTTATGTCCTCACTACTGCTCATAAATCACTCTTACACCGTAAAATTATTAAAATAATATTATTTTCAACTTTTCTTCAAATTCCACAAAATTAACTTAAATAACATCTTCAACTTTTTCAACATTTTTCCAAGCTTTTATCCTTAATCTGAATTTTAGCACTGACCACTGTCAGGCTTTTCAGTCGAACAACCAATCAACAGTAAAATCATACATCACAGTTATAACAGATATCACAGTTATAAAATGCATCCAAAATCAACATACAAGGGTAAAATGGCACACTTGTTAATTCCATGTAAAACCAAGGGTAAAATGGTATTTTCCATGCTAAAATATCTAATGGCATTTATGTGTCATTATGGCCATTATGACTCGGATAGGATCATCATAAATACTCATCACATCAGTCACATCAATCATCTCAGCTCCATATATGGCTTCGTTGTCTCCCCGACTCAGATTTTCCTCAAGACATTAGGAAGTTTTTGCCCGCAGCAAATATAATATTATATTTTTAAGCGAAAATTTTCAAAACATTCAATATTGTAGAAAATACGATATAAACACTAACCATCTCATTCACGAATTAAAATTAGATTTTGAGCAGTAAACTTTTACTGTTAGCAAAAACACAGACCTAGTTCTGTCTGAATTTTCAACCCAAAATTTCATCGTAACCTTATGATATTAAGTATAACATGGAAATGAAATTAGTTTATCCAAAATCATTTTCTAAGTCTTGGATAAAAATATAATCATTTATATATTTAATACCGATATTAGAAAGCAGTGAAAAATCAGGGTGTTACACTTGTGCTGACAAATTGGAAAATTTTGGAGTGAAACACAATGGTTACACTTGGTGGGATTTAGGCCCTAGATTTATTAGGGAACACTTTAATCATAATAGATTTGGTCTTCCAAACTTTAGGTTTTGTTAATTCTTTGCATGGGTATTGGCTATAGTCCCCTGATGATTTTGTATTATTTTCTTATTTTTTAATAAATCTTGGTATGCTGCAGATGATTGATATTGCTTGAGGTGCCAACCTAGTTGGGATGTCTTGCAATATAGTGATGCATTAGCATAAAATCATTGCTTAAAAAAACATTGTCATATTATTAAAAATGTTTTACTTTATAATAATTACCTTTTAAAAATCATACATATAATTCATAAAAAAGCACATAATGATATATGATTTGTGGGTAGTGTAAAAAACTTAACGCAAACAAAATTACGTTCATTTTCTTAGATATATGCTCTCCCATTATAATAAATTATCTAATTGTCTAAAATAAAAAAATCATCATAATAGGAAATTAATGTTGAAATTGTCCACATTTATTGTTCTTGATATAATAACTTAAAGGTAAAAGGATACGATATATTATCCAATTGACTATGACAGTAATGTAACTCCTCATGAAAATTTAAAAGAGAAAATACAAATTTTATTCAGCTTTTCCCCGGATTTTTTTGCAGGACTCACTCAAACTTGTCAATCAACACACGATTCTTGCAGTTTAGGCATTTTGGATCATCTTTGGATACCATCATATACATGTAGCAAAATCCGCATCCCACCAGGACTAATTCTGGTAGCTCATCTTCTGAAATACCCCCAAGATCTTCTTCATTAGAATCTACCAAGGAATATGGGTATGCTCCTTGAGATGATGATGGTGATAATACCCGTGAACTTGACCTTGGAGGTGATAGTTTCTGTTTTAAATCAGCACCCAAATCATGATCATTCATCTTTGTCTCAATCGTTGCTTCTTCTGAGGCTGGTTTAACCTTTGAATAAACAAACAAGTATATAAAAATTAAGTAAATTTTAAATATATTTGAAAAAGACATATATGACCAAATCTCTGTATATTAAATTGAAAAAAAAAATACAAGTAGATAAAGTGATAGACTATAAGTACATCGTTTGTAATAATTGATGACAAGAAACTAAAACAAATCTAGAATTTAATTTTAATCTGTCAAATAAATAAAATCACAGGTGACATGTATGCCAATGGAATGAAAAAAAAGATTGTATACCTCCAAATTAATTTCAGGTCCTGTAGAAAAATAATATTGATCTTGCGATCCAGTGAGTGTTGGTTGATTGGGATCAAGAGACCTACGAAGTTGTTTTCCAAGATGAACCAAGCTAATGTTGTGTTGAAAAACACTAGTATTAGCTTCATTCCTCAACATATTACCTTCTTCGTCTTTTTTAATGGGAATGCCTTGAACTTGTTGTGATTTTCCCACGAGGTTCTCCATCGCCGAAAATTATACTAGTTAAGGTGATGTCTAAAAATCTATGTGGGAGCACATATAAATACTGATCAAATGTGGTTTCGGAGCACACTGACTTGAAAAAGGGAGGTTCATGTTTACCACTTAGCCCCAAATTCCGAATAGCGGTTACTACTTTTGCTAATTTTTTATTTAATAAAAATATGATAAAAAATTCAAATATAAAAGGTGTGTGGATGAAACAGAACTAGATATTTTGTAATGTTCTCTTTGTTTTCACCTCCTTGGATTCAGGGCCGTGTATTCAGTAAAGCAACTAAGGCAGTTGCCTCAGGCCCCGCATTCACTAACTTATTGACCCTTTGTAATTTTCTACTATTGTAAAGGCCAAAAAATATAATATGTAATATATAAATCAAATATAACAAAGATCCAACAATTACAACATGTACAAGAGTTTTTATTTATACATAGAAAGTAACAAAAAAAAAATTAATACTGATAGAAATATTAAGGGCATATTTGGTTTGTTTCTAGTTTCTTGTTCTCACTCCCTGTTTTCAGAAATAATTAAAAAACTACCACTCTGTTTTCATTCAGTTTCCTGTTTCCAAAGATTTGTACAGGGAACAGTGAAAATAACAACAAATTATTTTCAGTGTTTCTTGTACAAATATTTGAAAACAGGAAACAAAATGAAAACAATGTGGTAGTTTCGTAATTATTTCTGAAAATAATAAATGAAAACAAAAAGCTAAAAACAAAGTAAATAAACCCTAAATTTTATCAAAATATTGTATTCTTTTTTAAAATATATGTATTGTTTATAGAATATTATCAACAATACTTGTAACACTTGCTACCGTTGAAAGAAGTTCTTCAAAATTAAAATTTCTTAAATCATATCTTAGATCAACAATATTACAAGATAGATTGAATGGGTTAGCCATACTATCTATTGATAGTGAAATGTTAAAATTACTTGAATATACAACTTTGGTAATTTATTTTGCCGCTCAAAAGACCAAAAGAATAATATAATGATTAATAATTTAAATTATACTATGTTGTTCTAATAGTATTGCCTTAAGCCCCAAAATGTCTTGACACGTCCATGTTTGGATTATGATCCTCTCTCTCTCTCTCTCTAAATCTTGTGTTTGCATCTAATGCTATAAGAAAAAAAGAGACCAAAGCAAATTTGTTTTTGTCTGTAGGGTCTATTCGAATTTGTTTTTATTTCTTCTCTCTCATAACACGAGAGAAGAAATTAGATGATCTAAATCTCACATCTTTTATTGGAACCAAAAATGTTTCTCTTTTAATTTCATATCTTGTTTTGTTATAGACAAAATGCATTAAACACAAAATAGAACTCGTATGTCTTACTCGTCCTATTAACATGGATACTAAGGCTATGTTTGGTTTATCATTGCAAACATACTTTTTGGTCCGGAAGTATGTTTGCACCAAAGGAACTCTATAGATACTTTACCCCAAATTTATGTTTGTATCTTCTCAACTGTATACCAAACATACACTAAAACTCCAAATATAGAAATGTAAAGAAGTTTTAATAAGAACAAACGTCATCAAAGCCTTTTCTCATTAAATTTGATCATATACATAAAAAATGTTATAAAGATTTGACAAAGATTGTCTAATACAACTATCATCCTTTATGCAAGCTATCTAAAGAAAAAAATTTGGTCCCAAGAAAAATACGATTTATTAAAATTTGTGACAATGACATATATAGGCCCGTTTGAATGAGATTTTAAAAAAGACTTCTATGATGTAGAAGCTAGCAGAAGTAGAAGCAGAAGCTATTATTAGAAGTAGAAGCTATTATGTGTTTGGATGAACTTTATAAAAAAGCCTTTTATGAAATTTATTACACGGACATAATTGTCTAATAAAACATGACTAATACACATTCTCTCTCCTCTACTGCTTTCCCACTTTAGAAGATAGGAATTGTAACTTCTTAAAAAGGTATCAAAATGTGTTTTTGCACTGATTTTACTTTTTTTATTAAAAAAAACTCATCAAAACACCAATATTTTTCATAAAACAACTTTTATTTCAAAAATAAGTATTTCTTCTTAGAAAAAATCTCATCCAAAAATTCTCATAAAAGACGAACAAATATAGTTGGATATAATCAAAGGGGTTGAAGAGTATAAGTGGAGTCGAGTTCAAATTTTGAACTATTTTGTCTAAGTAGAAAATGAAGCCCAATTGTGGTTTCATATATGAAAAAAGTTTAATAATTGTTGTAATTATGAGAACAAACAGAACTCACGTCATGTGAATTGAATAGGTTTGTTTACATCTGTTAGTTAATAAATAATAATTAAATGACAGTAATAAATTCGCTGACTTTGTGATTCACCAAGGAAAAGGAAAATCATATTTTATAAAATGTGTCATCCTTTTAAACAAAATAGGTTGATTGGTCCTAAACGTGTTTTTCTAATTTTTCACTTAGGTCTTATACATTTTTTTTTTTGGTTTTGTAACACCCCAATTTTTATGCTTTATAAGATCGGTATAAATATAAATAAATGTTTATATTTTTATCTAAGACTTAGAAAATGATTTTAGGTAAACCAAAGTCATATTTATACTCTACTTTATCGTAGAGAGTTACGGTTAAATTTTGGGTTGAAAATTCAGACGAAACCCGGTCTGCATTTTCACCGACAGTGAGATTTTACTGATCAGAAAACCTAATTTTGACTCGAGAACAAAATGTTAGATTTTATATTCCATTTCCAATGATATTGGTTATTTTAAAATTTTCAAAATAAATAGGTTATTGTACTTGATTCGGGCGTAAAACCTAAATCGGGTAATTGACGGATTCGAGAACGGACGTGCAGAGACAAAATCCGACATCGGATGAGGAGACATCTTGCCACCTAGGGTGGTGAGTGAGTCATAAGGGTGACTCAACTAGAATTTAATTTATGTAATAATGGGTTTAATTGTGAAAAGACCAAAATACCACTAACCTAACATAGTTAAACATTAACCATGGTTAAGGCAAGACAAATTCAAATTGACTTCTTCCTCTTTTTTTGTGGTCACAAATCAGCCACAGCTCCAACAAATCCTCACCACAAGTTTGTCATGATTACATTAGGGTTAAGTTACTAATTTGTCCTTAAGTCCTAACTTATTCACAATTTTGCCTAAGTACAAATGACTAAGTTGTCCCTAAATTTTTACCACTTGGACCCCTTTACCCTCCAAACCCATTACCCTCACCTAATTACTTCCATTTTCTCACTTCATCAAAAGCTTCATCTAACTTAACAAGTTTTCTCTCAAAGTTCTTAAGTTTCCTACAACCAAATTTGTGAAGCAACCACTTGATCTTTTGCTCTTTTTCAAATTCCAAGAGGTATACCTTGCTCATCTCACTCATTCATCCCTATGTTCTTCATTTATTTTCATGATTCAAGGACATGATCATCATGTTTCATTTAAGGGTTCTCATGTTCAAAAATCTCTAGAAAATCATAGAAAAATCCTATGATCATGAAACCAACTTCTATCATTTTGTTATCATCTCTATGTTCATAATCAAAGAGTATGAATCAAGCAAAAATTTCCTTCCTATTTTCCCTCTCAAGGCCGAAACCCTAATTTGGTGGGTGGGGGAGTTTTGTTCAATTTTTATTTAAAGTAATGTTTGATTTCATCATTCTAGTTCATATAAGTGTTGAATCCAAAGGATTGAATCAAAATGAAATCTCTAGCTTTTTTTTTTTTGATGAAGACCGAATTCAAGTTCTTGGGAGCTTGTATGATTTTATTTTATTTTTAACTTATGATCATTGTTTTTAACTCTATACTACTCTAGCATCATGGATCTAAGAGTATGTAGAATTTTAAGATCCTTAGCCTAATTTTTTAAACTTGGCCAAAACCTAACTCATGATGAGCTAGATGATTTGGTTTTGATTTTTGAGTTATGATCATAGATCTTGTCTTTCAAATACTTAAGGATCATTAATCCAAGAGTTTGTGAAATTTGGAAAACCCTAGCCTAATTATTTTGTGAATGACAGAACCAAAGTCTTAGGAATTAGAGTGTTTTGTTGTTTGATTTTTATTAATTGTGTGATGTTTGTTGTGAAGGATAAACCTTGTTGTTTTGTTCTGAGTTTCGCGGAGGGAACCAGAAACGAATCGGAGAATCATTTCGAGAAAGAAATTTGGAAACTTCAAGAGGTAGGGGGAGTACCTCAGGGATTTTTTCGATAGCTATATGCTATCAGTATGTGGTCTGTATAATTTATTTGAGTGTGTTTGTGGTGTTATAAATTATCTTGAGTAGTTAATTTATCTGCTATTAATTATCCGTTTTTAATTGATTATCTGCAGTTAATTGTTATAGTATTTCAATGCATGTTATAAACTGTGTTATCTATTATAGTATTGATATAAAATTATTATTGACATTGGTTGTTGATTGAAAAGCCTGACAGTGGTTAGTGCTCAATTAATTATGAAAATAAAAGCATTAAAAAGATTTATACGAAATATAAATTTTTTAATTGTTGGAATATAGTAATATAATATTATTTAATTATTTGATACGTTAAAAATAAGGAATAGTTGATAATACTATTATTTTAATGATTGATCGACGTAAGAGTGATCTACGAGTCACAGTGAAGGCGTAACCGTGAAAATATTTCAGTACTGCTAATTTTTACGTAAGAAATTACAAAATAATATAAAAGGTTATTATAAAAATTTAATTTTCAAAAATAATTTAATTATGATGTTGAGTGTAACACCCCAATTTTTCTGCTTTCTAAGATCGGTATAAATATAAATAAACATTTATATTTTGATATGAAACTTAGAAAATGATTTTGGGAAAACCAAAATCATATTCATATTATACTTATTTTTATAAGTATACGGTGAAATTTTTGGTTGAAAATTCAGACGGAACCCGGTCTGCGTTTTCACTGACAGTAAGATTTTACTGATTGGAAAACCTAATTTGACCCGAGAACGAAATGAATATATTTTATATCTCATTTCCAATGAAATAGTTTATTTTGAAAATTTTCAAAATAAATAGGTTATGATACGTGATACAGGCGTAAAACCCTAAATCGGGTAATCAACGGAGTAGAGAACAGACGTGTAGAGACAAAACCCATCGGATGCTGAGATATCTTGCCACCTAGGGTGGTGAGTCATAGGGATGACTCACCTAGCAATTAATGAATGTAATGATGAGTTTAGTGTAAAAAGACCAAAATACCCCTAACTTAACCTATCCTAGTTAATTTATAACCATGGTTAAGGCATCTTCATCTTGTTTTGGTGGTGGAGAATTAGCCACATATTCAACAAATTTCCACCACAAGTTTTTCATGATTACATTAGGCAAAATTACCATTTTGTCCTTAAGTTGTCATTTAATCACAAATTTGCCATTGTGTAAGATTACAATTTTGTCCCTTAAATTTTATGCCTTGGACCCTCATACCCCTTAATTTTCACGGCCCAAACCCCTTGGTGAGCCCATTCCCTTTCTATTTAAACAATACTTCATCATCTTCATCAAGCTTTCTTCCATTTTCTCTCCAAAATACTTAAGTTCCATAACCATTTTTGTGAAGCAACCACTTGATTTCTTGCTCATTTTCAACTTCTAAGAGGTATACCATACTTCTCTCACTCAATCATCATCTTTTTCTTCAATTATTTTTGTGTTTTGAAGCCATGATCATTATTTTCAATTCTTAGATCTAGAACTTTGAAAATTCATAGAAAATCATAGAAAAATCCTATGAGTATGGAACCAATTACTATGCTCTTATTATCCTCTCTATATTTAAGATCCAAGAGTATGCATCAAACTAAAATTTCTTGCCCTATGATCTTGACAAGGCCGAACCCTAGTTTTTGTGGGGGAAGGACTTTGTTCATTTTTTTAAAACTAGTCTTGCTTGATTCAATCTTATAGTTCATATATGTATTGAATCCATGATTGTTGAATCAAAATAAAACCTCTAAAGCCATTATTTTCTTCATGGCCAAAATTATGTTCTTGAGGAGTTGAAAGATTTTGTTTCATTTTTAAACTTATGATAATTTATCTTAACTCTACACTACTCTAAGGTCATGGATCTAAGAGTGTCTGAAATTTTGAGATCTTTAGCCTATATTTGGTGTCATGGAGGAATTAGGGTTCTTGAAAGGTTGGAATATTTGATTTCAATCTTTGTAAGTTAATCATTGATTTAGGGTTCTAAGTGATCAAGGATCACTAATGGCCGAACCTTACCTATAGGAAAATAGTTGTTTTTAATTGTTTGTTTGTTAATTTGTTGTTGTGGTTTTTTGAAGGATAAATTGTTGTGTGAATCGTGTATGTGTTTTGTGGAAACCGGACGCTTGACAGGACTTTGGTTGGCAAGAAAAATCTTCCAGAGGTAAGGGGAGTACCTGAGGGATTTTTCCGGTACTTGTATGTAATTTGTTTGTGGTCTGTATTCTTTATTGGGTGTATTTATTATTTTACGTAGTTAGCATTATTTGCTTTTAAACTATCTGCTTTTAATTATTTACTTATTTGTATTTAATTGTGATTATATGTTGTTGCTTGCCATTAAATGCTATTTTCTACATTATTTGCATGAAATGATTTTTGATGTTGATTGTGGATTGGAAAGCCTAACAGTGGTCAGTGCTCAATTAATTACGATGTTAAAAGCGTTAATAAGTTTTTTTATGAAATAATGAGTTTCAATTAGGGGAAAATAGTAATATATTATTACTTAATTATTTGATTGGTGAAAAATGGATAATAGTGAAAATAATATTATTTTAATGATTTAACGGTGTAATGGTGTTTTATGAGTCACGATGAGGACGTAACCGTGAAAATATTTTTGTATTGCTAATTTATACGTAAGAAATTTCTAAATATTAGAAAATGTTATTTTAAGAAAATAAGTTTCAAAAATAATTTTATTACGGTGTTGGAAAAATTATTTTACAAGAAAAGTCATATTTGAACTTAAAACATTTTTAAAACATCAAACGTCGGACAATTCTGACAATATTTACAGAAGTATTATAAAAAAATGGTAATATTAGTTAAAACAGAGATTTTGTCTCAAAGCAATATTTTTAGGTTCAAAATATTGATTTTTGCAAGAAAATGAATTTTAAGTGATTTTGATGATTTTATAAAACGAATTTCCAACGTAAAAGAATTTTCTGTAAAGTGGATTTATACAATGGGTTATTTCCAACAACTTGGATAAGTTGAGGAAATTTTGTTTTTGATTTGTGTTTCACAGAGCAAAAATGCTTTTAAAATTGAAAGCTGAACCTAGTTGCCGAGACATCGGGTCTAGTGTTCTTTGGAATGGACCGTGTGTCCTCGACGGGAAGTTATGGACTTAATGTAACATCCCCCTTGGGCATTACTTCGTAAACACGTGCGGAAATAAAATTAAAAGATAATTTGTTGTTGCTTTCGGAACATAATTTGAATAAGTACATAAGTTTCTGAAATTGGGTATAAAAATTTTTGTCACGACTCCACACCTAAACCTTGATCGGCACACAGACTTACTATCATAGCCTGGCAAGCCTATTTCATTTAAAGAATATACTTGAATAAAAGCTAATATTTTACGAAATTTTCGATAGAGTCTCCTCTGTAATTCGGACATCCCAGGTAAAAGAACACCTGCTAAAATAATTACATTTTCATTCCAGAATTCCAGTAACACCAAATACCGCCAGGCAGTAATAATAAAAAAAATATAGTTATAACAATTAGCTATACAGGAAAAGTTCAAGTTTTTCATCCAAAAGAAGGGCTCTCCGAGCCATTTACATTCCATCCAAAAATAAAGGCTCTCAGAGCCATACTCATACATACTATCAAAAATAATCTAAGTTTCAAACCCTAAGCTGGTCATTCTAAAAGTTATTCCTGAGAAAACTCACGTGATCTTTCCACAATCAAGTACTTCATCAAATAACCAGCTCTAAGCCTCTAAATGACTTAGGGAGACTCCTCTGCACCATCTGTACTAAAGCACCCAGGGTACAATAGCGAACCAGAAGAAAACCTGATATGTCTGTAAGGGTGGGATTCCAATATATGGATTTAAATACGATAACCACATGCACGACTCTCAATTACCATTTAACATGAATATTCAAAGATAAACAATATATTTGTCAAAGGGTTTCATACCCGACAGTCGTACCCATTTTAAAAACCATGACACTTCAATATTCCACAACTAACTTTGAGACATAATCTCCGGAGCTCCAACCAACAAATAAATGAGCTGATCAGGCTCTAGTTGCCAATTAAGGCAGAATCAATGCCCGATATGGCAAAGTTCTATTGACCATTCCACAGTCCAACTCAAGGCAAAGTGGTGACTACATATAGCACATGGTCTATGTGGTCGTATATCCATCAAGGCACAGTGACGCAAACTGCATGAATACTTGCCATCAAGCATTCAAGTCCTATGCAAAGGCACGTCTGCCCTGTAATGCATGTAAAACGTTTTGTTCTCGTTGTTTTCTTTGTGATAAATCTTTAGGTGTCGAAGCTAAAAGCCTCACGACCAAATCACCATTTTAAACTTTCAAGTTTAATACCTCTTTCAAATATAATTGACTCCAAGTCAAAAGTGTGCAAATCACGAAATCTAGACCGATGCACCAGTCATAGATACGTAGATTTTAGTGCACAAAACCAATAAACCACTTATTGGACATCTAGTCCATAACTTCACCATTCGGACCCCAGGCCCATATCATTCGGACCCCAGGCCCATATCATAGAACACTAGATCCGACGTCTCGGGTGCTAGGTTCGTTTAAACCATTTTCGTTCTGTGAAATACAAAACAAAACCAAAGTTTCCTCAACTTATCCAAGTTGACGGAAATAACACCATTGTGTAAAACTCATTTCCAGAAATCCTTTCCGTTTGAAAAACATTTATAAAACCATCAAATCATAGAGAAATTCATTTTTCTCAAATCCGTTTTCCTTTGAAAACTCCTTTTTTTCATAACAACTTCAAATCCTCGTAAAATCATTTCCAACTCATTTCTATTTGAAATAATAAAATTGTCCCTCATAGTTTTCGTTGTCAAATACTTTTCTAAAGTATTTTTCGTTGGAAATAAAGTCATTTGTAAATCAAATGATTTTCCCTTTTACAAAAGTTCTTCATAATCATTGTTAAAATATCCTTGACATTTACATTTCTGAGAATAACTTTTCGTCTTATTTTTGAATTTGTTTGGAAAAGACAACATAACTGAAATATTTTCAAGATGTCATCCTCACTATTTATTTAGAAATCACTCTTTTCTCCAAAACATCATCAAATATAAATACTTTCAATATTTTTCTTCCATAAATCAAGTCCTTTGAATTTCTCATCAAGTTTTTTCAACGCTTTTATCTTTAATTTAATTGAGCACTGACCAATGTCAGGCTTCTCAGTCAATCAACCAACCAACAAATAATCCATACATCACAGTATAATCATGCTTTCACATAAAACATTAAAAACCACATAACAGTCATATAACAATTTAATTTGACACCACACATCACAACAGATAAACTCAAATACGACACACAATTAGCATGCAGTTACCGAAAATCCCTCAGGCATTCTCCCCTTACCTTTGAAGACAAGGATCCTCGTCCTAATGCTCACGTTAGCTCCAAGAGTGTAACTATCCACTCCATCAAGCAAGCATAGCCGTGTCAAACGTCTCAGAGAGTAAATCCAACAACGCGCAACAACCAGAAATCAAGAAATCAATTATACATGATCAAACACACATTCTAATTTGATCTAAACACTTTATCTTATTACCAAACAAGGTTATTTTCAAAGAAAATCATGTTTGGAGCTTACGCTTCACAATACCCTTTGAGGAAACTTTGTTTTGATTAAAGTATCATGAAAATGAACTTAGGAATCATTAATTAAGAGTCCTAATTGCACTAAATCATAATTAATTTCACAAAACAGAATCAAATTCAAATAAAATCAAATTGGGTTTTAGGACTCCTAAATACAATTTGGGGAAAACTCATTTTAATTAAAGAATAATGAAATTGGTTTAGGGAAACACAAATTCATAGTCCCAATAGCATAAAACAAGCTTCAATTTCAAGATTGGAAGCTGAATTAAAAAGGCTAGGGTTAGGGTTTCAAAATCAATTTGGGGGTTTTGAATCTAGAAGAGATTAGAGGTGAAACACTTACCCAAAGTGAGGAGAAGAGAACATGGTGGTTGGATGGCCAACCGGCACGGCGACTGACGGCCCAGACACGGCGGCAGAGACATGGACGCGTTTTCTGGTACATTCAAGAACAAAGGGATAAGTTTTTGGAAAGAAAGGAAGAAGGTTTAGCAACCCAGGGTGGCAGAACCACCATCAACAGCGGCTGAAAACACTCACCGCGACGGCTCACTGCGGCGGAGATGGTTCTTCGCACGGCTGCAGAGGCGAACGTGTGCAGGTGGCACGTCTTCCCTTCCCTGCAGCGACGAACGGTGGCCGACGAGCTCCCAGAGGCGGCGCGCGATCAAGTCTGTGAAGGGAGAAAGGAGGAGATGAGCTTGGAGTGGGAGGAGGTTTTGGTGTTTGAGGAAGAAGAGGAAGAAGAAAGAAAGGAAAGAAAGAAAGAAAGAAAAAAAGAAGAAGAGAAGGGGTGGCGTCAGAGTACGGGAGTGGGGGATATAAGGAGGAAAAAAATTTGTGATTAGTAATAGTAGGTACAAAATGAGTGGTAAATATTGAGCCTAAAAATAAACATGTTTTTGGCTTTTGGATCTAAAAATAACGTATGACAAAAATATGATTTAAAAATTTAAATTAGAGTCAAGATTGATAGTTGAACTGATCAACTAAGAAAATACTCTGTCCAAAATTTAATCTCCGATTAAGGTCAAGCCAAAATATTTTTAACTCTAAAATTAAATAGAATAAATATATGAAAATGCTTTTCTCTTAATCATATTATTTAAAATATTTTTCTGTACTGGTAATAATAGTGACAATAACATAAATTATTGTCTAGTAAGCGTGCATTCACTGAAATAAGTCAGTGTTAACGCACCCAATAAAATAATTTGAAGAGAGTAATTTAATTACTCAAACTAAACCACATAACATAATAAACATAAACATCCAAATAAAATAATTAATCCTAGATGTAAAAACTAGGGTGTTACACTTAATGTCCTATAAAAATCTGTATTGATTTTTGTGCATCAAAATCTATGAATCTAAATCTGGTGCATCGGTATAGATTTTGTGATTTGCACATTTTTGACTTGGAGTCTGTTTGATTGGTTTGAACTTGGAGTCTTTTTTAATGGAATAATTTTTAAACTTAAATGTTTAAACCTTGGTTTCGTCGTGAGCCTTTGAGCCTCGACAAGGAAAGAATGAACACAAAGAAAATGACATGAACAAAATGTTTTACATGCATTTTTGGGCAGATGTGCCTCTGCATAGGACTTGAATTCTTGATGGCAAGTATTCATGAAGTTTGCATCACTGCGCCTTGATGGACATATGACCACGAAAACCATATACTATGCATGGTATTCACTATGCCTCGTTTTGGATAGTGTTATGGTCAATTTAATTTCTGCCTTATCTGGCAACGTTTAATTTCTGCCATATCTGGCAATGAGAGCCTGATCAGCTCATTTATTTGCTGTTTGAAGCTCCGGAGATTAGGTACAAAAGTTAGTTGATGAATATTGAATTGTCATGGTTTTTAAAACAACGAAGATTGTCGGGTATGAAACCCTTTGATAAATAAATTGTTTATTGTTGAATATACATGTTAAATGTTATTTGTGTGTCGTGCATATGGTTATTGTTTTAAAATCCATATATTGGAACTCACCCTTGCATATACATATTCTTATGGCTTTGTACCTTGATACATGAATGCAGATGTTGCAGAAGAGTTTCTTAAGTCACTTGGAGACTTAAGTCCGGATTGCAGGAAGAGGTGTGATCATAGGGATGATCACGAGGTCTTATAAGTGAGTGTCTTGTAGAGCGACAAGCTTAAGATTTTCTTTGGGTGGTATGTTTTGAGAAAGACTGTGTAGGTGTTTTGAAAGCCTCTATATAGTTTTCATATCGTTTATAAGAAAATATTTTTAAGAAAGACTTGGGCGTTGTGAAATGTTCATTTATAAATAAAACTTGTGTATGAGTGTTGTGTAGTATAGAGGGAACATATTGTTTCTGTTATGTGTCTCACAATCTTCTGAAGTATTAGGACGAACAATTTTTATACCCAGATTTTATGACTTAAAATAAATCAATTTTCTGAAAGCAACCAGCAAAATATTCTTTTTAATTTATTTCCGCACGTGTTAACATAGTAATGCCCAAGGGCGGTGTTACAGAGTGGTATCAGAGCGGGTCGAGTCTTTCGGGAACCTTGGGGAATAGGTCTATTAGGTTTTTGTTGTGTGATCTCTTGTCTTTCCTTGCCTGAATTGTTTCCTTGTCGAAACAATGCGTGACGGTATACAAGTAGGTGTGTTTCGATGGGTTTTGAGATAGTCGAGACCTTGTAAGAATCTATGAACAGTAGATGGTACATTGACCAAATTACTTCTTAGAAGTAATGTGTTTTAGACACATATGTATATGTTTCAGTTTCTGTTTGCGGACTGACTAAGTTTGTCTTGTAGGTCAGTTATGGAACCAGGAATTGGACATGGACGTGAATGTGATCGTGATGGTGATCGTGATTATGTTAGCAACAAGGATGTGATTGAACAGATGAACCAGACTATTTAGGCTATGACTAGTGTTGCTGCTATCGTAGTTGCCCAGAATGAGCTGGACCAGGTTCGGGCTGAGCTGGCAGTCGAGGCGAAAAATCTAGCAAACTTCAGAAATCAGAATCCTCAACGATTTTATGGAGATGACAATTCTGAGAAGGCTGACTTGTGGGGACAAGAACTGGAAAGGATTTTCGAGCTTATCAACAGCCCTGAAGAATCAAAGGTTCCGTATGCTCTTTCTCTGCTTTTTGGAGATGCAGGATGCTGGTGGGCGGATATTAGACACATACTGAAAGCAGTTAATCGAGAATATACTTGGAGTGTTTTCCGCATTGTTTTCTTGGATAAGTATTTTCCTCAGAGCGTTAGAGTTGAGAAGGGACACGAGTTCTTACGTTTACAATAGAACGAACTATATGTGGATGAATATACCGCAAAGTTTGAATTTCTAGTCAAGTATTTCCATTTCTTTCAAAATCAATCTGATGAAGGTTGGGAATGTAAGAGATTCGAAGGAGGCTTGTGATACAAAATCCAAAAGTCTGTGCTACCGCTGGAAATTCGCAACTTTCAAGCTTTAGTTGAAGAGTGCCAGAAGGTGGAGCAGAAAGGGAAAGGTAAAGACTATTCGGGTACTACTGGCGGACCATCTCAATTCCAATTCTGTAAGCAGAATAAGAAGGAGAAGCAACATCAGAGTAAACCTTATTTTCGACCCCCATGAAATGATCAGAATCAGCAACCTTATCATTCTAATGACTCTGCAGCAGGAAGTGGAGGCCAAAAGAACCAAAGCCAATGCCAAGTCAAAAGATGTTACAAGTGTGGAGACCTAAACCATATGGCTAAGACTTGCCCATTAAGAGGAGTTAAATGTTTCAGTTGTGGACAACAGGGACACCTAGCAAAGAATTGCAAACAAAAGCATGGACCAGCAATTTAAAGTTTTATTTTCCGCAACGGGTTATCATGTGATGTCCCAAGAAGGAGTGTCACGTTAGTCATAATGACTCGTAGATTTTAATTTTGTAACGAATTCTAAGTGTAATAGTATTTCGATGATTTTGAGTATTTGACTCTTCAAAGTCTTTTATGTTGTTAGTCTTTTCAGTTGACGTTAGTGATGTATAATATCTACGACTTTATGAGAATAAAGGTTTCTTGAAGGAAATTTTTTTCCGTCCTTTTTCTTTTTGATTTATGAAATCAGTCTAGATTGTTGGGGTCAGATCATTTCTTTTTCTAAAGATAGTGATTTTTTTTTCAAACTTCAAATGTTGTACCGATTATTGTGGACTTTTTTGTGAACTGTCCTGTTGTTGTTGGGGATAGACACTTTCTTGATAAAATAAGTTTCTAGATGAGACTTAGTCTAGTCACTTTTACTTTTGGTGAAAGTGATCCAGTCTGAATTTTTGTCGGACTATTGTTATTTTAATTGTCATTTCGTAAATCCCTTATCCAAAAAATAAATCCTCTTAAGGTTTGGAGCTATTCGTGTTGTGCGTTCCTAATTCTCTGGGAGTTTTCATGAAAGGAGGAACTTTATTAGAGTCCTGGTTGTATATATGTATTAGCTATGCATTTTTACACTCACGAACCTATTAAAGAATCTTTTTACATACTGAACATTTATGTATTCTTTTCAGACTGACAAAGTTCTTCTATAATTACTTACCTTCTAGTGAAAGTAAGACCTTGGGATTAATAAAATCATGTCTAGCCTTGAGTCACGAAATTTCGAGGACGGTTTTTTTTTAAGTGTGGTAGTAATGTAACTCCCCGATTTTTCTTCTTTCTAAGATCGGTATAAATATAAATAAACATTTATATTTTGATCTGAAACTTAGAAAATGATTTTGGGAAAACCAAAGTCATATTCATATTATACTTATTTTTATAAGCATATGGTGAAATTTTTGGTTGAAAATTCAGACGAAACCCGGTCTGCGTTTTCACTAACAGTAAGATTTTACTGATCGGAAAACCTAATTTTGACCCGAGAACAAAATGAATAGATTTTATATCTCATTTCCAACGATATAGGTTATTTTGAAAATTTTGAAAATAAATAGGTTATTATACGTGATTCGGGCGTAAAACCCTAAATCGGGTAATCAACGGAGTCGAGAACAGACGTGCAGAGACAAAATCCAACATCGGATGCTGAGATATCTTGCCACCTAGGGTGGTGAGTCATAGGGATGACTCACCTAGGAATTAATGAATGTAATGATGAGTTTAGTGTAAAAAGACCAAAATACCCCTAACTTAACCTATCCTAGTTAATTTATAACCATGGTTAAGGCATCTTCATCTTTTTTTTTGTGGTGGAGAATTAGCCACATATTCAACAAATTTCCACCACAAGTTTTTCATGATTACATTAGGCAAAATTACCATTTTGTCCTTAATTTGTCATTTAATCAAAAATTTGCCATTGTGTAAGATTACAATTTTGTCCCTTAAAATTTATGCCTTGGACCCTCATACCCCTTGATTTCTACGGCCCAACCCCCTTGGTGAACCCATTCCCTTTCTATTTAAACAATACTTCATCATCTTCATCAAGCTTTCTTCCATTTTCTCTCCAAAAACCTTAAGTTCCATAGCCATTTTTGTGAAGCAACCACTTGATTTCTTGCTCATTTTCAACTTCTGAGAGGTATACCATACTTCTCTCACTCAATAATCATCTTATTATTCAATTATTTTTGTGTTTTGAAGCCATGATCATTATTTTCAATTCTTAGATCTAGAACTTTGAAAATTCATAGAAAATCATAGAAAAATCGTATGAGTATGAAACCAATTACTATGCTCTTATTATCCTCTCTATATTCAAGATCCAAGAGTATGCATCAAACTAAAATTTTTTGCCCTATGATATTGACAAGGCCGAACCCTAGTTTTTGTGGGGGAAGGACTTTGTTCATTTTTTTAAAACTAGTCTTGCTTGATTCAATCTTATAGTTCATATATGTATTGAATCCATGATTATTGAATCAAAATAAAACCTCTAAAGCCATTATTTTCTTCATGGCCGAAATTATGTTCTTGAGGAGTTGAAAGATTTTGTTTCATTTTTAAACTTATGATAATTTATCTTAACTCTACATTACTCTAAGGTCATGGATCTAAGAGTGTCTGAAATTTTGAGATCTTTAGCCTATATTTGGTGTCATGGCGGAATTAGGGTTCTTGAAAGGTTGGAATATTTGATTTCAATCTTTGTAAGTTAATCATTGATTTAGGGTTCTAAGTGATCAAGGATCACTAATCCAAGAGTTTAGGAATTTTAGAATTTTTTAGCCAATTAAGCACCTCATGGGCGAACCTTACCTATAGGAAAATAGGTGTTTTTAATTGTTTGTTCGTTAATTTGTTGTTGTGGTTTGTTGAAGGATAAATTTTTGTGTGAATCGTGTACGTGTTTTGTGGAAACCGAACGCTTGACGGAACTTTGGTTGGCAAGAAAAATCTTCAAAAGATAAGGGGAGTACCTGAGGGATTTTTCCGGTAGCTGTATGTAATTTGTTTGTGGTCTGTATTCTTTATTGGGTGTATTTATTATTTTACGTAGTTAGCATTATTTGCTTTTAAATTAATTGTTTTTAATTATTTACTTATTTGCATTTAATTGTGATTATATGTTGTTGCATGACATTAATTGTTATTTGCTATATTATTGGCGTGAAATGATTTTTGATGTTGATTGTGGATTGGTAAGCCTGACAGTGATCAGTGCTCAATTAATTTCGAGGTTAAAAGCATTAATAAGTTTTTTTTATGAAATAATGAGTTTTAATTAGTGGAAAATAGTAATATATTATTACTTAATTATTTGATTGGTGAAAAATGGATAATAGTGAAAAATAATATTATTTTAATGATTTAACTGTCTAAGAGTGTTTTATGAGTCACGGTGAGGACGTAACCGTGAAAATACTTTAGTACTTCTAATTTATATGTAAGAAATTTCTAAATATTAGAAAATATTATTTTAAGAAAATAAGTTTCAAAAGTCCACAGAGTAATTTATTTCCGTACGTGTTCACATAGTAATGCCCAAAGGTGGTGTTACATTGAGAAAATTATTTTACTATAAAAGTCCAATTTTGACTTAGAAAGTTTTTAAAATGTCAAACGGCGGTTAATTCCGAAAATATTTATGGAATGCATTTTTAAAAAAAGTAGCATTTGTTAAAACAGACAATTAGTCTCAAATAAATATTTTTCTTTGAACTATAGTTTCAAATAAAGATTTTCAGAAGAAAATGAGTTTTTGGGTGATTTGATGGTGTTATAAATGAATTTCCAACGAAAAAGGATTTTTCTGTAAATTAGTTTTACACAGCGGTATTATTTCCGATAACTTGGATAAGTTGCGGAGGTTTTGTTTTGGATTTGTGTTTCACAGAAAGAAAATGATTTTAAAGTTGAAAAGCAAACCTAGTAACCGAGATGTCGGGATTCTAGTGTTCTATTATAAGTTGTGGACTGTATGTCCAAAAAGTTGAAGTTATGGACTAATTTGTCCTATAAAAGTTGTGTAAGTTTTGTGATTTGTAATCTATGAACCTAAGGCTGAATGCATCAGTCTAGGCCTTCGTGATTTGCACATTCGGACTTGGAGTCCTATTGTTGAAATTGAAAGACGAACTTAAATGTTTAAAAGTTGAGATGGTCGTGAGCCTTTGAGCTTCGACAAGGAAAGAATGAACACAAAGAAAAAAATGTGTGAACAAATGTTTTACATGCATTTTTGGCAAACGATCCTATGAGTTTAATCTTGATTTCTTGATGGCAAGATAATCATGTAGTTGCATCGTTGTGCCTTGACGGACAATGAAAACATAGACTATAGACAGTAACCATTGTGCCTAGTTTTGGACAGTGCTATTGTTAAATCCGGTATGCCTTGGCTAAATCCGGTGTGCCTTATTTGGCAAAGAGAGTGATGAGTGTGATTTCACCTCATATTTCATTGACATTTTGCATTCATTTTCATATAGTTTAGGCATTTCTAATTTGATTTTGGTTAGTTTTTACCTTGGAACGGGTAAGGCGGTTTTGTGGTGTTGTTGTGCAGGAATTAAGGATTAAAATGCTCAAGACTAACCATGATGGAGCCTGCATGAAGATGGGGCTTGAAAAGTGAAAAAAATGAGCCAAACAGAGCCCATCACGGCCTAGCCGTGACAGCCATCACGGCCATGATCGAGTAGAGCTGAAAAGAAAGAATGGAAAAGTCAGAACTGGTCACGACCAGCCCGTGATGTCCATCACGGCCATGACATGCCAACTGAACCAGACCCTCACAGGCAGAACTGATCACGGCCTAGTCGTGATGGTGGTCATGGCCATGACAGACCAACCAGGGAAGCAAACTTTAAGGCATAATCCATCATGGCCTGGCCGTGATAGGCATCACGACCGTGACGCGCAATATATGCCCAGGATCTGTTTTATGTTATGAATTGATGTTTTCCCTTTGTTAATTTCGATTTCTCTTTCGATTTGGTTTCTATCGCATGAATTACTTGTGAATCTGGTGCGCACTTATTTGTATGTCATAGATACTCTAAGGAGGAACCTAGCGGTGAACTTAGGTATTGGATCTATAGGAATCAAACTTAGGACTTAAATCACGAGAGTTAGAAGCGGTCCTTCGAGGGTTCACGAATTGTCACAAAACTTAAAGGGTTCAATTTAAATTCAATTACCACGAGAGTAGAGGTTGGTTTAATTGGGCACGGTTTTTGTAACCCGAGAGGGAGCATTAACTAATTTAGGATAAATTCGCCTTAAAAGCAATTTTGATAATTAACGAGGGGTAGTCAATTTGGTAACATGAACAATCTTGTTGGTAACCCAATTCCTAGGAATCTCTTTAGATTTGAAAAACCCCAAATTGATTTACTTTCCTATTTTAATTGATTGCATTCTCAAATATCTGATTTTCTAGTTAGTTCTTATTACAAAAATCAAATCTTTTCAAAATCCCTTTTTTATATAGTCCAGTTCAATTGGTTTAATAATTAGTTGTTATTTGAGATCAAAGTCTCTGTGGGATCGATCTTTTTATTACTTGGCGACGAATCCGGTACACTTCCCGGAGTCCACACCACCAAAGAGCTTGATAAGCTCATTGATATGGTGTTGGGATCTCCGGAGATTAAGTACAAAAGTTTAGATGGTGAATATTGAAGTGTCATGCATTTGTTTTAAAATTGACGATGACTGTCGGGTATGAAACCCTTTGATAAACTATTTGTTTATTTTTGAACATCTATGTTGTTATAACTATACATGTTATATGTTGTTTGTGTGTCGTGCATATAGTTATCGTTTTAAAATCCATATATTGGTTCTCACCTTTGCGTAAATCGGTCGGTCTGGTTTTTCTGTTGTACCTTGGTAGACGGGTACAGATGTTGCAGAGGAGTTCCCTTAATTCCTTGGAGACCTAAGTCCGGACGCGGGAAGAGGTGTTTTAAATATAGGTGTGACACCCTAAACCCGACATCACATGGTTACCCAATTGCGGAAATATTTCTGATTTACAATGCTGGTTACTTTCGGAAAGTTGTTTTCTTTTAAGTCAGAAAACTGGGGTATAAAATTTTTCTTTGAGGATAACTCTGAACTCCATCATGCATACATTTAAAACGTAAAGTCATGTTCGTAACAAAGTTACCATGACATACAACATTTCTATAAGCTCCCACTTTCGAAAGAAAAGTTCAAACTACAGATGGATGTATATAGCACTACATTTACCGACCTCTTTAGATATACAACCCAACTCAGACTCCTAAGCTGGTCATTCTATCAAATATTCATTGGAGAGACCCCCAATTAGAATGCCTTCCCAACCTCTAACACTAGGTCTTCAAGTGACTAAGAAAGACTCCTCTGCAATATCGGTACTAGAGTACCAAGGTACTACAGCAAAACCCGAAGAGACCTGATATAACTGTAAGAGTGAGACACCGGCAAATGGATATATCATACAACAACCATATACACATGATACATACAACACTTTGGCATATTAACATTTTGAACATTATTCATAGGTAAACAACAAGTATTATTTCAGTGGGTCTCATACCCGAATCAATCAATTTTATAAAGATAATGCATGACACTTCAATCATCAGGCTCTAAACTTAATCTCATGAGATACCATCACCGTTTTATCATTAAGAAAGAAAGATTTGATCAGGCTCAAATTCCGCATTGGCATGTTGTCTCCGTCACCTCATGCACCCGGATCAACAACATCACGAATCCCTTATAATGGCCATTCGGATGTATACCTCATAGAATACCACATCTTAAGCGGGTATTCGGTAACTCAAGCACGTCTGCTAAGGGGAAATGCATATGAATAAAAGACTTTTCATTATCGAGACTTTTCTTTGTGTTCACTCTTTTCCGTTGTCGAAGCCCAAAGCTAACGACTATTCACAATTTTCATTACTTGAAAATCATAACACAGGACGCGCAGTCCGAGTGCTCAATCACAACACCTTAGACCGATGCCGCAGTCCAAGGTTGTGGTCATAGAAACAATTATAATTTTATCCATGTTTTATTTCAACATGATAAGGACTCCTAGCCCACAACAACGAAATTAGGACACACAGTCCTCAATTCCAAGATTAGGACTCCTAGCCCATAATATCATGATTAGGAACCTTGGTCCATAATTCTTGACACGGATCCCAGATCGCGTGCTTATAGCAGAATACTAGAGGTGACGTCTCGTGAACTAGATTCTCTTTCACATGTGCTTACTTTTTTCTCAGTGAAAATCAAAAACCAAAACAAAACCTCGGTCACTTATCCAAGTAACCGGAACATTTCTAAATCATTTAGGAGAAAATCTTTTCCTTTACAAATTCTTTTATAAAACAATTTGGAAATTCGTTTGCTTTTGAAATCCTTGATGGAATAAAGCCAAATATTTTCAAAGGGGTTTTTCCTTTATAAAACACATAGTTCAAAAATGGTTTTCTCTCGTACAAACTTTGGATCATAAAAAGGTAGTTTCTATTGACTTAAAAACACTTCAACGTTTCTTTTCAAAACTAGAATCACATTATCTTGACGTAAGCGTTTTAAACAACTTTTATAAATGAAACCAATACTTTCAAAGTTATATTCAAGGATTATTAAGGCTTTTAATCCTTTAAATCATTGTGCACAGACTCAAGTCCGGTTTCTCAAACTTCAATCAACAGTAATATCACAGTTAACGACAGTTCATCACATATATACAACTCACAATACTTTAAGGCAAGTAATAATCAACTTCAAGTAATAATCACAATAGTTCAAGTAAACAAGTCATTCAAGTATTTGCTCCACATCATAATAATATTCAAATCACTCAAGTAAACACATACACACATGCATATAGTCATTGAATATCTCTAGGCAATCCCATCTTACCTTCTGTGAAGGTAAGGAGATTAGATGCTCGAAGAGGTATGCCACGAACGTCCTCGTTTCCTCCATGATGGAAGTCTAAGGTTATGAACACAAAATCACAAGTTAAAATCAAACAATAACACTAAACCACAAGGTATAGGTTGGGCCAAGACTAGTTCTTAGGGTTAGAGATTGCCGAAAATTATACAACTCATGGATTTATGATCCTTAAGTGTTCTCTTATAGGTCTTATAGTTTATTCTTAGACTTGCGACACATTACGAGCAAAGGAGGTACGCTTTAAGCTACACGGAAACTAAGATCTTCTCTACCCCTTCGAATCGGGTAAGGGGAGACTGCCTGAGGGATATTTTTCCGATGACTATATGTTATCTGTGAATGGTCTGTTATGTATTGTTTTGAACCTTGATGTGGTGGTTTGAGTTGTTTATCTGGTTGAATGATCTGTTTTGAATATCTATGTTTGACTGCTTATTTGCAAAGATGTGATATAGTTTAACGCATGTTATAAGCTGTATAGTCTGTTATGATGTTGATTGATTTGTTGTCTGGAAAGCCTGACAGTGGTTAGTGCTCAATTAATCATCAAGATAAAAGCTTTAAGAAGTCTGATGAGGAATATTGAAAATAATATTTATTTGAGAACTTGTTTTTGGTAAAAGATAAATTAATTATCTTTTCAAAAATTTGATGAAAAGTCACTGTGAGAAATTAAGAGTCAAAATGTTTTTGAAATATTGAAGGAAAATCATTTGAAAATTTAAATGATTTTATCGTAAGTGAAACCTATTTAGAAAAATTATTTTTATGGTGAAAAACCATGAGAAAACAAATTTACTTCTCGGATGGAAATAAATTATAAAGGGGTTTTACGAAGTTTCGAAGTTGTTTTTCAGAAAAAGGAAAATTCCAAAAGAAAAACGAGTTTGAAAAAGAAATGAATTTCTTTTAACCTAAAGTTTTTAAAAATGAATTTCAAATGGAAAAGATTTTCACAAAAGAGTTTTACTCAAACAAAAATATTCCGATAACTTGGATAAGTTACGGAGGTTTTGTTTTGTATTTGTGTTTCACTGAATGAAAAATAACATTGAAAAGTGAACCTAGTTACCGAGACGTTGGGATACTAGTGTTTCTGTAGTAAAAAGCACGTGGATCTATGATCCATATCACGTTGTTATGGACTGTGTGTCCTACATACGTTGTTGTGGATTATGTGTCCTATATACGTCGTGATGAACGTGGTTAAAGGTGAATGTTGTTTTCTATGACCACAATGTCTAAGACTGGTGCATCGGTCTACGACTCTTGTGATTGGACACTCGGACTAAAAACATCCTGTGTTGACAATGAAAAGCTTTAAAATGTTGAAATATTTATGAATGGTCGTGAGCCTTGAGTTTCGACACAAGAAAGAATGAAACACAAACAAAAGTGGCAAAAATAAAATGTTTTTACATGCATATTGGCAGACGTGCCACGTTGTTTTGTGAGAATGCCTTAAGGGTAAGGTATCTCATGTGCAGTTGCGACACCCCTTCTAGGGTCATCACACAGTAACACGTTTCGGAAAATATCGTTTTCTAATACTTCACTTAATACCAAAATTTGTGATAATTTTTTTTCCTTTTCTTGTTAACTTGACCACATCTAACAGCATACAACAACATAAGTAACACACCATATATATATATATATATATATATATATATATATATATATATATATATATATATATATATATATGCATCATCATTTTTGTACAAGGGATAAACTATATAGGACCTTTATCGGAACAGGCCATTCTGCAAGCTAAGAAAGAAAATAAAAACATAAGTACTCCTCTGGATCCTCCTTGGGATCAATAACCATCTCCTCTGGGTCCACGACAATCTCCTTTGGAGCTGGCTCAGGTGCTGCCTCAGCTAAGGGCTGAGCCTCAAGCTGTCCATGATCGACCAGATACTGCACAAGTAGCCACAAAGGAGGTAGAGATACCTCAATCGTCTCCATAGACCTATGCTCCCTTTGAGGCCCCGTCTCCATCGTGCCCTCTACAGTGTGTACGTGCCCGGTATAACGAACGACATAGGTTCTCGGGTGGATCACCCATGCGTTTACATTATCTGCATCCTCAAAATGAAGGCTTCGAACCCCTGTATGTGCCAACGGCATTGCCGGATCCATCTAAACTCAGATAATAACAATACCCATACAGAAAGAAGATTAACAATAAAACATGCGAGGGTGAATACCAATATATGGATTTTAAAACGATAACCACATGTACGACTCTCAATTACCACTTAACATGTATATTCAAAGATAACAATATATATTTATCAATGGGTTTCATACCCGATAGTCGTAACCGTTTTAAAAACCATGACGCTTCAATATTCCACAACTAACTTTGAGACCTAATCTCCGGAGCTCCAACCAACAAGCGAATGAGTTGATCAGGCTCTAGTTGCCAATAAAGGCAAAATCAATGCCCGATATGGCAAAGTTCTATTGACCATTCCACAGTCCAACTCAAGGCAAGTGGTGACTACATATAGCACATGGTCTACGTGGTCGTATATCCATCAAGGCACAGTGACGCAAACTGCATGAATACTTGCCATCAAGCATTCAAGTCCTATACAAAGGCACGTCTGCCCTGTAATCTATGTAAAACGTTTTGTTCTAGTTGTTTCTTTGTGGTCAATCTTTAGGTGTTGGAGCTAAAAGTCTCACAACTAAATCACCAATTTAAACTTTCAAGTTTAATACCTCATTCCAAAATAACTGACTCCAAGTCAAAAGGTGTGCAAATCACGAAATCCAGACCGATGCACCAATCTTGGACGCATAGATTTTAGTGCACAAAACCAAATATACGGTTTATAGGACATTATAGTCCATAATTTCCTCTTCGGACCCCAGGCCGATATCTTAGAACTCTAGACCCGACGTCTCGGTTGCTAGGTTCGTTTAAACCATTTTCGTTCTGTGAAAAACACAACAAAATCAAAGTTTCCTCAACCTATCCAAGTTGATGGAAATAACTCTAGGTTTACCGAAAATCCTTTTACGTTGGAAATTCGTTTTGTAAACTTAACAAAATTCCTTAAAACTTATTTTTGTTCAAAAATCAATAATTTGAACTGTAAAACCTTGTTTGAGACAAATTCTCAATAACACCCTATTTAAAAACACTTTGGTAAATATTGACGGAATTGTCCGTTGTTTGCTGTTTCAAGACGCATTTAGGTAAAAATAGGACTCTTTGTCGTAAATTAATTTTTCCAACATTGTAATAAAATTATTTTCAAAACATTTTCGCTTAAAATATTATTTTCTAATATTCATAAATTACTCAGGTGAAAATTAGCAGTGCAAAAATATTTTCACGGTTACGTCCTCACTATGGCTCATAAAACGCTCTTTCGCTGTTAAATGTTTAAAATAATATTATTTTTCACTTTTTCCCATTTTTCATTAAATAAATAACTAAGTAATATTATATTACTATTTACATTGAATTAAACTCATTAATTCATAAAAAAAAAGCTTTTAACTGCTTTTAACTTTTATTTAATTGAGCTCTGACTACTGTCAGGCTTTCAAACTCACAATCCACATCAACAATTATTTCATATCAATAACATGACAATTAGAAATTTAAAACATATCACCAAATACAACAAATAATTAAATGCAGTTAAATCAAATAGTTAACAGGAGATAATCAATAAGCAAATAATGCTAACTACAAAATAAATATTTACACACCATAATTAAGACACACAATAACAATTACACATGGCTATCGGAAAAATCCCTCAGGCTTTCCCCTTACCTGAAAGCAAAGTATCTCTGAGAAACAGTTCATCGGAAATCCAAGTAACGCCGATAACGCGTGTATCCGATTACTTAGCTTATCCTTCATTAAACATAACACTCAATCAACAAACAAACAACTAAATCAAGCCTAAAATCCTACATGTTGGTTTTGGCCAAGGTCTGTCTTTGGGGTTGAAAATCCTTAAAATTTCTAAACTCTTCGATTAGTGATTTAAAATCGCTTAAAACCCTAAATCAACGATTATTGAACAAAGATTGAATTTAAATCTTCCAATCCTTCATCAAATGAATTTCGGCCATGATCAGTAAAATGTCTTAGAGACCTTCATTTGGTTCGTACAATATAGATTCAACACCTATTCAACTAATAAGATTGAATCATGACAAACTAGTTAGGAAAAAATTGGAACAAAACCCTAGTCTTCTAGAGTATAGGTTCGGCCTCTTTAGGTTTTAAGGGTTATAAAATTTTGTTTTATGCAAGCTTCTAGATCTAGAATATATAGGTAATAATAGGATTATATAAATTGGTTTCAAGTCAAATGGATTTTCCTAGGATTTTCTATGAATTTTTGAATCTAGAAAGCCTAAAATGCATTATATTGAAAAAGACTTCAAAATGAAAATGTTATTGAAGAACATGATGCTAAACAAGGAAGATGAGTAAGGTTTACCTATTGAAGTCAAGAAATGAGCAAGAAATCTCCTACTTCCTTCACAAATCAAGCCTAGGTTTCTTAGTGTTTCAATGGTGAAAATGAACAAAGTTTGGATGAAGAAGATGACTTAGGCTTTTATAGAAGTGGGAATGGAATCTTGGGCTGGTTTGGGCCGTGGGGAAGCAAGGGGTTTTTTGTCCAAAACACAAAAATTCAAGGGTAATTTAGTAATCTTGTACAATGGCAAACTTGTGAATAAAACCAACATTAAGGGTAACTTAGTCTTTTCCTCCTAAAAACCATCATGACAATGAGGAGTCATCCCATGACTCACCCATTGTGACTCATCATGATTTGACATCCTATTTATCCGTTAGCGGGTCCCGCAAATCCCGTTTTCAGCTCCGTCGTTTACCCGATTTCGTATAACGCCCGCATAATATATATTATTTCACTTTTTAATTGAAAAATTTTAAAATAGCCAGAGAAGTTGGAAAATTCATAAAAAACTTAAGTACTTCGTTCACGAGTCAAAATTAGGTCCTTTGAGCAGTAAACTTCTTACTGTCATTAAATCTGAGACCGGGTTTCGTCTGAATTTTCGACCCGAAATCGAATCGTAGCCCTCTATGGTAAAGTAGAGTATGAATTTGACCTTGGTTTATCCAAAATTATTTTCTAGATTTAAAAATAAAATTATAAATATTTCTGTTTATTTTACTGATATAAAAACAGTAAACAGTAAAAAAACCGGGTGTTACAGCAGTTGTATCATTGGTGCCTTGATGGACCATAAAATCCATATGCCTTGTTCGCTGTGCCTTAAGTAGGACAGTGTGCTATGGTATACACACACGTTGATCACTGAGCCTTGAATTGGACAGTATGGTGGAAATTATGTCGTGCCTTATATTGGCAATTTGAGCTTGATCAACTCTTATTTTTTAAAAAGAAACGAAGTTGGGATCTCCAGAGATTAGGATAGATGTTGAATATTGAAGTGTCGTGTATTTTTCAAAAATGACGATGATTTTTCGGGTATGAAACCATTGATATAATTATTTGTTTATTGCTAAGAATTTTATGTTGTTATGACTATATATGCCTATATTTTGTTTTGTGAGTTGCACGTGTAGTTATCGTGTTTAAATCCATATATTAGTATCTCACCCATACAATATATCAGGTTTTCCTGGTTCTTTGCTGTTGTACCTTGGTATACGAGAGCAGGTGGTGCCAAGAAGTTCCTAACCTCACTTGGGGATATTAATCACGATCCTTGAAGAGGTTGGTGATAATTATAATGGTGAGAACTACGGAATTATTTCCAGTAGATATCTTATAGAGTGACCAGCTTAGAATGTTTTCTTTGGGTTGGGTGTTTTTGAGAAAGTTGATATAGGTGGTTTCGAAAGACCTTGTATGATTTATAATTTTCGGTATGAAAAACTATTTCAGGAAAATTTATATGTTGTGGTGGTTTGATTTATGAATAACCCCAATTTGTGTGTGTTATTAAGTAGGATGTAACTTTAATTTTGTGATGTGTGTATCACTTTTTCCGAAGTAGTCCGTAGAAAATTTTTACAACTGAGCTTTTTTGACTTAAAGTAAATTAATTTTCCGAAAGCAACCAGCAAAATTTCTTTTAATTTATTTTCCGCACGTGTTTACAAGGGAATGCCCTAGGGGGTGTTGCAAACGGTATTTGGGATCCTATAGAATTATCAAATGAAGTGAAGACCATTGGCTATAATGGGTCTTTAAGACCAAGAAGGATTCATCAGGAAACATTGAGAGATATAAAGTAAGACTCGTTTCTAAAGGACTCAACAGGAAGGAATCAATTACACATATAGTACCTTTCTCTCTTATGTTTAAGAAAGACTCTTTTCATGTTGGCATTAGTTGCTCATTTTGACCTTGAGTTGCAACAAATGGATGTTAAGATAACTTTTCTCAATGATGATCCAGAGGAGTGGGTTTATGTGAAACAACATGAAGGTTTCTCCTCTAATGATGGGGAGAAATTGGTTAGCAAGATTAAGAAATTCATATACAGTTTAAAACAAGCCTCCGTCAATGGTATCTTAAATTCTATGAAGTAATTTCCCTATTTTAAATCACATTATCTACGGTGAGAATGAGAGCTTGTAAGAGTAAAAAAATCAGGAGACTCGTAGCTGATAATGTTGACAATGGTTGGAGGTTCTGTTTGTTTCCTCATTTGGTTTATTGATCTTGGTGTTTCATTTTGATACTAGGAACATGCTTAGCATGGACGTGTTCAGACATTTTGGGGTCTAAGACAAAACTATTAGAGAAACTTAATATAATTTAAATTATTATTCATTATATTAATCTTGTGACCTTTTGAGCTGCAAAATCATTAATCAAAGCTTTATATTCAAGTAATTCTAGAATTTCATTCTCAATAGATAGAATAACTAACCTATTCAATCTAACTTGTAACATTGTTGATCTAAGATAGGATTTAAGAAATTTTAATTTTGAAAAATTTCTTTCAGCAGTAACAATTGTTACAAGTATTGTTAATAATATTCTATAAGCAATGCATAGATTTGGAAAAGAATCCAATCTTTTGATATAATTTAATATTTTTGTTGGAGTATTGATTTCTTTTGTCACTTGTTATGCATTAATAAAAACTCTCCCACATATTGTTGTTGTTTGGCCTTTGTTATGTTTGATGTTAGGGGTGGACATCCACCTAAAGCCTGACCCGAAACCGACTCAACCAATCGAATCTAAATCTGGCAAGGCAGGCGGGTGACAGCAGATGTTCAGATTGTTGGTTTGAAAAATAGAGTTAGAGGCGGTTGATGGTCGGGCTCGGTTCCGAAATTTTGAAACCGTCGGTGACTGAATCCGATCGAAGATGAGAAGAATTGAAAGGAGAAATGAGTAGGGAGCAAAGATCTGAGGAAGAAGATGATGTAGAAAATACAAATGGATGAAGCTCAAATATGAGGCGTTGCTGCTCCTTGTTGCTTGCAGTCGTATGTAGTGATGGTGGTGCAGTGGAGGCTTCGTTCTCCGAGGGCAGCAGCGGCGATGCTGCAAAACTGAAGTGGAAGGGGGGGGCGGGGGGGAGGGTTGTGGCTGCACAGTGAAGGTGAGAAAGAAAGGATATTAGGGTTGACCAAAAAAAATACAAACCTTTTTGAAACAAAAATAAATAATTTCTTTTTTAAAAAAAAAGGCCCAATAAAATTACGGCTCACACTCATTTATTTCATTTATTCCTTACCAACAAACCCTAGTTTAATAAATTGTACGCCGCCTCTGCTCCCTCATCTTCTTTCTCAGAGTCTCCCCCATCTTCTTTCTCAAAGCGACATAGCCTTCTTCTCATGCGACAATGGCACACCCGATCCAGCCTCTCCTCTTTGCGGTTGAATACCCTGGTGTTGTGTTATTTCTCTCTTTCATCTTTTCCATCATTTTTTTGTTGAAAGATGTTTCGTTTTCCTAAACTGTTCAACTCGTCCGCCACCCCGACCAAACCGACTACTCAAACAGACATAAATGGGTTCTATATTATCCTTTTCTGTTTGGTTCGGATTCGGCCTTTTAGGCTCGAACTGGACCGTTGTCCAACCCTATTTGAAGTATATATTACATATTAGATTTTTGGCTTTTACGGTAGTAGAAAATAACAAAGGGTCAATAGGTTAGTGAATGCGGGTCCTGCTTTAGTCTTTCTTTGCCATATACACAATCCTGATGGTTAGGATCAATGTATGTCTTACACTGAGCAAAAAAAAAAAATCAAAATTATCTAGATCAGCGACAGGATATTTTCATAGCTAACTAGCGATGTGTATTTAACTACGAAAAAATTTATATCTTATTGATAGGTAATTCATAACTAACATGTTTAGCTAGAAACTAACTATGGATTAGCCGATTAGGTACAAAATTTTATTTTGCTGATCTGTGACTAGGTTGGTAAATGCTAAGCCTACAAACTAAGATAGTATACCAACAACATTGATGTGAAAATTTGAAGAAGAAAACGAAGGTATACAAACAAAAAGAAAACTTTTTTTTTCAATTTCTATTGCAAATGAATTATCGTGTTCACGGTCTACTTATTATTTTTATGATAAATATTAGCTAAGGACTAAAGAACGTGTTTGAATAAATAACTTAATTAAGCATTATTTAATAAGCTTTTTATGAAATAAGCTAAAAAGAGCTTATATTCATGATATTTTTTTTTAATAAGCTAAAAAGCTTATTGGAATCTATAAGCTATTTTTATAAATTGTTTTCATAAATTTATTTTTATAATTTTTTTCATAAGTCTAAATAAGCTCTCAGAAGATTTTCCAATCCCCTACTAAATATAAATCTAGAATTCCAAGAGGAAGAAAACGAAGCAATATCCCTCCCAAAAAAAAACAATATTTTGGTTTTTCAATATATTCCCGTACATTTTCAGTATGAGATTAATATGACATAATATGGACTAGCCCTCCCTATAAATGTTCTCTTCAAGACTTGATATTTTATAGATTTAATTTAATTTGGTGATTATAAAAAGTTTTTGATACTGTGAATGATTCATGTAATTTAACATATTTAAAAAATATATTTATAAATTTTAATTGAAATTTTCAAATCTTTCTTATTTAGAAAAGACTAACCTGCTGCCATGCATATGTGATGCCAATTTTCAAATTGTGCTGCACTAACTATACTTAAACGTACTCATCATATCAATTTTTTTTTTCTATGACAAATAACATCTAAGTTAAAGATGTCCCATGCTTCCTCATTTTTGGCCTGAGGATATTTTTATAGACCTAGATTTTATGCAGTTTATGTTTTTCAGTTGAATAGCTGGTTTACTATTTCTTAGCTCATTTAATTTATTTGTTTTGGTTGCAATAATATAATATATGTTAGATTTTAAGGTCAACTATTGAAGTCATTTAAATGGGCTTAAGAGGGAAGTAGTAATTCTGGGAGAGATTCATGGTATGGGTAGTTACTTACCCTGCTATTGTGTGTTACTTAATTTCAGATATATAGCTCTGAAAAAATTTGGATAAAGAATACGGATTTACAGTTATGTTTGTAACCTTTTGCAGCACCTTGAATGTAAAATTAATTTAATTTCCAATTAAAAATTATTATTAATAATTTCTAATGTGTTCTTTATAGTTTATAGTAGAAGTTTGCGCCCAACAGAAGCTTCTCATTTATGGGTTTTTGCAACACTAATTTTCAATGTGACACGTTACCACAGGGTTAAGAGCCTTGCGCTCTACCGACTGACTGTTTTGGCTTCGAGTTAAAACAATATTAGACCAAACCTGCCATTCGCATTTAGAAACGGTGTAACGAGGTTTCTTCTATTGTCGTTACACAATTTCACTACCTTCTGTGACTGTGTCTACCTTTCCCTATCAGTAAGTTTGCCAAAATAAATTTGAAAACTAAATTATAAAATAGTTGAAGTTGGAAATTGTGGCAGCAAAAGAGAGAAAGAACAATTAAGAGAGAATATGTGGAGTTTGATTGTATTGAGTATTTTCAGATGAATTACAATGGTACCGTGTACAGTATATATAGAAGACAGAGTTAACACTTTAACCTCTCACACATTCTAACCAACTCAGTAACCAATCTCTAATTGATCTAATAGTCACTAACTGACTTTAACTGATTACAATTTGACTACCTGAATTGCATTCCCTAACACCCCCTGCAAACTCAAGGGTGAAGGAGCTTGAACCCTGAGTTTGTGGCGAGAGTGTTGGAATGCAGTAAGTGCCAAAGGTTTTGTTAAGATATCTGCAGTTTGATCAGTTGAAGAGATGTGGTGGACAACCAATTCTTGCTTCTGATTATGACAATAAACAATAGGAGGAGCAGAGACTGAGATATGTAGTTCAGAGAGCAACGATTGCAACCAAGCAAGTTCTGCAGTAACAGCGGCGAAACTCCTATATTCTGCCCCCAGTCTGCATCACAGAAGGCTGTAAGCCGAATGTTCACTGACTTGGAAAATGTAAGATCATAAGAGGTTGTGCCCTTTAAGTATCTTAGGATTCTCTTGACAGCTTGCCAATGAGACTCATTAAGGGCAAGCATAAATTGACACACTTTGTTTACTGCATGGGAGATGTAGGGTCTTGTGATTGTCATATATTGGAGTCCACCAACAATTGACATGTACAAGCTGGGATTTTCTGCAGCCACGGTGTCATGAGTAGTGAGCTTAACATTAGGAACCATTGGGGTGGTCATAGGCTTGGCTGTGAGCATATTTGCCTTCTTTAAGAGATCATTGATGTACTTCGTTTCGCTAAGAGTGATTGAGCCAGATGAAGATTGTTGCACTTGGATACCAAGAAAGAAATTGAGATCACCAAGGTCCTTAAGAGGAAATTTAGCATGAAGGGAGTGAATCAACTCATTGATGGTAGTAGTGGAGTTGCTTGTGATGATTATATCATCAACATAGACCAAAACCAAACTGGAGATTGAGTTGGTGAACTTGGTGAGCAGAGATGTGTCACATTTTGCTGAACTAAAGCCAAGTGTAAGAAGGGTGTTGTGCAGCTTTTGGTACTAGGCTCTTGGGGCCTGTTTTAAGCCATAGAGTGCTCTATTCAATATGCAAAATAGAGGGCCATCAGTTTGAACAAAACTAGGTGACTGAGTCATGAATACTTCCTCAGTGAGGTCCCCATTTAGTAAGGCATTGTTGACATCAACTTGCCTAATAGGCCAATTCTGAGATAGTGCCAAGGTGAGGACCACTCGAATAGTTATGGGCTTGACTACAGGACAGAAAGTTTCTAAAAAATCAAAGCCTTCTTTTTGATGAAAGCCCTTGGCCACCAACCTTGATTTGTGCTTTTTGATGGAACCATCAGGGTTATGCTTTACCCGAAATACCCACTTGCATCCTATGGCATCTCTGCCTTGTGGAAGTGGCACAAGAGACCATGTGTTTGTGTTGATCAAAGCAGCATACTCTTATTCCATTGCAGCTCTCCAGTGAGGAGATTGCAGTGCAGCCTTAACAGACTTTGGATCGGAATTCATGTCAGTAGAGCATTCAGTAGTAAGCAGGAATTTGGGCTTGAATATGCCTGACTTACTTCTAGTTCTCATTGAATGAGCATTAGTTGCAATGCTGGACTCAGGGTTCCAAGATGGATCATACAATGTCTCAGGCACTGCCATGAATGCTGACATAGTAGGATCATCTTCTGTGCTTTCAGTTACCATTGCACTGCCATTTTTGTTGTAACATCCCAGTTTTTACCATTTTTCAATATCGGTAAAATATACCTGTTTATATTATTTTTATTGGAATAATAATTATTTGGACATTTTTTTTATTTCATGACGCTTAATCTTAATTAATTTTATTTACTTTTTTAAATTTATTTTATTGAGTGCGTTAGCACTGACTTATTTCAATATATCCATGCTTACTAGACAATAATATTTTGTTATTGTCACTATTAGTATTAGTTTAGAAAAATATTTTAAATAATATGGTTGAAAGAAAATTATTTTCATATTTTACTCTATTTAATTTTTAGATTTGAAAATATGTTGGCTTAAAATTAATCTGGGATTATATTAGGATCATTGATTTTCTGGGTTGATCAATTCAACTATCAAACTTTCCTCTAATTCAAATTTTGAAATCATATTTTTGTCACTCATTATTTTAGATCCAATGATCAATATAATTTACTTTTTTTAGAATCAATCTCAAACACTCATTTTTGTACTTTTTTAAACTTGCAAAATTATCTGTCGTGGTTGTTCTGTGGTTTTAATTATTTAGTTTCTAATTGGTTATGTGATTTGAAGTGATTCATTGAGTTATTTGGTTATAACGGTGATGCATGCTACAACTGTGTTGTATGGGATTATCTGTTTCACTACAACAGATTAGACTTTTAATAACGCGCCTTTTATAGCATTTCCGTGCGGAAATGCTATTAAAAGTGATGCGGGGACTTTTAATAGCGGTTATTTAAGGAAACGCTATCTTAGGTATCACCTATAAGATAACCTAAGATAGCATTTCCTTAAGGAACCTCTATTAAAAGTTAAGTTGTAGGAAAAGATAGCGGTTCCTTGCGGAAACTCTATCTTAACTAACCACCTAAGATAGCGTTTCCTTAAGGAACCGCTATTAAAAGTCAAGCTGAGGAAAAGATAGCGGTTCCTTGAGGAAACACTATCTTAACTAACCACCTAAGATAGCGCTTCCGCTAGCAAACACTATCTTATGTACCCCTACAATAGCACTTCTATACAGAAACGCTATTGTTTCCTTTTCCAAAATTTAAAAACGTGAGAGGCGTTCAATTCCCTTGTCCCACGGTATTCTTTTTCTTTCTATCGTTAACAAGGAAACGATGTGCCTTCCTTCGTTTTTGAAGTCACAATCTTGGGTGGTTTCACGGTTCAAACAGATCTACTCCACCCATCACAGTTTCATGGTTCCTTTGTCCAGATCTATTCCACCCATCATGATTTCATGGTTCCTTCAAAGTTCCTTCATCTCACGGTTTCAGTCGCGCCCCAAGTCCCTTCTTCCTGATCTATGTTCCTTCACGCTCCTTTTTGTTTATGTAATCTTAGGGTTTCAAAATTAGAGGGGATTTGAGGATTGTGTAATTTTTTTGTTTGTTTTTGTTTATGTTGTGGGTTTTCATCTTTTACACACAATTGTATTAATTTGATACATTGAATATCATGATTTTTAGCTTTACTGTGTTTTGATTTGGTTGATGTTTTTCATACGATTTTCTTATATACTGGGTTTTGATGAATGAAGAGAGAATTTGGAAAAATCAGTGTAAACATTTAAAAAAAAAAAACCTTAAGATAGTGTTTCCTTTAGGAAACGCTATCTTAGATGTACCCTAAGATAGCGTTTCGGAAACGCTATCTTAGGTCAGAAGCTTTAATTGCGGGGGAATAGATAGCGTTTAAAAACGCTATTAAAGGGCACACGGAAATGCTATATAAATCCTTTTCTGTTGTAGTGTTTGGTTGATTGATTGACTGAAAGCCTGACAGTGGTCAGTGCCCAAGTAAATTAAAGATAAAAGCTTAAAAAGTTTGAGGAAAGGTTTAAGGGATTTTATTTAAGGAAGTGGAAGTAGATATTGAAAATCATCATATTTGATAATGTTTTTGGTGAAAGAATGATTAATGAGTATCTTGATGATATTCATGTCTCGATGTATTTGTTAATCATGGTATCTTGATGATATTCATGTCACGATGTATCTGTTAGTCATGGTATCATGGTGATACTCATGTTTCACTTGACCATTGTGCCTTAATGGACAATGTACCATTTAAAGTTGACCATTGTACCTTAATGGATGATGTGCCATTTGTTCTATGTCGACCATCGTGTCGGGAGTTATGGACGATGTGCCATGTATTGTGTTGACCATCGTGCCGAGAGTTTTGGACGATGTGCCATATATTGTGTTGACCATTGTGCCGGGTGTTCGGACAGTGTGACATAATCCGTGTTGACCATTGTACCAAGAAGTTGGACAATGTGACATGTATTGTGTTGACCATTGTTTCTTTCGTTACAATGTGCCATGCAAAAGCCTGATCAGCTCATTTATTTGGTGAGTGAATCTCCGGGAGATTAGGTATAAATATTAGATGTTAAACTGTGAAGTGTCATTAATCTTTTTATAAATGACGATGTTTGGGGTATGAAACCAATTGACAAACATTTTGCTTTATTATGAAAACTTATGTTGTTATGAACATGTATATGTGTATATGATTTCTTGTGTGTCGCGCATGTGGTTATCTTATAAAACTCATATATTGGAAACTCACATTTGCACTATATTTGTGTGGTCTTGTGTCGTACCTTGGTACGTGACTACAGATGATGAAAAGAGGATTTCAGCTTCACTAGGGGACATTAGTTCCTACTCTTGAAGATGTCAGACGTCAGACATCAGTTATAATGATGAGAATCGTGGGAGTCTTCCTCACAAATAACTTTTAGAACGACCAGCTTAGGTTTTTAAGACGTTGTAGATTTCTGATAGTATGTATGAGTATGGCTCGGAGAGCCTTTATTTTGAATGAAATGTTTATGACTCGGAGAGCTTTTCTTTTGGATGGAAATCTAATATTTTACTTTTGGTCATGTATAGTTCGTTGATGTGAATATTTTCAGAATAACACCATCTTGATGTATTTTACATGATTGAAACTTCTAGGATGAAAATATAAATATTTTCGTAGGTGTTTTTATTTTGGGATGTTGGAATTACAGAGGACACTCTGTCGAAATTTTTGTAAAAATTCTATCTTTTTATATAAGTACATTCCAAAAATAAATAGGCTCGTCAGGCTAGGATTGTAAGCCTGAGCGCCGGTCACGACTTAGGTTTTGAGTCGTGACAAATTTTATATACAGGACCAGAACCTATACAATGATAGATGAAAATGTAGTGTTATTATTTCAAAATAGGTATAAGTTTTACCACAACCGCAGGAATAATTTTATACCCACTTTCATGACCTATAGAGAATTACACGAGAAATTTTCCGAAAGCAAACCAGCAATTATTATTTTATTTTAATATGTTATTATGAAATTGAGTTAGTCATGTAATGCCCGGGGGTGTTAATTTTGTCATGGAAACATGAGCTGTTTTGTGAGGAGGAGCTAGTACCATTGCCTTGGTACTTGATGTTAAATCTGTGATAACAGTCCAATGCTGTATGGCCATACTATCATAAAGTTGGCATTGAGGTTTATTCAGGTTGTGCTTGCAGCAAGTTTTCTTGCATATCTTGCATTGCAAATGCATCAAGTTTCTTATGCTTTTAAAATCTTTCTTCTATTGTCATCAGTGATGCTTCAATTTTAGGTATGGTGTGTGGATCGGTTCTTGATAGAATGGAAGCTACAATTGGATCATATTCCTTGGAAAGGCCATCAAGAATCACTTGTATATGTTCATTTTCATCTACTGGTGAGCCTACTGCAGCTAGAGTATGAACTATATTTTTCATTGATAATAGAAAATCATTAAGGCTACTTGTTTTCTTGATGTTTTGAGCTTTGATTTCAGTTGACTCACCTTAGCTCTGGTTTGCGATGCAAAGAACACCTCTATCTTTTTCCATATCTGAAAAGTATGCTCGCACCCTACCATTCTGGTGTGCAAGTTCGAAGACATTGAAGCTAAAAGCCATGTCAAGATCAGTTGATCTTGTTGCTCCCAAGATTCGAATTCATCACTGATTTTTCCAGATGCTTCATTTGCATCATTGAGAAACGTAATTGGCATTCCTCCTTTGAGAGATTCATTGATGAATTTATGAAGTTTGAATCCTTTGATGGTTCCTATGGCTTGCTGCTTCCATGTGAGGAAATTTTCCTCACCGAGCTTGATTGAAATAGGGGTGGATAGTGACTATACTGTGGCTTGGGATGCCATTTGTAACACCCCGATTTTCACTGTTCCAAAATAATCGAAATGCGAACGATTATTTGTATATATTTATATGAGTATTAGAAAATTATTTTAAATAAACGGAGTTCATCACTCAATCCTACTTGAATGTAGGAAGCTACGATTAAAATTTAGGTTGAAACGACAGGCGAATCCCGGCCCGCTATTTTCGCTGACAGTATATTTATACTGCTCAAAAGACCTAATTTTAATTCGTGAACGAAGTACTTAAGGTTTTTATTTTATTTCCTACAATTCTGTATTTTTAGAATTATTTCAGAAAAAATAAAATAATTTACGTTTTTCGGGCGGAATACGTAATCGGGGAAACGACAGAATGGATTTCAGAGTTTCCAAGAGCAGATAAAGAGGTTATCTTAGGATTTTGAGATGATTCATGGGTATGAATCACACTTTTAATTCTAGAAGGTTCTACAGGATTAAAGTGACAATTTAGGAATTTTACGCTTAAGTCCCTGAACTTTCTATTAATTACACTTTGGTCCCTAAGTGAGTTTCTATGTTTTTCTAAGTGAACCGGGCCAAAATCTTTGTTCCAAGACCATTAGTGGACGTGGCCATGATGTTGGGAATTTGCGTATAAAACAAAAGAAACGCAGCGGAAAAATTCCCAACGAAGGATCCTTGCGAATGGTCATGATTCATGATTCGAAAGTTTACCTCTTGAAGCGATGGCTGTTTGTTTAAATTCGTCTATCACGAACACCGCACGAACGGTGTCTCTAGAGGTATCCACACGAGCGGATTCCGTGAGCGTCCAACGTCACGAACCGAAGCGTCTCTGTCTCACAGTGCTAGCTTCAAAACCGAGACTTTGCTGTTCACTCTTACTCTCTTTTGTGCGGCTAGGTTATCAACCGTGTGGGCACAACAACTTAAGTGGTCTACTTATAGTATCACCTCCTTAAGTGAGTTAGTGAGCAACATTTGACCTAAGCCCATCTACTATGCACTAGGCCCAATAGGAAAGTCCAACTTTCTTTTAATGCTTCTTTTAATCCGCTCTTTTGTGTGTGACCCTATAGGTTCCCAATACGTTAGCAGTAATATTAAATCCCATTTAATATTACAAACAGTGAGCGGTATCTAGCAATACATCACTGCTACCTAAGTAGTGAGAAAGTCAGTGATTTGACGAAACCTTTCCGTGACAAATATTCATGTGCATTGTTATCCCTTTGTCCATATATCTATATTGAACACAAGGCATAGAATGTGTCACCCTTGTATGGTTCAATATCATGTTCCCTGATACCCGAGTAGACTTAACAACAAATGAGGTCAATATCTCATATTGACTCATTTCAAAGACGACCATGCATTTTACAGTCTCACTCTATCGGGGGGCCCACTGATATTACTCCTGTTATGTAGGAGGGACAAATTCCATCTAGGTCACTCACATCCCTCTGCATGGCTCGTGGTATGCCCAATGATCGTCTTTATAATCATCCTATTACAGATGACGTTTGACGATATTAAAGCACACGACTCCTCATGTAGGGATCGTAGTGATTTCAGGTCGAAGGATTACATACACCATTGTCACTATGAGAACTACTTATGACACTCACATAACGCTCCATGTAGTGTTCTCATGGTGGGTCAATCCAGTACATCATTACCTTAATGCGTACCTATGTGGCAACTTGATATCTTATATCTATGACCCGTGAGATGTGGTCATCAGTCTGCACACATAATAGTCTCAATTGTAATATTATTGTCCTTATTAATAAAATACTTGACTACGGATATTTAAGAATAGGATTTCATTGTTCAATAGTGTCTCACGATCAAGTCATATACTTGATATTCTATTGAACAGAAATTTCTATTCTAAGGACTTTATTATGTTTAAACAAGTAACACAATAAACTGGAATGCCTCATATCATATATATATATGAAATAGCAAGATACAAATGTAAGTCTAAAGAAATACATTGGCCTCTAGGGCTTACACCAACAATCTCCCACTAGCACTAGAGCCAATCAGGCATCAATCTAATGCCCATCGATCTAGTGTGACCTTCATGCTTCTGTTGAGCAAGAGGTTTCGTAAGTGGGTCAGCAACGTTATCAAGTGTTGGTACTCTGTATATCTTCACATCTCCTCTATCGATAATCTCTCGAATGAGATGGAAGCGCCTAAGTATATGTTTGGATCGCTGATGAGATCTAGGTTCCTTAGCTTGTGCAATGGCCCCATTGTTATCACAATAGAGATCAATGGGGTCCACAATACCAGGAACCGTACCAAGCTCGATAATGAACTTACCGATCCAAACAGCCTCCTTTCTTTGCATTGGAGGCAGCAATATACTCAGCCTCTGTAGTAGAATCGGCAACCGTCTCCTGCTTGAACTTTTCCAGCTCACGGCCCGCCATTCAGGCGAGAACACATAACCAGATTGCGATCTGGAATCATCCTTATCGGTGCTGGAAGCTAGCATCGGTGTAACCTATTACATCAAGCTCTTCCTCACCTCCATATACCAAGAACGAATCCTTAGTTCTTCTCAAGTACTTAAGGATGCTCTTGACAGCGAGACCAATGACTTTCACCGGGATCGATCGGTACTGCTCGTTATGCTTAAAGCATACGATACATCTGGTCGAGTACATAACATGGCATACATGATAGATCCAATTGCGGATGCATATGGAATCTTACTCATGCGATCCCTTTCTTCTTGAGTGGAAGGGGATTGTGCCTTTGATAGGCATATACCATGTGACATAGGCAAGAGTCCTTTCTTGGATTCATGCATGTTAAAGCGTCTCAACACTTTGTCTATGTATGTACTCTGACTTAGGCCAAGCAATTTCAGCGATCTATCCCTATAGATCCTGATTCCCAATACATAGGTAGCCTCACCCAAATCTTTCATAGAGAAGCAATTCCCTAACCATAGCACATTTATTTACCTTATATATGTATGAGATGCATGTATGTATATAGTATGTTAAAAGATGTTTAACTAATATATGTATGAGATGCATGTATGAAAATAGTAAGTTAAAGAGTTTAACAAATGATGAGATCAAGTTTTAATCAAATCCCTCAAAAGGAAATATTAAGTCACATTTAAAGGCCTTCCGATGCATGGCACTCATCAAGACTACTATCGATTAAGTGTGGGTCCGCCAAAGCGGGGTACCTTTATCTATAATAGTAAGGCGCGATGGGGCAAATGTAATGTTCAACTGCTATCCATTGGGTCTGACTTAACTAAGCCAACTTCAATAGGATTGAAAAGCTTAGAGGCTCATAAGTTGGGCTTTAGTCCATGTGATGGATTAGAATAAGAGTTATTCACCCAACTATCCAAGAGTTGCATGAGATGCAATCGGAAAGTGTTTCCTACCTAAATAACCGAATGTTGGGTGATCACCAAAGTCGACTTAAAGCTAGGTGAAATATGGATCTTGGCCCACTAGAAAATCTTCCAACGGGATTTTCCGAATCAATGATGAGGGTCATTGTTTTGAGTAAAATAGTGGGAGGCGTATTTAATTAAAGACCTTATTAAATAACTTCATGGCATGATACTTATACTTTGCATATTTATCTCTCAGAGATTACCATGGCATCAAACACATCAAGTAACCTTGTCATTGCGATCCGTCCTTGAGAAGGACAAACTATCCTAACGAATTTTCTGGACTGGTACAGAAACTTGAGGATTGTCCTCAAACATGAGAAAAAGCTGTATGTTCTTGAGGAGCCTATCACGAGAAGCCACCGCTTCAAGTGATCCTAGGGCTGACAGGGGATGCTTATAAGAAGCATCAGGATGACGCCTTAGACGTGGGCTGTCTTATGCTTGCTGCCATGACCTCTGAGCTGCAAAAGCAACATGAGACCATGGAGGCGTACGATATGATCGTGCACCTCAAGCTGCTTTACCAAGGGCAAGCAAGCAAGAGGAACTGCCCAAAATACCTGGAAGAAAGCAAGAAGAAGAAGGGAAGTGAGACTTCCACTTCAGGTATGTTTGTTATAGAAGTCAATTTATCTACTTCTGCATCATGGGTATTAGATACCGGATGTGGTTCTCACATTTGTACAAATGTGCAGGATCTAAACAGGAGTAGACCATTGTCAAAGGGCGAAGTCGACCTACGAGTTGGAAACGGAGCAAAGGTTGCTGCTTTAGCCGTAGGGACTTATGTATTGACTTTGCCCACTGGGCTTACTATTCAGTTAGAGAACTGTTATTTTGTGCCTGCAATTAGCAGGAATATCATTTCCGTTTCTTGTTTGGACAAGAGTGGTTTTTCTTTTATAATAAAGAACAAAAGTTGTTCTATTTATTTGGATGATATTTTCTATGCTAGTGCACACATGAGTAATGGGATTTATGTCCTTGATCTTGAAATGCCCATCTATAACATAAATACTAAGAGGTCCAAACCAAATGAGTTGAACCCGTCTTATCTTTGGCATTGTCGTTTAGGCCATATAAATGAGAAGCGCATTTCGAAGCTCCATAAAGATGGACTCTTGGACTCATTTGATTATGAATCATATGAGATATGTGAGTCTTGTTTATTGGGAAAGATGACCAAAGCTCCATTCACCGGCAAAGGTGAAAGAGCCAACGATCTTTTGGGTCTTATACATAGTGATGTATGCGGACCCCTAAACACATTAGCTAGAGGTGGTTTTCAGTAGAGGTATCCACACGAGCGGATTCCGTGAGCGTCCAACGTCACGCACCGAAGCGTCTCTGTCTCACAGTGCTAGCTTCAAAACCGAGACTTTGCTGTTCACTCTTACTCTCTTTTGTGCGGCTAGGTTATCAACCGTGTGGGCACAACAACTTAAGTGGTCTACTTATAGTATCACCTCCTTAAGTGAGTTAGTGAGCAACATTTGACCTAAGCCCATCTACTATGCGCTAGGCCCAATAGGAAAGTCCAACTTTCTTTTAATGCTTCTTTTAATCCGCTCTTTTGTGTGTGACCCTATAGGTTCCCAATACGTTAGCAGTAATATTAAATCCCATTTAATATTACAAACGATGTGGTATCTAGCAATACATCACTGCTACCTAAGTAGTGAGAAAGTCAGTGATTTGACGAAACCTTTCCGTGACAAATATTCATGTGCATTGTTATCCCTTTGTCCATATATCTATATTGAACACAAGGCATAGAATGTGTCACCCTTGTATGGTTCAATATCATGTTCCCTGATACCCGAGTAGACTTAACAACAAATGAGGTCAATATCTCATATTGACTCATTTCAGCACGGCCATGCATTTTACAGTCTCACTCTATCAGGGGCCCCACAGATATTACTCCTGTTATGTAGGAGGGACAAATTCCATCTAGGTCACTCACATCCCTCTGCATGGCTCGTGGTATGCCCAATGATCGTCTTTATAATCATCCTATTACAGATGACGTTTGACGATATTAAAGCACACGACTCCTCATGTAAGGATCGTAGTGATTTCAGGTCGAAGGATTACATACACCATTGTCACTATGAGAACTACTTATGACACTCACATAACGCTCCATGTAGTGTTCTCATGGTGGGTCAATCCAGTACATCATTACCTTAATGCGTACCTATGTGGCAACTTGATATCTCATATCTATGACCCGTGAGATGTGGTCATCAGTCTGCACACATAATAGTCTCAATTGTATTATTATTGTCCTTATTAATAAAATACTTGACTACGGATATTTAAGAATAGGATTTCATTGTTCAATAGTGTCTCACGATCAAGTCATATACTTGATATTCTATTGAACAGAAATTTCTATTCCAAGGACTTTATTATGTTTAAACAAGTAACACAATAAACTGGAATGCCTCATATCATATATATATATGAAATAGCAAGATACAAATGTAAGTCTAAAGAAATACATTGGCCTCTAGGGCTTACACCAACACATGAAGCCCAAATTCCTTGTTCATGGATTAATTCCATAAAGCCATTAGAAATCATATAAGTTTCCTATGTCATGTTAAGCCTTAAGCATTTTAGTGGGCCCCACATAAATGAATCCAAGCCCAAAATTTTGAGGCCCATGCGCAAGCCCAAGGAGTGGGGTCTGCCTTAGTTTGGAAGAGTCAAGTGGATTCTTGAAGCTTCCACACAATTCCACAATGTTCTACCATGTTCCACCATGTTCTACACTTTTCTAACATGTTCCAAAACATTCTAGGTTCTTCTCAAAATATCTCATGAAAAATCGGCCAAGATAAGTCAAGATGAGACCACATTTAATGTGGCACATGGTCATCATTTCAATTTATTGGCAATTTGCAAAATAGTCCTTATACTTTTGGAATCTTTGCAAAATGGTCCCTAGGAATTATTTGCACTTTAATCCTTTGAACAAGCCAACTCATTCCTACTAGATCCTTCTAAAGTGGCACAACCAACCCCTATAAATACCCTCCAAACCGTGGCCTCCCTCACCATTTCACTCATCTTCTACATTCTCTTCATCTTCCTCACCAACTAAGTTACAAAACCCTAAGAACACCGAATCCCCACCAAATATATGACCCTCTTCCTTTCTGAAACTCGGAAAACACTCAACATAAAAGTTGTTCCTATTTCTCTCTTATTTCCAACAAGCTAAAGATCATCAAAAACGGATAAGTGTATTGGGAGATAGGATCAAAATACCGAAACTGCCCAGAATTCTCAGCAACCCACGAAACAGCAGAAAGAAGTCCCTTTTCACCCCTGTTATGATCCGAACCAAATGAAACATTCAACACCAAAGTTGTTCCTTTTCTTCTTATCTTTCTATCAAGCGAAAGTTCGTAATTTTTGGATGATTATATTGTGAGATACACTCACAATACCATCACACCCTCAAGCTGTCCAGTTTTCAACTTAGTGAAGGTTGATCATTTTCTTCATTTCTTCAATCTTCAAGAGGTAAGAGCTCTCCTCATTAATCATCTAAGTCTTCTCCTTCATTTATTTTGTAAGATCAAGCCATGATCATCAATTTTTCATAAATTTCCATTCCTAGATCTAGAACTTCAAATAATTCTAGAAAATTGTAGAAAAATCCTTTTAATGTGAAACCAATTTCTATGATCTTGTGATGTCTTCTACTTTCATTATCCAAGAGCATGTAATAAAAAACATTTTCCTTCCCTGTTTTCTTTAAGTGGCAGAATCTCACTCAATTGAGGGTTTGATGATTTTGTTTTCATTTTTGAAATCTAATGCTTGATTTGAGCTCTTTAGTACTTATATGATCTAAATCCAAGAGCTTGAATCCAACTAAATTTCATAGTATATTTTCCTAGTATGGGCCGAAACCCTAACCCTAAAGGTTAGAGGATTTTGTTTCAAATTTTAGTCTTGCAATAAGTAATCTATGTTAGTTAAGACTCTAGTAACTAGGATCCAAAAGATGGCATTAAGAAGATAATCATAAACCTATTTTCTAAGTCTTGGCCGAACCTAGCCCTAAAGTATCATAGATGGTTGTTATTTGATTAATTATAGTTATGTTGTTTGGTTCAAGGTGAAACTATTAAGCTGTGGTGTGATAGCGAGGAACGTCGAGTTCGGGATTTCGGTGCTAACTCAGGTGGGGAAAAGAATCAACCTGTCGTCGGAATCGATAAGTAGTAGATTATATGATAATTGTGTAGGGTCACCTAAACCCTACTAGTAGTCGAGTAATCGACAAGACCAAAATCCCATTGGAAACCTTTTCTGTAAAACCAATGGCGATTCGGGGATTGTAGGTTTATCAACATTAAGTTGATTTTAAGTATTTGAGGATGTTTGATTTTGCTATAGAATTTACTATGATACGTTGGTTGAGGTATTCCATCCGCATGTGACGTATTATTTCGGTGTTTGAATATTTATGATATTTAGGATGGTTATTGTCTGTCATGGCCGTGATGGTTGTCATGGCCTGGCCGTGACAGGTTCTGTTTTGTAGAATTCTTGCCTTGGCTGTCTGTCACGGTCGTGATGGCTATCACGGCCAGGCCGTGACAGAGTCTGACTTTGTTATTTGTTTGGTTGGACTATTATGATTTGGTTGTGATAAATTGCCTTATATGATATTTAGATATTTGAATATTCTGTTGATTAATGTGTTATGCATGATCGGCCTGTGTTTAATACTATGCTTAGATGATTTTAAGGAAGGATATATATTGCTCGGAGGCATTTTGTTTGGGTGAGAGTTTTGAATATGAATTAGAAGTGCCTCGCTATTATTTTATAGAAGTGATGTGATATAGAATGTAAGTGTAGGTTGTGAGGAAAAGCTTGAGGTACTAGGTTGCTATTGATAAAAGTCAGTGAGAATCATACCATGCTTATGCACTATTTCCTATTAGAGATTAGGGAATAGTGGCGCACCGAATTATAAGGTCTTTTATGCTTATGTGCTATTTCAAATGGGGGGGAATAGTGACGCATATCGTGCTTATGCACTATTTCCTATGAAAGGTAAGGGAATAGGGGCGCACCGAGTTATTATTTATTATGTGCTATTTCCAATGGGGGTAATAGTGACGCATATTGTGCTGACGCACTATTTCCTATGAGAGATTAGGAAATAGTGGCGCATCGAGTTTTGACCCTAAATAGTTCTGGACTACTGACTAGTGTGACAGGAGTAAAGATGGCCACATCAGTATAAAGTCTTAGTTGCAGGGGCTAAGGGTAGAGGATGATATAGTGAATTGAGGATGATTGTTGATTTTGAGTGATGCGTGTCTGTGACAATTACTGTATAATTTACTATTACTCTTTTCCACTTTTTGATGATAGAACTGTTTCTTATTCCCTATATCTTTCTGTGTGTTGTATTTTATTTCTGATGTGATCGTACGAGAAGACCCGATGGAGGAACCAATTGTTGAGGAGTTAGATGGAACTCCTTACGAACCAGATGCTGGAGGTCGAGCTGTGCTACATGGCGATTAGAGTATAGACATTATGGCCAGTGTGTCTAAGAAGTATTTATATTTCCGCTAAGTATGTCTGTAGTGAAGTTTATGCCTGTGAGGGATCTTACTGAGAGGGTACCCTTAACAGTGCTTTGGTATTGTCATAAATAAACATGTGTGTATTTATATATATTAACGTTGGTGTGTTAATTTTGAAGAAGTTATATGATAATTAAATAAGTTTTAATTTTTACGTATTTTCAACAGTAAGCGTGCGATTAAGTAAATAAATATTAAGGTTTTAATGTAATAATACAATGGGGCACAACGGGGTGTCTCACCATTGATGAAGTCAAGCTCATGGATTGAGCTCTGATACCACCATAAAGGTATCGGAGCGGCAACGAAAAGAGAGAAAGAACAATTGAGAGAATCTGTAGAGTATGATTTTATTGAGTATGTTCAGATGAATTACAATGGTACTGTGTGCAGTATATATAGAAGAGAGAGTTAACACTTTAACCTCCCACACATTCTAACTATCTCTCTCAGTAACCAATCTCTAACTGATCTAACAGTCACTAATTGACTCTGATTACAATTTGACTAACCGAATTGCATTCCCTAACAGTACTATATCCTATACTTGAGTGGGTGGTCTCGAGACTGTTTGAGTGAACAATGGGATTTATTAGTCCAAGGCACGGTAAGGTACCAACAAGGATAGTCTAATACTCAAGTCAGTTTCAGAATCATAAAGAAAGATAGAGTAACGGTTAAAAATATAGCTAGTTTAGTTAGTGATTAGTTTCAAGTTAGTTACTTGTATATAAACCACACGGATGGCTTCATATAATTGCTTTATTATTTCAATCAATTGCACATTTTTCAGATTCACTCAATTTATTTTTTCTCTTTATTGGATTATGTCATGTTCTTCAACAGTAAAAGCAAAGAACATGAACCAACTTGAGGTACCCATAGTGTGCATTTATATGGAGAATAAGGACCCTTGGAGGGTCTTCAGATAGTGGGTCAAGTCAACTTGAGAGATTGAGAGATGACACTTGATTGATCTTGGTCCAAATAACCCAGTACTTCTTAAGCTCGTTGGAGAATTTCTTGCAGGTCAATCATCACAAATCTATATATTTATCTATATCTATATCTATATATATTTACTAAGGCTTATTCTCAATTTTACTGTAGATGAACTGTAAATTAAGTGGTGAGCCTAATCCTATGATTTTTATTATTATTATTTACATAAATAGGTATAAATATAATTATTTAATATATTTTGTTTAGACTTTATTTATGTACAATGTTTAATTTTAAATATGTAAAATATTTATTAATTATTTTTTACAACCTTTATTAATTGTGTTGTTCTAGAATATATTTTTTTACAATAATTGTTCTAGAAATTATTCATCTTGGTTTTTAGGGATCTTTTATTTAAGTTTTATTATTTATATTCTACTTAAATTTTTAATTATGTTTTTGAAATGCTAATGTGAATGTACTAACTTTGTCTTCGAATACTTTGCTTTATTTTAAAAAAAAACCAAAATAGATTTATATTTTTTTAGGTCGAGTGTAATGCTAGTAACATAGCCTACCAACCCAAGTGAGTTATGGGGATATACTACGTAGAATAAAAAATGTTAATTTCACAATCCCTAAAGGTAATAAAATTTGTTATTTTATTTGTATCATTGTATAACTTCTTCCCATTTGTATTTCAGTTTCTTATTTAATTGGTCCATTGTTATTGATATTATATAAATGGATTTTCAAGTTCATGATGGATAGAATCCTTTATTTATTGAAGATGAATATGAAGGTATTTATTTAGTAATCATTGTTTATTTGCATCTATAAATTTAATTTATTTTTGTCACTTTTTTATGTTTTACATGTCGATTGAGCGGTGATCAGCCTAATCCTATGATTTTTTTTATTGTTTACATAAATAGGTATAAATATAATTATTTAATATATTTTGTTTAGACTTTATTTATGTACAATGATTAATTTTAAATATGTAAAATATTTATTAATTATTTTTTACAACCTTTATTAATTGTGTTGTTCTAGAATTTTTTTTATGATAATTGTTCTAGAAATTATTCATCTTGGTTTTTATGGATAATTTATTTAAGTTTTATTATTTATTTTTAACTTCAATATTTAATTATGTTTTAGAAATGCTAATGTGAATATACTAACTTTGTCTTCGAATACATTGCTTATATTTATTTTTTTTGCTTTATTTTTTAAAAAAACAAATAGAATTATATTTTTTTGGAGTGTAATGCTTGCAACATAGTCTACCAACCCAAGTGAGTTATGGGGATATACTACATAGAATAAAAAATGTTAATTTCACAATCCCTAAAGGTAATAAAATTGTTATTTTATTTGTATTATTGTATAACTTCTTTCCACTTGCATTTCAATTTCTTATTTAATTGGTTCATTGTTATTGATATTATAGAAATAGATTTTCAACTTCATGATGAATAGAATCATTTATTTGTTGAAGATGAACATGAAGATGTTTATTTAGTAATCATTGTTTATTTGCATCTATAAATTTAATTTATTTTTGCCACTTTTTTTATTTTTTACATGTCGATTGATTTGTTAATTTTTTTCTAGATTGTCTAGACTTTGGATGAATGAACCGGTGTTGTGAACATTGTGGCGCAATGGTTTGATTTGAGAAGCGGTCGGGGAAAAAAATTATTTCAAAATAGAACTGTTTTGTTTTAATAAATAGATATGAATATAATTATTAATTTATTTTATGTGAACTTTATTTATATATAATATTTAATTTTTAATATGTAAAATATTTATTATTTATTTCTTACAACCTTTATTAATTATCTAGTTCAAAAATTATTGGTCTTGGATTTTAGGAATCTTTTATTTAAGTTTTATTATTTATTTTATACTTCAATATTTATTTATGTTTTTGAAAGGATAATGTGATTGTACTAACTTTGTCTTCGAATACTTTGTTCATATTTAAATTTTTTTGCCTTATTTTATTAAAAAAAATAGATTTAGATTTTTTAAGCCGACTGGATTGCCAGCAACATAGTATACCAAACACAAGTGAGTTATGGGGATATACTACATAGAAAAAGAATGTTAATTTTACAATCCATCAAGGTAATAGGAATTGTTATTTTGTTTGCATTATTATATAACATTTTCCCACTTGCATTTCAGTTTCTTATTTAATTGGTTCATTGTTATTGTACTATAGAAATGAATTTTCAAGTTCATGATGGGGAGAATCCTTTATTTGTTGAAGATGAACGTGAAGGTATTTATTTAGTAATCAATGTCTATTTAAATCTATTAATTTAATTTATTTTTGACACTTTTATTTTTTTTACATGTCTGATTTGTCAAACTTTTTTCTAGATTGTCTAGACTTTAAACGAATGAACTGGTGTTGTGAACGTTGTGGCGCAATGGTTTGGTTTTATGAGTGGTCAAGAAAACATAAAAATGGTTCTATAGTAGAATTGTTTTGTTTTAGTAAATGGAATAGATATGCATATAATTATTTAATATATTTTGTTTGGACTTTATTTGTATACAATATTTAATTTTTAATAGATAAAATATTTACTAAGTATTTTTTACAACATTTATTAATTGTATAGTTCTAAAAATTATTGGTCTTGGTTTTAAAGGGATCATATATTTAATTTTTATTATTTATTTTATTTTTAAATATTTAATTACGTTTTTAAAATGGTAATGTTAATGAACTAACTTTGTCTTCAAATACTTTGTTTATATTTATTTATTTATTTGCTTTATATTTTTCAAAAACATATAGATTTAGATATTTTAAGTCGAATAGAATGCTAGCAACATAGTCTACCAACCCAAGTAAGTTATAGGGATATACTACGTAGAAGAAACAATATTAATTTCACAATCCATACATGTAATAGAAATTATTATTTTATTTATACTATTGTATAACTTTTTTTTACTTGCATTTCAATTTTTTATTTAAATTGGTTCATTGTCATTGATATTATAGAAATGGATTTTAAGTTCATGATCGAGAAAATCCTTTATTTGTTGAAGATGAACGTGAAAGGATTTATTTATTAACTATTGTCTATTTGTATATATTAATTTAATTTATTTTGACATTTTTTTTACATGTTGACTGAGTTGTTAAACTTTTTTTTTAGATTGTCTAAACTTTGGAGGAATGAACCAGTGTTGCGAACATTGTGGCGAAATGGTTTCGTTTGAGGAATGGTCAGGAAAATATAAAAACGGCTCCAGTGTATAATTTTGAATATGTTATATGAATGGAAATGTGACGTTACTATATTTGATTAGGCCACTTACTTTGCTTTGGAGATTGATACATGGAGTAATAATGAAAATAAGTTTATTTGTGATAGTAATAATTATTATTATGATAATCAAAATAATGTACAGTAAATTAAAGTAATAAGTATAATGTCGATATTGTTATAATAAAGTTTTAGGTTTATATGTATTAAGAAAAAATTAAATTGTACATGCTATTAGTTTAAAAATTTTATATTGCTTGGTAATTATATAGTGATGTATTGTTAAAAAAATATTCATTCTATAAATTTTTCTACACTATCATAACAAAAATTAATGTACACATAATATTACCTTATATTTTTTTAATAAAATATAATTTTTTTTTAATTATCAATATTATAAAATTTGGATGAAGTTTATTTAATACAAATTTTACCCGTGCATTCGCATAGGTGCTAAAAACTAGTTGACAATCCATCGATCAGAGGTGGATTTAAGTATTTGAAGTACCCATAGTGTGTACTTATATATGGAGTATAGGGCGAGAGCCTTAACATAGCAGGTCGGTTAATCCGAAGGATGAGACCTTATCCTAGCTTGAGGGACCTAGTATGGTGTAGAAATAAAATGTAATAACTAATAATATATTGTTAGATATACTTTTTAGCAAGTTACTCGAAAGCAACCTTAGTACCAATTGTATATTTCCTTCGAGAGATCATGAAAAAATAAATATTCCAGCTCTAGCTCCACACCCTGACACACACTTAGCATAGAACTCAAGGTACCACCATCCATTAAGTTTTCCTAGTTTTCCACTTACAAGTTTATGCATTTTTTGGTCAGCCTTGGATCTGAAGCAAAAGTTCTGTTTTATACTAATCAACAACTTCGTAGAGAAGATGACAACCTGCTGGCATTGGATATAGGACAATAGTTATGTCCTCCCATGAAATTTCATTAATTATTGCCTTGGTAATTAAGTCAAGATGAGAAATAATACACTACAAGAAATTTGACTTTTAGTAACAAAATTTGTCACTAGATGATATTTATCCATAGGTAAATATCCATTTAACATCGACCGTCAGACACGATGACTGTCCATTATGTTAAGCATCTAGCAACGGGTTTTTTGTCTGTAGGTCAAAGTATCATTGCCCGTCACTACAAGTTATTAACTTGTACCTACAGTTCATGATTGTAGGTTGTCACTAAAAACTACTAATATTTATTAAATAAAATTTTATTTTATTTTTGTTTTAATTATTTTTATGAATTCTAATATGAAACTTTATTCCAATAATTAAGTTATTCATCATAAACAAGCATTTAAATACGAGTTTTATTAAGTAATGATAACTATAAAAACATTTATTAACATGCCACAACGAAAATCCTTTGACAATTAATGCTTTTAGAAAAGATAGGTACTACCTCTGGACTCAATTATAAGCAAAAAAAGTACCTATATTTCTTGGACTCAAATATAAGCAAAATCCAACCAACTACACTTTATTTGATGTTAGTATTCCAAAAATCAAGAAAATTATATGCCAGATTATGTCAAGGAGACTATCATGAACACTCAAATCCATCTCAACTCGCAGGTAAGTGATTCTTTTATCTGGGAGGATAGCATAAATGGTACTTATACTGCAAAAGCAGGTTTTCTTTGGCTTTTGAAGAGGACAGGTGAGCTTGATAGTGGGCAATCTTGGTCGTGGATTTGGCAGCTTAGAGCCCCTGAGAACATTAAGTTTCTTGTTTGGCTTGTCTACCATCAAGCAGTTCCTACTTTGAGCCTTCTGCAACACCGCTTCTATTATTCCCAGTGTTTGACGAGTGCTTATATTATTCCAGTGTTGGACGAGCGCTTATATTATTCCAGTGTTGGACGAGCACTTATATTATTCTTTCCAAAAATCATTTTCATTAACGAAAACTTATTCCTTTTAATGCGGGTTATGAAAAATGATTTTCTTCATATGCATCTTTCTTAATTGAGCTATTTGTGAATAACATATTTCATCTCTTACAAATCATCTAAGACTTAACACTAATTTCTTCGTTTAAGCTCTTGTCTTGATGATTCTTTGATCTTCGTCCTTGCTCTTTGATTCCTCCAAGTTCTTCCTTGAATATTCTCCTTTGATTGCTCACTGAACTTGTTGAATATTGCTTGATACATGTCTTTACAATTTGACACTAAACACTTGCATACAAATTAAGTTGTATTTGTCATATATCAAAATCTTTAAGTCATTGAATCTAACACAGTCGTGGTCGTGGTCGTGGGTTTGGCAGCTTAGAGCCCCTGAGAACATTAAGTTTCTTGTTTGGCTTGTCTGCCATCAAGCAGTTCCTACTTTGAGCCTTCTGCATCACCGTGGAATCTACAATTCAGCTCTTTGTGAAAGATGCTTTAATGCTGAGGAAACGTTCCTTCATTGTATTAGAGATTGTGATTAAGCGAAAAATCTATGGGAAGCCTTGGGTTTTCGTAACACAGACTTTTCTAGTCAGATGGATCCGTGTTTGTGGATAAGGGACGGAGTTACTGGTTCAAATCCACGTCTTGGAGATCAAGAAAATCAACTTGCATTCCAAAGGAAGTAACTCCTCTTTATAAGCTTATTGCTGTTGCTAATAATCTTGCATCTATCATCCATTTATGCTTTGATGGTAATGCAAATTCTACTAGGCTAGAGCGTTGGGTCACATGGAACCAAAATAAGGAGCAGGGTGTTAGCCTTAATGTTGATGTTGATGGGAGCTGTTTTGTGGACACTGGGAAAGCTGGTTTTGGAGGTGTGTTACGTAACCATGATGGGAGATGGATCGCTGGTTTCTTGGGCTCCATTGGGATAGCAAATAATCTTCATACTGAGATTGCATCACTTTATCATGGCTGCAATTCCACCCATGCATAGGTATGCTTCTCTTCATGATATTTGTTGGCTTCTTCAAAAGCCTTGGACGGTTAAGGTGCTTCACATGTTGAGGGAAGGGAACCATTGTGCGGATTTCTTGGTCAAGATGGAGCCTCCCAAGATGAGAAATGGAGAATTTTTTAGTCTCCTCCTACGGGCATAGGCAACATGTTAGCAACGATATGGCTGGTTGTAATTTTTCATTTGGTTTGGTTTTTGTTTTTCTTGTTGCCCTCTTTTCATCCTTTTACCAAAAAAATTAAAAATAAGACAATTAAACTAAATTAATTAACTTTCTTATAAGTGTGAAATTAGTTAATTTTACTTATAATTGAGTCCGGAGATAGTATTACTTTATCAGAATGTACAAGTACAAGAAGTTCCATGTACATGAATGTAACAAGAAGTAGGAAAACGTGATTAAGAAGAAAAAAAACTTGGTGAATAAGGTGAAGGTATTAGACTTACAAGAAAGAAGAGTAAGAGTACGTTGATTAAAGTGGCAATATGATAAAAGTGAACATATGTTAATTCACGAATCTTAAACTTGCTTTCCTTTGTGACCTTATCATTCCCTTCCCCTTGAAAAGGAATTGCCTTGCTCTGAGGTTCCCAATAATAAGAATTTAACTAATCAAGTGCCTGAAATTATCAACAAAACTTTAGATGAGTTTGGGGCAGGGGCAAGGGTAAACATACTCAGTTTGAAGGAGAATAACTGCATATATTAAGCACTTAGGTTCCTAACACCTGTGTTTTATTGCCAAATTTTTTTATTAAAGAATAATTATGAGAAAACCATATCTTTACAAACTGCAAATGATGAGAAGAAAACCCTGTATACTTGTTTGACAAAGACATCAGTCTATTGAATACTTAGAACATGTTTGGGAAAGCTGGAAACAAAAGATTATGCTGATAATCGATTTTGTATAATTGATTATTGTGATAATCGATTATAATCAGAATCTGTTTTTGTTTGGTTCTATTTGCTGAAAAGCAATTTTAAGATAATCTATTTCGTTTGGGTGGTATAAAAAACATCACTTTTTTGTAGTAAATTACAAAAAGCGGTATCAAACTGTTTGTATAATTTAATAATATTTGTTTAGAAGTTAGTTTTGCAGGGGTAAACAGGTAATAGTGAGTTTTGAGAATGAAAAATAATCAAATCACAACAATCTTAAGCTATAACAAACTAGATTGCAAAAATCAGCTTTTTTTCCTGAAAAAAAAGCTTTTCTATAAATTTAAGCAAAATGCCAAACATACTAAATTATTTTGAAAACAGATTTTTGGGGATAAAACAGCTATAATCTAAAAAAATAAGCATTCTCAAACATGCTCTTAACCTTTTTGGTTAACACTATAAAAAAATGAAAAATGAAAACCAAAAAGCCATAACAGTTTGGGATATGCTTTAGAGCATAATAAGTTGATTAAATAAAAGGAGAACCAAGACCTTCTTCGAAGTTGGCTTCTCTACATTCTTCGTTCTTCACAGCAAACTAACAATAACAAGAATAGGCAAAGTGTGTTATTGCCAAATGTAAGTTCACACGGTCCAATAAAAGAACATTCTAAAATTCAAGGCTCAAAGTCCTAGTTAAAACTCTTAAGTACTAGAAAATTATTCTATTGTTATAATTATAACTTTGATGGATCTACTAACACTACAATAGATTAGACTTTTAATAACACACCTTTTATAGCATTTCCGTGTGGAAATGCTATTAAAAGTGATGGGGGGACTTTTAATAGCGTTTCCTTTAGGAAACGCTATCTTAGGTATCACCTAAGATAGCGTTTCCTTAAGGAATTCCGCTATCAAAAGTGCCACTGCAGGAAAAGATAGCGGTTCCACACGGAAACGCTATCTTAGGTGATACCTAAGATAGCGTTTCCTAAAGGAAACGCTGTCTTAGGTGATATACCCGCGCGTGCATATCCTTTCATCCTTCAATTCCCAGTTTCTGCGTACCACTGATCTCATCAGTTCAAGTCTAGGGTTGCCATCTCCGCAGAGCTCGTCCTCTCTCACGCCTTCTCCCTCTCACTGATGCTCTCACGCCTCAGATTCCCTCTCACGCCCCCATTGCTCCGCCACTCATCACCACACCACCTATGACCAAGGTATGCTCTCTATGTCCCTCTCCCCTATTGCGAACGAAAATGAATGTAGTTCTTGGGTCTGAGAGTTCTTGGCCCGAGTTTGGTAACAATGAGAGGTAATGAGCAACTTGAAAATACCACCTACTCTGACCCGCGTGGATAACTTACTATTTGATGTTATCCTCAGATTTCCGTTGTTTGCCGCGTCAGTGGTGGCAATCACGGTGATTGTCTCTAGTGAAGAAACGGAGCTGGTGCTTTTTGGAGGACCATTCAGTTCAACTTTTCCAACAGAGACATCAACATGACCTAAAGGAAGGGATAACAAGGGTGGCGTGAGTTTCCTAGGCAATGATGAATTTCCAATAGTGTAAAGACATGAATATATCAGCTGTGGAGTATTCAATTTATGTGTTCTTATTTGTGTTTTTATTAGGTTTTGATTATTCATATCAGTGTTCAAAACACTGTTTTTATCAGGGATTTTTTCAAGCTTTGATATCAGTGTTTGATTCAGAACACACCATAACAGGTTAAAATTCAGTTTCAAAATCATATATGTGTCAAAGTTGTATATACTAGTTTGCTTCATTGCATCTATTTCTGGTTCAATAAAATTTAAGATAACAGGTATTGATGAAACAAGTGAATGTTAGACTAAAACAAACCCACTGCATAACCCCTGAATGTTAACCACCAAACTCATACAACATTTGCTACATCCCAACAACATGAAGATGACTAACACTGCAATAATCTATCCAACATTACAAGGCCAACTAAGAAATTTTCCCTCAACTTCCTCTCATCATATTTCGTCAGTAAAGCTTCTATAATTGGCTTGTCTTGGTTGTTCACCTCATCATCATCATCATAACATAACTGCCTTAGTTGTTTTTAGGTTGTTGAGCATGGTCTAGGTCATCTGCCATTCACTGAAAAGCAAGTGGTTACTCCAATAGGTAATCATCTGTCTTTGTGTCCTGTCAGTTTTTATGTTCATCATAATTGCTTCTCTTGTTTTGGGAACAAGAGTTGTGCTTTGTGAACTGCAACATGTGAGGTAAAGAGGCAATAGTAGTACATCAATGGAGGTTTAGTTTGGCAGCACTAATTAACTGAAATGAGATTTATATTGCAGGGTCTGTCTATACTGGTGTTGATTTCTGCAAGAAATTGTGTGGTGTTTCAATTGTTCGAAGGTGAGATTTCAACCAGGTATTAATTTTGGCAGGTCCACCCTAAATGACATGGTGCTACTAGAACTGCAGAAATAGAAGCAATAATCTCAGTTCCCTATTTTGGTTTCTTTAGTTGTATTATGAACTGAGAAGTGAGAGGATTAGGATCCTCTCTTTTTGCTCTCTCCTTTTTCTCTCATATTATGAGCAAGAAAGACAAAAAGCAAGTTTTAGTGGATCCTATTCACAAGGAAATTTGATTTTGTGTTTGTCTCTAAGGTGAGAGGAAAAAGGAGAGAATCCAAATCCAAAGTGAGACAATAGAAGAGAGAGAGAGAGAGTTCTCTAGAACTGATAGTGAATCGAATATTGTAAGTTGAAAAATGTGATACACTGGTGAAGCTGTTACTTACAGCTGTCACTTCTAACAAACCCTTAACGGTCTGTAACCATCTTGCTTAGTCAGCAAGGATCTAAGTTACCTAACCTGATGTGAGTGGCGTGCATAGTACACCATACTCTAACAAGTTGTCTCAGATTCTTAGTGTCAGTGTGTTTATCATCCAGCCATATTTTGTGTTTTCCAATCCTAAAACTGGAATTGTTCACTGTCCTAACACAGTGCCTTGTTTAGGCGGTTCCTCTTTAGCTGAATATTTTAGTTGTTTTTGCATTGCAGTTTAATTTATGTAAGTTGAGAACCATTCAGTTCTCTTGCAGACTTACTATGTTTATTATAATTCTCTTCTTTCTTATATCTTTTTAGTCTATACCATATGCTTGTCTATACTTTGGTTATTTGCAATATGATATCAAATATCTTGTGTGATAAAGAATAATCGGCAATGAAAAACCTATATGAGTATTAAGAGTACCAACCTTTTAAAGATAAATAACCTTTCCTTGAATGCCTGAAGTTTTGTTTTTCTTCAAGGGACCTGAAACTGCTACACTGATCCTTTCCTTTACCCAACTGAATACCCCCCCTCTCTCCCATCTATCCCTTTTGATGCTTCCCCACTAATACACAACCCCTGTCCACACTCAATTTGCCATGCGGAAAACTGGTAACAGTTTTCATTCCTTTCATTCCTTTAATCTGTATACATTGCATGTAGACATCAACCACTCCAAACTCATAGTAAATATGTTTAATAAATATTTTTGTAGATCGGGAAAGCATGGATCGGAAATGGATGTCTGTCAATCGTTTAACGAAGGAGTATGAGGATGGGGTGAAAGAGTTCATTAGGTTTGCAGTTCGGCATGCGGAAAACCCTAGTACAATCATATGTCCTTGTTTAGATTGTTGTTATGCAAGGCGAGTTAGTGCAGCCGATTTGGGAGAACATTTAGTGTGTAATGGAATCGATCAAAGTTATACATGTTGGACAAAACATGGTGAGACAAGAGCTGAGTCTAGTGAAATGAGGAATCGTGTGAGATATTCATCATACGATACCGACACAAATACTTATGAGGGCGATCGTTTTGAAGACATTGCAAATGTTGTTGAAGAGTATTTTCGGGATTGTCCTCAAATGTTTGAGAGGTTGGTAAGTGATGCAGAGCAACCATTGTATGATGGTTGTACTAAATTCACAAGATTGTCGGCGATGTTAAAGTTGTATAACTTGAAATCGGGCAACGGATGGACTGATAAGAGCTTTACGGACTTACTCACACTATTGAAAGACATGTTGCCGGAGGATAATGTGCTTCCTAGTCGGACATATAAGGCTAAACAAATGTTACGCTCTATTGGCATGAGCTACGAGAGGATACATGCTTGTCCTAACGATTGCATTTTATTTCGGAAAGAATATGCATTGTTAAAGATGTGTCCTAAATGTAATGCCTCACGATATAAGAAGAAAGAATCAGATCCAGAGAAGGTTGTGTGGTATTTTCCCATAATACCCAGATTTAGGCGCATGTACCGTAGTTCAGAAGATTCAAAGCACTTGACATGGCATGAGGATGAAAGGATCAAAGATGGCAAGCTGCATGACCAAAGATATTCTCCTCAATGGAAGAAATTTGATCATGATTATCCTGATTTTGGGCAAGAATCAAGAAACCTACGACTTGCATTGGCTAATGACGGATTTAACCCGCATGGTGTTCAAAGTATCTCTCACAGTACATGGCCTGTGATTTTGGTGATTTATAACCTATCCCCATGGCTATGCATGAAGCGCAAATTTATTATGTTATCTATGTTAATTTATGGGCCCAAACAACCAGGAAATGATATAGACGTCTATTTGACTCCTTTGATTGAAGACTTGAAACAACTGTGGGAGACAGGTGTGGAGGTGTATGATGGGTATAAGGAAGAAAGTTTCAATTTGAGAGCTATGTTGTTTGGCACAATTAATGATTTTCCAGCCTACGGTAATCTGTCAGGATATAGCATCAAGGGTCAGTGTGCATGCCCTATATGTGAAGAGGGTACGGATTGGATGCGGTTAGAACATTGTAAGAAGAATGTCTTTCTTGGGCATCGTAGATTTTTGCATCCAAGTCATCATTACCGGTGGTGGAAAAAGGCGTTCAATGGGAACTCGGAAGAAGGTAGAGCTCCTTCACTGTTGACGGGTGATCAACTTTTTGAAAAGGTAAAGGATTTGAATATCCAATTCGGTAAACCTTTTGCGAGAGATATTGTCACAAGAGGGTGGAAGAAAAGGTCGATTTTCTTTGAGTTGCCATATTGGAAATCATTATATGTAAGACATTTCCTCGATGTGATGCACGTTGAAAAAAATATCTGTGATAGTGTCATTGGTACGTTACTCAATGTGCCAGGGAAGACTAAAGATGGCATCAATGCAAGGTAGGACTTGGTTAGTATGGGAATAAGAAGAGAATTGGGACCGACGAAGAAGGGTAAAAGTACATATCTTCCTCCGGCTGCTTACACTCTATCTAGAAAATAAAAAACTATTTTTTGTAAGTTTCTTGACGGAGTTAAGGTTCCGGAAGGGTACTCTTCAAACATTAGGAACCTCGTATCGATGAAAGATCTCAAGTTAAAAGGTCTAAAGTCCCACGATTGTCATGTTCTCATGGAGCAGTTGATACCCATTGGTATACGGTCTATTTTACCTAACAAAGTGCGGGGGGGCCTTAACTAAACTCTGTTTCTTCTTCAAGGCAATTTGCAGCAAAGTGATTGACCCTGGGAAGTTGCCATCATTGCAAAGAGAAATTGTTGTGACTTTATGCGAGCTTGAGATGTACTTTCCACCTTCATTCTTTGACATAATGGTTCATCTAACCATTCACCTTGTTAGAGAGACACAACTGTGTGGGCCATCTTATATGTGATGGATGTACCCGATTGAGCGTTATATGAAGATATTAAAAGGGTATGTGAAAAACCGATCACTACCAGAAGGTTGTATTGTTGAACGATATATTGTCGAAGAAGTCTGATGAATTCTGTACCAATACCTATCCAATGCTGATTCTATAGGGCTGCCAAAGTCTCGTCACACATGGAGAATGATGGGGCAAGGAATTACTGGAACTGAAATAGTGACTATATCAAGGACAGAATGGGAGCAAGCACACTTATATGTTCTGCACAATGCCGATGAGGTTGAGCCATATGTTGAAAAACACAAGGACATGCTTAAGAGTTTGTATCCAAATAAGAATCAAAATTGACTAACTAGAGAACACAATCGTTGTTTTATAACGTGGCTAAGAGATCACATTTTTGCAGAGTTGACTGAAAATGCTACTTCAGTTTCAAATAGATTGAGATGGTTAGCCAAAAGTCCAAGTTTGCATGTCTTCTCTTACCACGGTTATCAAATTAATGGGTACACATTCTATACAAAAGAACAAGATGGTCGGAGTACAATGCAAAACAGTGGTGTGACTCTTGTAGCTCAGTCGATGCATATCTCAAGTGCCAAAGACAGAAACCCGATATATGCAAATATGTCATACTTCGGCGTCATTGAACGCATATGGGAGTTGGATTACACAAAGTTTAAGGTTGGTGTGTTTGGTTGTAAGTGGGTTGACAA